>VWYP01016329.1:469-11008 GCA_013400435.1 Pycnonotus jocosus
GGAACTGTGAGCGCCGGGAGGGAATGAGGGAATGGAACTGTGAACGCCGAACGGGAATGGAACTGTGTGCTCTGGGAGGGAATGGGAATGGAACTGTGAGCCCCAGGAGGGAATGGGAATGGAACTGTGAGCGCCGAACGGGAATGAGGGAACGGGAATGGAACTGTGAGCGCCGAACGGGAATGAAACTGTGAGCTCCGGGAGGAAAGGGGAATGGAACTGTGAGCTCCGGGAAGGAGCCGCCCATGCCGGGGGGCCCCGCAGAGCCGCCGGGGCTGTTGGAAAGCCCGCACAGGGAATGACACCAGGAGGGAACCGCGCCGGAACTGTCAGCTCTGGGAAGAACTTGTGTTGCAGAAAGTGTTGTCCGCTTCCTGCCGCTGCGGAGGTGCGAACCGAGCGGGGCTCGGGGGTCTCTGGAGGATAAAACTCACCCGCGCGGAGCCGCCGCGGCCACCGCCCGGTACCGCCCGGCACTGCGGCCAGCGCGGAGCGGGAGCGCAGCACCCCCCGCCGCTTGGGGACACTGTGTCCCGCCGGAAGCATTTTGCAGAGGCGCACGCACACAGGTTCCGTTTCCGGAGTTTTGTGCGGCTGCGGCTGCACGTGGCTCAGGCTGCAAGCAGCTTCAAAGCGGATATAACACATTAAAATAGTCCTTTCACCATGAAAAACGGAACGAAAAGGTAACTTATCCATCGTCCTGGGTAGAGGGAACAGAAACGGACCTGCAGACACAGGAGACCGTCACCGAGAGCTCTCTGGAGCCCGCGGAGGGGGGCGGTTGCCGCAGCAGCTGCGGTCCTTCAGCCGATTGTCATTTTTAAACGAATTTCTAATAAAAATATCGTGCCGATAAAGGTTTTGTGGCTACCGTATCTTCCTCTGAGGCCGCTGCCCACAAAAACTGCCCCAACTGGTCCCGCCTTTCTCTAGAAAAGGCATTTTGTGCATCTATTCTCGCATTGTTTTCTTCGCCGTAGCAATAAAAGTTCGCGATTTCCTTTTGTCCTGTTTTATCTCGTTTGTACGATAGAACTGCCCACACGGATTAGCGCTTTTTTATCAGCTGAAAAGCGCGAGCTAAGATTTCCCGTTTTGAGACTGGATGTTACCCGCGACCTATCTGCGTGATTTCGCGGCGGGTAGTATCCACTGCGTAATATCTCAACTGAAAAATCAGGATTTTACTTCGCGGCCTCCATGCGTAATTTCGTGTATATTACGCCCCGCAGGATGTAACTTCCGCGGCGCGTATTTTCAACTGTGTAGTTTTTAAACTCACAAATCTGGGTTTTACTCCGCGGCCCCGTTCATAGTTTCGCGGATATTACGCTCTGCCGCGCGCATTTTCCGCGCCTCTTTTTGGCCGCCGTTTCCCCCCGGCTCGGGGCCCCCGCGGCGATTTTCGGTCCGCGCTCCCTCCCCCGGGCGGCGCCTCCGCGGGGTCTGCGCTTGGGTTGTGTTTGGGTTGTGTTTGTTTCTCTGTTTCTGGGTTCGTTTCTGTGCTTGTTTCTCTTTGTGTGTTTGTCTGTGTGTTTGTTTCTGTGATTGGTTCTGTGCTTAATTCTGTGTTTGATTCTGTGATCGGTTCTGTGTTTGATTCTCTGTTTGTTTCTCTGTTTCTGTGCCTCTTTCTGTCTTTGTTTTTGCGCTTCTTTCTCTCCCCGTGCGCTCCCGCTCTGGCCCCGCTCCCCGCCCGCTCTTTCTGCAGTTCCTTCTTGTCTTTGTGCTCTTCGTTCTTTGTGCATTCGCTGCCGTCCCGGCTGCAGCCGCAGCCTTGCCCCGCTCTGTGGATTCGCCCTTCCATTTCCTCGCCCCGCGGCCTCTTCGTTCCCGCCTTTGTCTTTCCGTCTCCCGCTCCCGCCTCCTTTTCCGCGCAGCCTCGCCCGGCGCCTCCCGCGCTCCCCCGGCCCATCGCAGGTGCACCGAGTTACCGAGACTCCGTTTGCTTCAGGCGGAAAAAGCCCGTGCTTTATTCACATCCCTTCTTTTAGACACTTCTCACACACCTCCTGGCCTGCCAGTTGCTACTGTTGCCTGGGGCTTTTCTGAACGCTTCATTTTCTGCTCACAAAGTGATTTGTGTGGACGTGCTGAGGTTCAGGTTGTTTACGTTTGTCCTTGATGGGTTCTCATGGAACAGATCCTATTGTTTCCACCAATGCACTTGGATCTCAACCCAAGAATAAGCTGTTGTGTTAAGGAACCTTTCATACCAAGATTGTTTTCACATGGCAACTTGCAAATTGCTTAACTACACTGAGGAGAGATGACAGGCCAGCTATTAATTTAATAGAGCAGGCCTGATCTTATGAGGCTTTTCTTTTATAATTCTTCCACCTGTCACAACAGAAAGGGCCTTAAAGCCCATCCAGTGCCACCCCTGCCATGGCAGGGACACCTTCCACTATCCCAGGCTGCTCCAAGCCCCAATGTCCAGCCTGGCCTTGGGCACTGCCAGGGATCCAGGGGCAGCCACAGCTGCTCTGGGCACCCTGTGCTGGCAGGTGTCAATGAAAGCTTAAAAGTTCCTGAGGTGGGAGGAATGGGTTGCTAAGGCAGGAGTACATTTCTTCTCCAAGTTCAGTTTCAGCCAGTTTGGGTTCCTGAGTTGGTGGTGGACTGTGGGTAATTCCAATGTTTCACAACGCAGGGCTTTATAGGGGAAACATCAGAGTGGGATGACTTCTGCCCAGGTGAGCTGGATTTATTGCTCTATAACCAGAATACCCAGGCTTGAGCTATAATCCTGGCAGGGCAATTTGCAAAGACTTTTTTTTTTATTTCAAAGGTTGTTTTGCTGGCCCGTGCAAAACATTATTTCAGTCCTTCTCTGTGTATGTGCTGCTTTGATTTGATTTTTATTTTGGCCTGTGACTAGCACTTTAGGAAGATGGAGCTGAGATCCTTATACTATAAAAAATAAACAAATGCACAGCAGCAAGTATCTCAGAAGATTTTGTCAGTGAGGTGTGCAGCATTACCCCACCTAGCTTCTGTTCCCTGATGGGGGAGGGTGCTCAGGGGGTACCCAGCAAAAAGGTGCTTGAGGCCTTGTTGAGGCTTTTACAGAGACAATTATTTGTCTCACTGCTACCAACTGATTTTGATGCTGGGAGAAGCAATTCCTTATGTTAGAGCACAAGTCATTTGTGAAACGCCTCATGTACCAGTAAAATGCACAAATTTTGTACCTTCACCAGAATTAATGAAACAGAAATAACTTTTCCCTTTGTGTTTCCAGGTCCCAGGAAGAGTGGGCTCGGGATGTGGAAGTTCCTGGGTGTTGCAAAGACAGCAGTCGCGTGCTGAAGGTAGCCAAGAGCAGTGGTGCAGCTGGGACACATGCAGTGAACTCCATACACGTTGTTGAAGTCTACAGTCACAAGGATAGTTACAACAAACCAACCTGCCAGATACCTGGATAGCTGGTATCTGAAATACCACTGCTTCTCTGGACCAAAACTAAATTTTGATAGAAATACGTGCCTTAAAGACAACATAGAAAGTTCATTATTCAGACGAATTGTAAGTTTTTTATTATTCCAAGGTGGTTATTTAACAGAAATGCTTCAAGGTCTGATACAAATAAAGATATGAATGTTAGGGCTGTCAGTCCAGAGCTGTTCTCTGCAGTGTGCTGTGCAGTGTGACCATGGCAAAAGCATTATTGTCCTTCTGCTCAGCTAGAGAGGTGGAACCCAGTTTGCATATTTGCCTCATATGAAGTTGCTGGTAATAATTACACACCCCTCAGATTCTAATCTTCTCTGAAGCAGTGGGTTTTGTAAGAATTTCAGAAAGGAAAGGCCCCCATATTGTTACAAAGTAGCATGATAGAACTACAAAAAAATTTGCTTTTAATTAAATGCCCCATTGTTTTGTATCAGGAAGGTCCTTAATTCATCTGCTCCGTGTTTAGAGACCATGTTCAGCAAAGGCCCATCTGCAGGTCTGCCAGCCTCTGGGAGAGGAGGTGGCACATGGAGGATGGGGTGTGGTGCTGTGGCACACCTGGGGCCCCACCAGTGCCCTCCTGCAGCCTCTCCAGGTGTCCCAGTGGGGGCAGAGGTGCAGCCTTCCTGCAGCAGCCAGCTCAGGACCTCTGCAGCATCGTCCCTGGGAGAGCTCTAGAAATGAAGGGCTGAGGTAGCTTTTGAAAGCCTGCCGCCTTTTGCTGCTGTTAATCTGTTCATTGTGTCAGGAAACAAGGTGGGGTTTTTTCTGCTTTTTTCTCTTTTAAATAGTTAAGTAACTAATATGGCTCTTTTTCTACTGTTTATATGCAAATAGATATATATCCTACTTATAGTACAGTTATTTCTGTTCAGGTTGAAGCCTTACTTAATATTGTCATTAACTGTTTGATGGGTATCATCACATCACTCTCATGGGTAGAAACATGACCTTCTAGCAAGCTGCAGTAATTGTTTCATGGTATATCCCCTTGGTATGAATCAAGTATCCTCTCATGAGCTGCAGTGCTGAAGCTTCAGTTTTGAAATTCAAATTACTGTAGCTTGCTGGCAAATGCCCTCTTCTATCCTGGGCATACCCTGCAGAGATGAAAAACACATGAAATTCAGTAACTTGGAAGTTGCATCAAAAGAGCTTTTTTCTTATTTCTAATAAGCTACGTTGTGCTGTACAAGACACCAAGGTGCACCCTGCAACACACCTCTTGCTATGCACTGCAAAAAGGAGAATGGCTGTACTTCCATCACTCCACCCAATTAAGTTCTCAATTCATCCAACTAATACTAGCCAGTGTTTATCAGGTCGTAGTTGTGCTGTGAACTATTTTGCCTGCAGTTTTCAACCCCCGTCAGACCCAGACAGCTTCTGTGACCAGCAGTGTGGGCAGAGGTCAAGGGAGGTGGTTCTGTCCCTCTGCTATGGTGGGACCTCAGCTGAAGCTCTGTGTCCAGCTCTGGGGCCCCAGCATAGGAAGAACCTGGAGCTGCTGGAATGATCCAGAGGAGCCCCTGGAGCTGCTCCAGGGCTGGAGCTGGGCTGGGAGAGCTGGGAATGTTCCCCTGCAGAGGAGAAGGCTCCAGGGAGAGCTCAGAGCCCCTGGCAGGGCCTAAAGGGGCTCCAGGAGAGCTGGAGAGGGACTGGGGACAAGGGAGAATGGCTTCCCACTGCCAGAGGGTTAGATGAGGTACCAGAGAGAAATTCTTGGCCGTGAGGGTGGTGAGGGCCTGGCCCTTAGAAAACTGGAAAGGGCAAATCTAACTTTAGTTAGTGGGTGTCTGCCAGGGAGAATGGAAGGGTTTCTCTGATCCCCAGAAGTGTAGAACAAATGGTTAAACAATTCCTTCACAAAGAAGATACATCTCAACCTAGGATTAAAAAGAGTTACAGGAATGGGAGGGAGATGTTCTGTCCTACTGACAGCCTTATGCTTAAGGTATACACGTGAAGGGTGGCCAAGATATCCTTGATCCTGCCTCTCTGCAGCTCCTTCAAACTTCCTTCTTCTTCCCATCTCTATGATTATGTTCACTGAATTCAAATATTTAGTTCCCTGGTGGTTTAATTTTATTATGTGACTTTAAAATGCAATAATATGACTGCAAGTCGAATAAATTCCCTGTTGGGATGTTTGGGTCAGCAGTTTGTGTGGGCAGACAGCCTGGCTCCTGTTCTGCACGAGGCAAAGCTGAGCAATGCTGGATGGGACAAAGTGCACCCTTGAGCTGCTGGGATGGTGGCAGCCATGGGAAGCAGCCCAGCAGGCAGGTAAAGCCACTGTCCCTGTGCCAGAGCACTGCAGGACTCTCACAGATTTGGGCAGCTAAGGCAAGAGGCAGCAAACTTACAAGAAGATAAGGAAGCAACACCCAAACTGTTTGTATGAGATTTGTGGCTGGGCTCCCTCTGGGACTGTGCTTAGTTCTGATGGCTGCACTCCCTGGAGTTAGCTTTATTGCTCATGCGAACATGACTTATTGTCAGAAGGGAAATAAGTGCTGTGCAGGAAGGAGATGAAAGCAGCTGAGACTCTAAAATAGACATTTAAAACCTTGTAACCCTTAAATGTTTGCTGGCCAGTGGTTCCAGCTGGATTCAAGCTCCTATTTCTGACAGAACACTTGCATTTCCTTGTGTATTTAATGAAAATGATGGCTTGCACACTGCTCACAGAACTGTTTCCCACAGGACATATTGTCCTGGTTTGGAAAGACAGGTGTCTGCCAGGGAAAGCCAGAGCCTCCCTTGGAATGGAGAACACTCCCCTCTGCCTCCAAATTATTGTAATTTTGAAAATAAGGGGGTTTCAGGCAAAGATATGGGAATAGCAATAACAGTTCTTGACTAGGAATATTAAAAATACAAATGTAGTAGTACAAAACCCCCAAGCATATTTTAAAAAATGCAAAAACCAAAAAACAACCAACTAGAAACACTGACAGAGTCAGGACACAACCTGACACTCCGTTAGTCAGAGTGTTGGGAGCAGCCCAGTCAAGTCCTCCTGGAGTGACAGAAGTAGTTCTGTTGGAGCAGAGATGATCCTGTAGAAAGGTCCAGTGGTGGTGAGATGGGTCTAGTCTTGCTCTGGGAATCCAGTGCAAACAGGCTGTGCTGCTGTTCCGAATCTCAGCTTTTACCCAGGTGGGAATGCTTGGTTCCTCCCACTGGGTGAAGCACGGCTCCTCCTGCTGGAATAATGTATTTTTATCAGTCATGCAGCCAGCCTTAATGACCTATAAACAGATGCTATCCCCCTGGAGGGAGGATGGGTCCTGGAAGAGATAAACACTGCCCTACCTGGCTTTAACAGCTGGGCCATTAACAGAGGGTACCCGCCCCCTCCCCACTGGAGTCATGAGGAATACAAGACATAAAGAAAAACACCCCCCCAACTGATTTCAGCAGCTGGCAAATAGAATACACATTTTTGGTCACATATTACAGCCCAAGACAGTTGTATCTATGACCCGGAGTCTGCAGTGGCTTCTAGCCCATGCCCAATACTGTCCTTTACTTCACACGGGCTGTGGGTTCCGTGCTGGCTGCACACCATCCTCTCCATCATTCCTGGCTCTGGGGGTCACATGAGGCCTGGAGCTGGCACAGGGATGACTTCCATGTGAGGACACGTACCCACAGTAGCTTTGTTCCCTTCCCATGGCTCTGCAGAATGTCAGTTTGCCAAATCTGTCAACAGTTTATTTACATACCTATTTTAAGGGGAGGATGCTCTAACAGATTTATTTGCTTCCTGTCTTCAAAGAATTCAATTGTTTGGGGTTTTAAAAATAATTAGTTGAGTATTTTTTCTCATGTGTACAATTTGATTTGTACTTTACAAGGGATAAGATAAGGAGCCAAATGCAGTATTCCATATGTTTATGAAGCTGACTGTTCATTCTCCAGATTCTCTGCAATATTTGCCAGGGCTATTTGTGATCAGTGTACATGGACCATTCTACATGCCCATTCTTCCCTTGTGCCAGAAACAAGAGATACACAATTTTTCCATTATCTGCATAATCTCATTCTTTTACTAATGCTGTTAAAATTTCCAAGGATAGGGTATTAGAGAGCAGCATCGGGTGTGTAATTCACCAGGTACAAGGTGAATACACAGGAAATTAAAACTGAGCAGGGGTTCCCAGACCTGTGAATGTTCCAGGCTATCATAGAATATCCTGTGCTGAAATGGACCCTGAGGGATCTCGGAGTCCAATCCCTGGCCCTGCACAGACGCCCCAACAATCCCACCCTGTGCACCCCTGGCAGCGCTGTCCAAAGGCTCCTGGAGCTCTGGCAGCCTCGGGGCCGGGACCATTCCCTGGGGAGCCTGGGCAGTGCCCAGCAGCCCCTGGGGGAAAATGATTTCATCCATGTCAGTTCTGTCCCCATTTCACAGTTTGGCTCAACTAGTTGGGAATAAAGAGCTGGGAATTTGCAGCACAGCTTCTGCTTCAGTGTTTGGGGTCAAAGAACTTTTTTATTCAACTCCTTCTTACCAACAAAGTAATCATACCAAAAATCACCAGCGAATTGCTGCCGAGTCCGAGACGCAGAGGAGCAGCCGCGCCTGGCTCCCGGCGGGGCTCTGCCGGCTGTCACAGCCCGACTCGCTCCCTCCCTCTTTACTTTCGCTTCTCCAAGCTGCCCGTGACCTCTGCTTATCCCGGCAAGGAGGATTGCACGGCGGCGTGGGACGTGTGCCGGGCACGGCACACACCCCTCTGGAACCCATGGATGATGCTCTACAGAAGCTGTAAGTGCACATTTGTAACGAGGGATTTGGGCAAACCAACGGTCTGAAAGGTGCAAATCTGTGGGAACAGGAGTTCGGAGCCAGAGGGGCGGTGGCTCTGACGGGAGGGGCCAGCCTGTCACTGCCTTCGCATTTTTTCCACCTTCTTAGAGCTTGTTTTTGTAAATTATTGACTAAAACTTGCTGAAGGGAGCCTAGTGCGCAGTCTGAGCTTTTAAGAAATACTTTGTTGTATTTTCTTAAGCACAAAGAAAGATTGTTAGAGGAACTGCTCGGGCTATCTGGATTCATTTTGTTGCTAAAGAGATTCAGTCCTCTGGCGATGGGAAAATAACAAAGCCTATTGTGATTCAACAGTTAACAGATAAAACAAAGCACTACATGATGATGTTGCCAGGACAAGGGTGATATTCAGTAAGTCAAATAATTCACTCAAATAAACACATCGGTCGGTTTAGCGGGGGGAAACAGTACAGGCTTTTGAGATTAGCTAAGCAGGAAATCAATCTGCTGGGAAATAAAACGTTGTTGTGCAGGTCACTTCGCATGGCCACTGAATTCGGAGGCAGAACTCCGCACTGAAGGCGGGTTTTGGAACCGGGCTGTGTCGGGAAGGGGGGCTGGCAGCTGCCGCTGGCCCCGGAGCGGTTTGCGGGGCGCGTTTCTCCCCTCGCTGCCCGCGCCCCTCGCCGTGACCGCGGCCGGGATGAGCTGTCCCCGCCCGGCTGCGGGCTGTGACTGTCACGGGATGTCACTGTCACCGTGGGAGGGCGCTCCGGGCCAGCCCCAGCCCCAGCCCGGCGCTTCCCTGCCGCGGCCTCTGCTGGGGCTCGGCAGGGCTCTGTCCGTGCAAGGCGCACCGGACAGCGATCCTGCCGCAGAGGTCTTGCGTGCCACCGGCATGAGGAGGAGATATGTTTAACCTCTGCTTCTTGTGTATTTATCTGAGCCTGCAGGACAAAAATATCTGCAGGCAGTGTGGCACTGTACATCGCAGCATTCCCGAGAGATTGATTTTCGCTTCTACTTCACTCACTGTGCTTGGAATCACTGTGTGCTGAAAAACATTTAGATTATATTAGAGACTTCAGTCCATGTCACACTAGGGTGACCAGGGTTTCTGTTTAGTGGTTTAGATTCCAGTAGTTTAAAAAAGTTCTAAAAGCTTTAAAATTTTTAATTTCTAAAAGTTTCCAGGGAAACATTTTAGCAGATCACAAAATGCAATGAATTCAAAGAGATATAAAGGGATCACAAAAACAAATCCTCAGCATGGCATTCTCCCACTGCTTCTTAGTATTAGGCAACCGCTCTCGCTGTAATGTTTTAACATACATATGGAAGTGAATTGCAGAATACAAGAATGGTTTGGCTTGGAAGAGATCTTAAAGATCCATGCCATGGGCAGGGACATTTTCCACTGCACCAGGTAGCTCAGCCCCATCCAAAATAGTCTCAAAAATACAAGACAAAAGAAATTACAAAATTCCAAGTACCTTTTCACAAGGTTCCTGTTTCTTTACTAAAATACATTACCAAAATCACACTAATACAGGCGTGATCAAGGTCTCCATAATAATAATATTTTTTTAAAAATTTTCATGCTGTTAGGAAGACCTGGATTCCAGAGGGTAAGTAGCATAAACTCAGGACTTCATACTTTATACTCTACTGATCTCAAGGATATGCACAATGAACGTGACAGCATTTGACAACGCTTCAATTCTCTGAAGCATTTATCCCCAGGAAGGCATATTGTCACCCATTCCTTGCTAGATAATTAATTGTTGATGAAATTTAGTGCAAATGCTAGGTTTTACACAGACAGATTTGCTTGTACCTTTTCCCTCACGTTAAATATCTCAATTAATTAGATGCTTCACTGCAACCTTTTTTATGAGAGAAGTTGTCCCTGCTCCTTGAGCTTGATTTGCTACCTGCCCAATGTACCTTATGTGTCCAGCTGCACTTAAACGTGTGTTGTGCTGCAGCACAAGGAATATAAATTCTGTATGGATGCTGTGAAGATGTAGACATGGTATTCTAGACAGTGTAATTACTCCTGGAAAGGGAAATCGCAGCTTTACTAATCACGTATCAATTGTTTAAAAACTCGTGGCTGTGCAAGTGTAAATTCATGCTTCGGCACGGGACGGCCTGGTGAGCGCAGACATTTGAAGAACTGTTTTACCTTGAAGCTCAAGGCGATGGGAATCCCGCTGTGGGCCCAGGGGGCTCAAGGGGGCCCGCCCCGGCTCCCCCGGCCCCGCACTCCGTTCCCCCGGCCCCGCGCTCGGTTC
>VWYP01016329.1:11311-76580 GCA_013400435.1 Pycnonotus jocosus
AGCGCGGGCGGGGCCGGGCTCGGGGCAGCCGGGCGTGCGGAGCCCCGGGCCGGGGTCTGCGGTGGAGCCGGGCGGTGCCACGGTTCACACACGGGCACACTGGCTGCGTGTGGTGCGGCAGCGGAATCTGCTGTTCACCGCCGGATTGTGCCTCTGCAGCTGCGGGGCTCACGGGTTATCCTGCTCACTCGGGGGGCCGGGGGCTCCAGCCATCCTATGGAGCTTCGAGGACCGGGACTGTGTGAAACCTAATGTCACACTCTAGTGTCAAATGCTTCTTAGTCTTTTGCTCACTGCAGTTTTGCTACGTTTTCCTCTTCTCTTTTTAAAAACATTTCAAGTAAAAACGACTTACTGAAGTCTAAAATTCCCTTACAGATGGGTGTAGCTAGGTCGATGTCAGTCTCCTCCCAAGCACCAAGGAAGAAGATGGGAGATAACAGCCTCAGGTTGCACCAGGGGAGGTTTAGGTTAGATATTAAGGAAAATTCGTTGATTGAAAGGGTTGCTCAGGCCTGATACAGGCTGCCATCAAGCACCTTAAGGTCATGTACATTGATTTTTTATGAGCGTTGTTATTTGCAAGAGCAGAATCACAGCATCCCGTTGGATGGGAGAAGCATCTTGCAGGTGCCTTAAATGTCATCATCTGACTTTGTATGTGATAGAGAATTTATCTTCAGTGATTCCTTATCTTTAGAACTGTATTTGTTTAAATATCCATCAGAGCCTGACTTCTAAGTGATTTAGAGCCTTCTCCCTTTGGAAAGACAGAGGCAGTAGGAGTGACCAGCCAGAAGTTTGGATTTGTGTAATTTCAAGTGGATGAAATCATATGGCAGTGTTGTGTTTCCCTAACAGATAGTTCAGCTTTCTAATATTAGGTGGCAGTGATAATTTTATTTTAGCTATTTAATCACTGGTGGGAAAATGAAATTTATGGAATTAAAACATGGCTTATTAATTAACTGGTGTGGCTTGTTCCGTGTTATTTTATCTGCAGATCAGTCGTATTGTCATCGGCTGCAGCATGACATGTATTTCCTTACAAGCACTAGCCGCCTGAATGAGCAAGTGGTTGATAAAATTGTTCTTCAGCTTAACAGAGTCTATCCCCAAATTCTTACCAATGAAGAAGCAGAAAAGGTAATTTGAGGAGTTTTGCTGTGTCTCTGGCTGTTGTGTAGCTTTTGTGGGTCGCTAGCCCAGCTGCCCTCTTCCCAGCACAACTCTTGGTGCCACATGCAGCCAGTCTGCCTCACCTCCTGCTTGCTGTCCACTTGTATCTGGCACCTCACATACGAGGAGCAGTCACAGGGCTGGAATGTTCCTGTGCCAAGCGGTCATGAGGGAGAGCTCTCCCTCACAAGGGAGCAGCAGTTGAACGCCACAGTCGCTGCCGTGATCGGGAGCACGCAGTCCCTGGGCAGGAGGGTGCCCATCCTGTGACCACATGCCTGGCGTGCCTGTCCCCTCACAGTGTGGATCTGTGCTGCATTTCTCTGCCCACAAAATCCTCTATATTAGCTCATTCACTTCTGGTAACCAGTTAATAATTTTAAGTATTGGTAGAGAATTGAGGGGGTGTTAGTCCCACTGGCAAGTGTGGAGCTGTGGGGAGTGGATGGAGTTAATATCTTGCAGTGGTGCCACCATGTATGGAGGAAGGCCACCCTCCCTGATGTGAAGCTTTCAAAAATGGGTAGCTCTTTTTAGGGAGAAAAAGCTTCTAATCTTGTATGGGGACAAAATTAAAGTCAGCTAAGAGCTTCCACAATCCTACTTATAACAGTTTGTACTTGCCCTATGCTGGCTTCATGTCTGCACAGAGTTTTGGCATATCAGTATTTTAACATTGGGAAAAATAGGCCCAATTCTGCCATAATCAAGCTCCATGGGGACAATTAGTGTTTTGTGGTGTAGAGCAAAGCTAGGTCATATTTACTGAGCCAGACTTGCCACTTCCCTGAAGAGCTTCCAAATAAATCCATAAAGAATCTGAAACATCATTTGTGACTTCTGCACTTAGGCAGAAATGAACTGCTTTTTTTATGGTTCCAGGCAAGTTTGTGTCAACTCTATTGAGTGTTTAGGAAGTTTATAATCTCAGCTGTATCTGGTAGACCCTGTGGGAGTTTTGTCAGAATAAGGAGTGTTGTGTAAAATCTGTGGCATTCCTGTCCCCCTCGAGCAGCAATTGTTCCTAGCTCAGTATGCTCCAAAGGTTATTCACTGTGCTGCTGTGAAATATGATGCTTTGCAGAGAATGGTTTTAGATTCTTTCCAAATAAACTTAAATTAGTTTGATGTGTAAGGGATGCATTTTCTTTCTCTTTGTAAGGTCTCCTAATACTCATCGCATTTGGCACTACATGAAAAATGTATTTTCCTCTGCAGCTGTCTGCCAACCTGAGTAATGGAAATTTGTGCCTGTTGAAGTGTGTACACAGCATTTAATTGTGCTGCAAACAATAAAAAACGATGAAATACGAAATCTTGGGATAATGAACACTCCAGTAATTGGGCCTAGGATAAGCAGTATAAAGTGCCTTTTCAGGAATCATTACTAGGAAGCTAAGGGCAAACTTGAAAACATCAAACTTTGTTTCAAATTGTAAGATTTGCTGAAATATTCTATTTGCAGCTGTCAGAATTAAACTGTAGAATAGCAAGTACTGTGCCAGCTTGGATGCAGGGAAGACATCAAATGCAGAGTGTCTTTCACTTGATTGGGACAGAAAAAAGCAGAAGGAGAGGCAGAGACAATATGCTCTCCATCAGACAGTGCTGACCACATGGAGCTCAGTGCTGTGCAGTGCATGTATGTCCTTTTTAGGTTTCCCTTTTTGGCCCATTCTTTTAGGAAATACCAAAGAAGCTCCATAACTTTGTTCCCTGGCATAGTGATGTAAAATTGTCTTCTGTTTTAATCTCTTTCTGATGAGTGCTTTTCTCTTACAGTTCAGGAACCCAAAGGCATCACTCCATACCAGACTCTCAGATCTGTTAAAACACCTCCAAAAGAAAGGAGACAGACACTGTCAGGAGTTTTACAGGGCTCTGCAGATCAATGCTGAAGAGCTGTTTAATGACCTGCCAAGCAGGAAAATCTTGAGTAAGTTGACTTGTAAGTTGATTGAGTTGTGGATTTCCTCATCAGTGTATTACAAAACCTCATTTCAGATGCAGTGTAGGTCATTTACCAACCTAAACAGGTTATAAGTAATATAAATAAACAAGTCACTTAAATAATTTTTGGGGTATACCTTAATTCCTTCTGACTTGAGTTTTCCAAAAGCTGTAAGGGGATTTTGTAATGTAAAATTGTAATTACCTTCATTTTGTCTTTCATTTTGAAAGAAGCAATTTGTATCTACCCAGCACAAACTGGTGGAAGACCATTTTCTTGCCTGCACTGGGAGGCTGCAGAGTTCTTCCACATCCATACCTGAATCCCTCTGAACTGGGGAAGTCTGGGCCCATCCTGCCTCAGAATCTCAGATGAGCCCCAATCCCAATTCGCTGAACCCCACAGCAGCTTGAAAAATGTATCTTTACATGGAGACTTTTGAAAATGTATCTTTACAAGGAGACTTGGATAGGGTCTGTGGGATGTTTTCACTTTTAGCTGGAGCAGAAACCTGCTCATCCTTGCACATGATCCAGAGTGGTGACTCTGAGCTTTCCTCAGGCGGCCATGAGTTGGCAGGGTTAGGGTTTCTCATGTTCAAACTCTGCATAGCAAATACCTGTGCTAGAAGAGCTTCACGTTAAACACACAGCTCCTTGTGGCACCCAAAAACTGTTTTGCTGCTGCTGCAAACTGCTGACTTCAGTAACCATCAAAAGTTATTCAATTCTCTGTTGTCTTGGTAAACCTTTTTATGTTACCATCCTCAGAAGGATGAGGATAATTTAAAGAACTGAGTTAAAACATTACTGTGTGCCGAGGTTTGGCAGTTTCTTTCAGTTAATCTAAGAAATAAATATTGAGATGAATGTGTTAATATGCTTGCTGCTTCTTAGAGTTCTGTCATTAAAAAAAAAAGTCTGCATTCTGGATTGAATGGTCGAGAAACATCTGTGCAGCTTTTCAAGCTAAGCCACAAACCCTTTTATGCTTCAGGAAAAGCTCCTTTATCAATATGAGGAGTAACTTCTTATTTAAGTGAATGTGGACATTTTCAGCATTAAAGGCATTATCCTTCAGACATCCCACTCGCACAGTTTGTTACTCAAATGTTCTCCTTGAAGTGCTCAAGGGGTGTTCAAGGCCAAGGGCTGTGGGGTCCTGAGCACCCTGCTCAGTGGACGGTGTCCCTGCCCACGGCAGCAGGCTGGAACTGTGTGGTCCTCGGGGTCCCTTCCAGCTCAAACCTGCCATCATTCTATGATGCTCTTAGCAGCAGCTGTTAAATTTAGCACAAAGCATTTACAGAATTGCCACTAGAATTTGTAAATGTGGAGAAAAAGGAGAATCCATAACATGGGGATTTTCTTCTAAATGCAGGCTGAGCTGAAACAAGCAGCATTACAAACAGCTGGAGAAATTATTGATGAGGACATGGATGAACCACAGCCAGGATGAAGTTCTGTAATAGATTACATGCAGCTATACATAGGACAGATTTTTCTCAGCGGAGGAAATCCTTTGAAATATTTATTGTTCATTTTTAAGACAGCATTAAAATCCGTGCTAGAACAAAATTTCTTAGCCTGAAGTGTAAATTGGCAGTGAAGTGTGCGGTAATGTCTGAACATTCCCACTAGAGGGGGGGTAAGGCACACGGTGTGGGCAGCCTCGGAGCTCTTGAAGCAAACAGGAGTTTCCAAGGGACTCAGAAAATATTTTTATTTCTCTCCATGCTGACATAGACTAAAAGGATAAAGGCTCGGATCAGCCCCACGCAGCGATAGAAGTGGCAGAGATTTGTCTGTGCTCTCGTGTGCAGTGTGAGGATTCCCCAGCTGGGATTCCCGGGGCATCCCCTCGAAGGGGCAGGCAGGCTGAGGCTGCTGGGGGCTCCGTGCTCTCGGAGGCTTGGCAGCAATCCTCGCTGCTCCAGGGGCTCTCAGGCTGCACAGCAAAGGGCTCCAGAGCTTCTGTCCTGCTGCAGGGCCGTGCCCTGTCCTCCCACCGAGAGGGGAGATGGATGGACAGGGCAGTTTTCAAGGCACGTCTCCTAGATCCTGTGGCATGTAAAAGAAGGAGAGCAGTTGAAACAGATCAGTCTTAAATTCTTCCCTATTGACAGCCAAATTCAGAGCTCGTACTTTTTTTCCTTTCCCTTTTTAACTCTCCTAACTCTGACAGTTACAGAGGTGTTTTCAGATTAGTGGATCTATTAACGAAGAGTTTGTATGTATTACAATGAAAATTGCTGTATTGTGAAGGATTTTCTCCTGCTTTCCTAACCTGGGAAGCAAGTGTAATGTTATTTATGTGGTCAGTGCTTAAGAGATCAGAGGTGGGGCTGCAGCTATCTGTAGTTGCATTCAGATGACCCTGTGCCTATGGTCAGTCCAGCTTTGACTCTAGCAATGATTTACCATTGGAGGGGTTAATACTTAATGCCAATATTGGATATTTTTCTGAAATGTGTTGTTTTGCATCATTTTGCATGTGCTGATTATGTTTGTTTGTTTGCTTGAGCTGAGTACTAACTTTTCATGTGTTGCTTTTATTTCTAGAAACCCCAGATCCCACAGAGATAGACACTGACAAGGAGCAATATATGCTAAATGACAGGGGTAAATAAATCATACAGTGTCACCGGATGGAATGGCTTTGCAGATTATGATGCAATTTGTTATATCATGTAATTTGCACTTCATATAACAACTACTTTGGCTTATGATGTCTTTACTGTCACAAGTTAAGTAGAATTAGTGGAGGAAAATATACTGAGCTACTGTTGAGGAAACCAGTGCCAGGAAATTGAAGAGACTGTAGAGTTTAATCAATATTTACAATGGTATTACTTACACTATTACTGCTAAACTCTTAATTTCCTGTGATTTCTTCAGTGCCTGAACAGTAAGGTCTATTCCTTTTGCATAAGGCAATCAATAACTTTTTGATCTGACTTTCAATTTTTTTTCAAAATTTTTAAGCTCTCAGTTTAAGTACAAATCATTTGAAAGCAATGAAAGAAAGGAAGGAAAAGCTTAAGTATATTTTCCTTAGGAAACACGTATTAATTATTTTACTTTCCTTTGTTCAATGCCAGATTACAGAGAGCAGATTTTTTTTTCCACAGAAGGATATTTTGAAAAAGAAGATTTGAAATAAAGATGAAGAAATCACACAATTTGTAATGAGCTATGTATAATTTAAGTTTAGTATTTTATTTAGGTATTTAGATACAATAATTAGAGATTCAAAACACCTTCTATGAATTATGCCTTTTTTGCAGTTTCCTGAGAGAAAACTGAAATAAGTAGCAGAGACACTGTTTATCTCAATGTATATTTTTGTCTGTGGTGATGCCTGTCTGAATATTGAACCAAATTGCTGTTCAGACTTTCCACATTGCTGTTGCTGTCTGCAGCATAACAGTACAGGATGAACAGAGAAAGTGCTTGGAAATAAGAAAATAAAGTTTGTAGTGTTTGGATTTTTGGTGGGGTTTTTTTGTGTGTTTTTTTTTTTGTTTGGTTTGTTTTTTGGTTTTTTTGTTTTTTTTTTGGTTGGTTGGTTTTTGTTTGTTTTTTGTTTTTTTGGTTTGGTGTTTTTTGTTTTTTGTTTTTTTTCCTGAGCTGGCTGCAGACTAGAGATTGTTTGGCCACCAGCCACCCTCCTTGGGAGGTTACATGCTGAGGAGCAACCAAATCCTTGCTCCTTTGTTGTTTCTCAAGTGTCCTTGTCCATGCAGTCAGCTCCAGGAATTTGTTGAGGCAGTACATTTGTCCTTAAATTGATAGGTGTAGCTTAATTGTATCTACAAATAGAGGTGTAGTTTAATTGTATCTCTGTTTCTAGGGAGATAGTAACTACAAATAGGTAATAAAGAAGCAGATATAAATCTTTATGCTGTTTTGTCAATGGATAAGTATGAATTAGAAAGGTTTTACTGAACATCAGTACTGACCATCACCATTAAATTGTGTGCAATTCCAGGCAGGCAGTTTCCAGGAGATTTGGTTTGGAAACTTTTTCTTAAAATACCATAGGCTGTAGCTAGATGAGCAGAGGGGAACAGGGAATGGTGGCAAAGCAACTGTAGTAAAAATTAATTGCAGTCTAGTAAATGTGCTTCACACTACATTAGCTACAGAACATACAGAACTGTGAATATGTTAGCTTCATTTGAATATGCTTAATTATGCATATTGATAGCCATTGGTGATTTATGAACTGAGCTAAACTGCTGCCCTGCTCTGTCTCAGTGTGTTTCCCTGGCATTTTCTGCAGGCCCGGTGTTTTTCCTGGCGTGTTTCAGTGTGGCTGCAGGACTGGCCCTGTTCTGGTACTGCTGTAACTCAGGTGAGCTCCCCGGGGCTGCTCCTGGCTGCCTTCCCCAGCAGGGCTGAGCCAGCTGGGCTCCTCATCTCACAGGGGGGTCAAGGGGGTCATCATTCATTAATGAGCTCCCCACACAAATTGCACAGCAGACATGTGAGCTGTAAATAATGGATATTTTGCCTACAGAGGATGCCACAAAGAGGGGCTCTTTTTAAAGACAGTAATCATGTGAGCTCCTGTGGCTGTAGCAATGATTCCCAGCAGCTGTGACACAGACCCAAAACCTTCTGGCTCCCACACTCCCTGGGAGCTGGTGGAAGCCTGGCCAGTGCCAGGGCTGGGGGATTCTGGCTGGATTTGCTGAGTCCCAGCAGCTCCAGCTGTCCCTGTGCTGCTGGCTCTGGGTGTTGCATGTACCTGCCACCTGAGAGTCACCTGCTCCACACCATCCTGTGCTCAGGTGTGCAGCTGCCCCCTTCCCTAAGGGACCAATCGCCTCTTCCTGGCTGAACTTGCAGCAATGAATCTGAACAGATTCCCTGTTCGCCTCTCTTGGCAGTTAATTTCTACAAATTGAATGAAATGGGCTTTCCTCTGGAGTTATTTTCAAATGGTTTTTATTTTTTGCAGATGCTGCTTCCTAGCTAAAATGAAATTTAACTGTGTTCACTTTCTCTTTTTCCTCTCATCATTCTGTTTTAGAAACGCAAGTCATAGGAAGAGCCAGGAGAATCTTGGGCTTTTCTCCTATTATCATAGGAAGACATGTTAGAAATATTTGTATGTTGTATTTGGAAGACATATCAAGAAATTAAGGACGAGCTCTTTGCTTGTCTGTACAGTACACCGGCCAAAGGAAGCGAACGGTGCAGAAAAATGTCCTGTACTCATACCAAAGATTTTATTAACTAGCTTCATCAATAATTGCCTTGCCTCCAGATGTATTTGGAATTTCAGCTATAAGTGTCCTTCTTTATGGGAATGGACCGTTTATTTTTGTAAATGCTTGAAGTATTTATCGTTTGTATAAAAAATATTTTTATTACAAGCTTTAAAGTATGTCTTAAGTGAGCATGGGTCTGAAGCCATGTTTGCATATGTGTTTTCTATACTGGAATGAAGGATCACAACTGTTTGAAGAACTCTGGACTGTCTTTTGTGAGAATTAATTTAAGAAAAAAACTTAAACACGTGCACTCAAAGCCTTAATAAGAAATGGATCTCTGTCTCAGAACTGTCTGTTTTGTCTAGATCCTCTGTAGTCACTGCCTGAGCTCAGGTGGGCACTGGCACCTGTGAGAAGTTTATGGATGCCAGTTCCCTGTCTGTGTGCTTGGTGTTCTCTGTGCCTTCTGATTCCCTGTCGGTGCCTCATCCCAGCTGCCTTGTTCCCGGGCACACTCAGCTGCTGGCCCTGGTTTGAATGCCCTGGAGCTGCTGCAGGCTGGTTCCCAGCCCATGGGCTGTTCCAGGCAGTGGAATGTCTTGACCTGAAGCACTTCAGACTACCGAGAAAATGTTCCAGATTAATTTAGCTTTGCCAGTGAAGTGAAGAGAGGCTCTGCAGAGAGACCTGGACAATCACCAACCCAGTGAAGTTCAACAAGGGAAGTGCTGGATTCTGCACCTGGCATGGGGCTGCACCCTGGATGTACAGACAGGCTGGGGAATGAGATGCTGGAGAGCAGCACCGTGCAAAGGGAGCTGGGAATCCTGGGGGATGGAGAATTGAATGAGAGTCAGCACTGGCCTGGCAGCCAGGAGGGACATCTCTGTCCTGGGGGGCACCAGGCCCAGCATGGGCAGTGGGGCCAGGGATGGGATTGTCCCACTCTGCTCTGCACTGGGGCAACCCCACCTCGAGTGCTGGGGAGAGTTTGGGCACCACAATATAAGAAAGAGATTAAACTGCTAGGGAGCTTCCAACCAGGGATGGGGCAGCAACAGCTTCTCTGGGCAACCTGTGCCAGGACTGGGGGTAGAATTCTTTGCCAGTATGGTACAGGAAAGTTTACTATGGTTAGGGCTGTATTTCCTCCCTTCCTGAGGTTGCTTGAGATGAGGATGTCTCTCAGGGAAAAAAATCATCCAGAGTGAGCTATGCCAAGGGTTAGAGCTGGAAGGAGAAAGAAAAAGTGAATTTTAGTTCACCCTAGTGTTAAAGGACCTAACAACAAAGAATAGAAAACAATCTGTTCCTTCATTAGTGCCAGTTATTGATTTGAACAGTGAATGTCAGACTGCCTATAAAATTGGCATGTGCATAGGCTGGGAGAGTCTTTTTCTTGGAATATTTTTCTTTCAGGGCTTGCTTCTCTGCAAGCACATCTGTGCACCACATATGGACAGTGATAATTCCATTTTCAGCTCCTGGAGGAAGCACATTTGCACCTGCATGGGAGTCAGGTCCTTCTGGGCAAACGGTGTTAGGGACTTGGGAATAAATCAAGCAGGGTCTTGAATGAAGCTGTTTAGCTGCAGAATTCTGGTTTCCCTGGCAAGTCAAGAACAGCTCAGCCTTGGCTGCTGAAGCTGTTCTGGTACTGATTTTCAAACGTGCTTTGCTCTTTGTGCAGGGAAGTTGTCCTGGCTGGGTTGTGGGTGCTCCCATGCAGAGGGTGAGGGCCATCCTTGTGAGCACTGTGGCTCCCATGCTGCAGGCAGGAATTGTACAGGGGCTGAGGAGGTCAGGGCCTGAACCATGGAAATGCTCCAGGCTGTGTGATGGGACTGTCTGTGTGCAGAGAGCTGGGAAGCAGAGTGAGAGATCCTACAAAGAATTTGCACAATTCTGTTTAAAGCCAGACTGCTATTTAAAGGACTTGGTGAAGGATGATGTGCCTGAAGAGCTGGAGTGGGAATGAAGTGATGATTCATTCTGGGATGCACTGGGCTGCTTTACAGCTGCTGGATGGATTTTGCAGTTAAAAGTGCCTTTGCTGAGGCAAAATTATTCCTTTTGTTTCTTTCATTTGTCGTTATTTTTCTCATACTGTAATAAAGTGAAAACATATTTGTTCAAAATGTGCCATTGTGGATGCTTTTCCTTGCCATTCTGTGTGCACAGATGCTACTCCATGTTATGCTATGCCTTGGCTGTGCTGCCAAGAATCAGTTTGCTGCACTCCAAAGGGCCTGTGTCCTGTAGTAATTCCTGCAGAAATGAATGTATTTCTTTTTTTAATGGGGTGAAGCTGGCAATTAAATTGAAATAAAATCTGAGAGAAGAACGCTGCTGTTTTTCTTGTGGTTAATGCACTGCTCTTCCTTGGAAAAGTGCCCCTTGGTTGTTGCCCTCCTGTGGCTGCTGATTGAGCCCTCCTGGACTCTGGCCTCTCATGGTTCAATTTTTCTGGGTATTTGCACCAGGATTTTAAACATTTTCACCTGATTTCAAAATTGCAGTTTTCCTGCTTTGCTTGTTTAGGGATGTGGAGTTAAAAAGGACTCATCTGTTCAAAGACTGAGTGTCTTTGGGTTAATCCTTGATTTTGTGCCATTTTGGGAGTTCCAAGGCTGCCCATGAAGCCTTGGAGGTGCACTGGTGCTTGCTGTAAAGGGACTTTGACACACAGTTCATTTTAAGTGCTATTTTGACCACCCAGAAGGGGACTGCATGTAAGGAAAACCATGCAGACAGTTTTGTAACTGGCCTGTTCCTTTGGATAAGGGAGGCCTGCTGGCCTGGGTGCCTCTGTGAGCAGCCTTAAGAATCCCACCAGAGGAATTTGTTGCTGTAGCAGCAGAATCGTGGGATAACAGAATTGTTAAGGTTGGAAAAGGCCTCAGGATAATTAAGGCCCATCTGGCACCACTGCCATGTTCACCACTAAACCATGTCCTGAAGTGCCACATCCACATGTTTATTTTAAACACTCCCAGGAATGGTGACTTCACCACTGTCCTGGGCAGCCTCTGCCAGGGCTGGACAACCCTTTCCATGAAGAAATATTTCCTAATATCAAATTTAAATCTCCACTGACACAACTTGAAACCTTAGGTGGAGTCACTAGCCCACAGCCAGGATTGCATCTGCTGCTGCAAGACTTTGGGGACAAGAGGAGCCCCAGAGCTTGGCACTGGATTCTGATGAACAGGGCCTGGGTGGTCGTGGGGGAGGATCTCTGGGATAACTTCATCAGGAGGAGAGATCCTCTTCATCCTGTGCCCTTCTGTGCCTGACTCCCTGGTGAGGGGGAACTGGACTCCACCTTTCCCACTGGTTTGTGGCCCTTTGGGCAGAGGAGCAACCGTGTTAGTGGGAGGCTGTGCTTGTGCTGGTGCCTGTGCAGAGCCTGCCCCAACCCTCTGCCTCAGCTGGGGCAGCCTTGTGCCAGGTGAAGGGACCAGGGCAGAGCACCAGGGGCATCACCAAGGTTTGGATATGACTGAAACAACAGCCTGAGGAAACTACAAAACTACACAATCCAGGGGAGGGGGTAATTTTCTTTCTTCACCTCACCCACTTTGTAGGGATGTTATTAGAGTCAAATGGAAAGAAATCAGAGGCAGGAGATGAGACAGATGTGCAGCAACACTGCTCCAGTTGATTCAGTACCATTGCTTTGGCATAAAAGAGCATTTGGGGTGAATCCTGAGCTGCCCTTTCTATTCTGGAGCACAGGCCACTATACACAGTGATCACAGGGAAAAGCTTTCTGCCACAGTGCTGTTGATGAATCTTTAATAACATTGTGTCTAGTAAAGCAAAAACCTTCCTGACTCAGTCTGTGCTTCATGAACTGGTAACAGGTGAAGTGGGGCTCCAGCAGCCAGAGTGCCCCTGCACCTGAAGCCCGGAAAAACCCCAGATGTGTTCTCACGGCAGATTCACAGCAAATCCCCTCTTTTCCACAGCAAAATATCTCATCACACTCAGGTGGCTTTTTTTTTCCTTTGAAGGCCGGGGTTTGGCTGCCCTGGAGGTGCTGCAGCCCTGGGGGCTGTCTGGAGGCTGCTTGGAGCCATCCAGTGCCTCCCCTGGTCCCTGCTGAACCCTCTGCAGCAGCAGAAACAGAGACAGCTGATGGCATCTGCCTCTGTGGGCTCTGGGCTAATTCATTTTAAAAGCTCCTCGTGGAGGTTGGAAAGAGGATGCCTGTGCCTCTTAAATATTCCTGATCCATAATGGTTGCCTACAGCTGCATTTTGCTTCACCTGTGCCTCTGGAGCTGGCTCACAGACAATTAATCAGGGCTACTTTGCTACATTTTTGTGGAGTATGAAGGAGAACACTGACCCACACAGGCTCATTGTGGCCCACTTAGTGCCCTTCACGCAGTTTGTGAAGTTCAGTCACGCTCCCAAGTCACGTTCCCAGGATTTGAATCTCTACAAGGGATGGAGAGGCCTGAGGGGATACAGTCATTGCTTTCCTGAGCGATGCTGTCCCTGGCATGCCTGGTGAATCATGTTTTCTGACACAGAAAAAACCCTCCTACTTCAGGGTAAAGACACACAGCTGTCTCCCTCCATATCTTCCACAACTCCAAAACAAATCTGAAACATAAGGCCTTCCCAACAGTTTAGATTATTTTCATCCTTCGTGCCAGAAATCTGTGGTAATGTTGGGTGGTGATGAACTGATTTATTCTCAAATATTTTTGGCACCAGTGAAAATGTTTTGCAATGTTTCAGTAGTCCTGGTGTGGTGCTTCCTAGCATGGCACCATATTTACCACTCACCTCCCAACCAGTTAAAACTTGTACCATTAAAAAGGGGGTGCGGCAACTTCCAGGCTGGAAGACTGGAAAAAAGAGCAGTGAAAAACCTCAGGAAGGAGGCTGAACACAAAAGGAACCTGAGTTTTTGCCATCTCCACTTCTGAGGAAGCCTGACTTGCCTGATGAGGAGGCTTTGCCAAGTCTCTGTTCGTGGCTGGGAGCTGTGGCACTCCTCTCGGGAAGGCAGCCAGGTTAGTGAATAGTTCTGAGAAGCCAAGGGGGTGAAATGAACCATGAAAACAGACCTTCAACAGACTGTGGAGGAAAAGTGAATTCAAAATAACCCATAGCATCCAATAGGAGGGCAGGTAACGTTTTGTCACCACCCTGTTGGGAAGTTGGATATGATTTTGAAAAGATTGCATTCTGTGTTTCACAACCTACCCTGCAATGACACGTCCATGACCCTCCCACTGCCACAGCCATGGACGAAGGACATCAGGATGAGGATGAGTGGGGGCATTTCCAGGCACAGCCAGTCAAAGGTTGGACTCAATGATCTTTGAGATCTCTTCAATCCTAAATGGTCTGGTGATTCTGTGACTCTGTGATTTCACACAGTGAAAATAATTCGATCAGTGTGAAAATAAGGAATTCCTGCCAACAGCTGCAGCCTTTATACACCACGTTTTCTCCTGTCTGTCTCTTTGCTGTGGACATACTTCCAACAAAGTGTGTTTGCTTCCTGACATGCCCAAGAGCTGTCTGCTATCAATCAGCTCGAGTTTTTTGCTCAGCTCTGCCCATGCTTCTGCCCCCTCTGCCCTCCCAGTGCTGCTGGACGTGTTCAAATGTCAGGATGGGAATAATTAATGTGGGGAGAGGGGTGAAACTCCGGGTACAGCTGACACATCACCCTGCAGCACTTGGATGCAGCCCAGCCTCTGATGGAAACTCTGCTCCAAGGCCTGCTGTGGCCATGCTGTTATTTATCCTTTCCTGGAGTGCCTTCTCTCATTTATTTCAGTTTACTTCTTTCTCTAGGAACCTCTCAGCTTCTGTCTCTGGTTTGGCTTTGCTGATGGCCTGTGAATACTGAAGGGCTCTGGCAGAACCTCTGCATGCACTGGGTGATGGGGCCCTGGTGGTGGTGCCTCCCCCAGCCCCTTTTCAGGCTGCCCCACGAGCTGAGAAACGCACGGGGCTCAGCTCCTCTTGAGCTTAGCAGGAACAGCTCCAGGAACTGGTGCAACTGCTCCCAATGTCCAACCTGGGCCTCCCCTGGCCCAGCCTGTTCCCTCTCCTCCTGTCCCTGTTCCCTGTTCCCAGAGCCCAACCCCATCAGCTGTCCCCTCTTGGTCCTTCCTGCCCCCCTGGGCTCCTGTCCAGCTGCTGCCACCAGCACCCCCAGGGCCTTTCCTCCTGGGTCCTTTGCAGCCCCTCTGCCTCAGCCTGGAGCTGCAGGGGCTGTTGTGACCCATGGACAGGACCTGGAACTTGGCCTTGTTCAACCTCAGACCACTGGGCTGGGATCCAGCCTCTCCAGATAAAACTGTGGAGCCTTCCTGCCTGACAGCAACCAACACTGCCAGCAACCTTAGAGTCATCTGCAAACTCACTGAGGGTAAAGAAATTGTTAATTAAAGCACCTGAATGGCAGCTGAGGGGACACAGAAACCAGGATGGTGTTTTGTCCTTCAGTCTATTTTATGTAAGACTCAGCATCAGAATAAGCTCAGCAGTGACCTGGTTTAGAAGACAAATACTTGGAGTCAGTTCCAGTAAATAATGGTTGCTGTCACCTGCTCCAGTAAGCGCAGCTACGCTGAGAATCCCAGCCCAGGCTGCTCTGGGTGCTGCAGGGACTAATGAGAAGGACCAGGAGCAGTGCTCACCCTGCCCAGAGCTTATGAAACAGGAGCAAACGGCTGACCTGGCACGAACTGCTCCCCACACAGCCTGGAAAATTCATCTCGCTTCATTATTGATGACCTCTTTTTAAAAGAGAGATTTGCCTCCAACCAAGAACTCTGAAAAAGCACAGCAAACCAAAGAACGAGTCCAAGAATGAGTCAAACCTGTGTATTTGTTTGCTGCCCCTCAGAGATACTTGCCAGGATTTTAAAGCAGCACCTGACTTAAAAGAATAATAATCCTGTGATTAAATTATTTATACTTGAAACCAACTTGCAGATGCTTCTGTCTGCTGAAAAATACATGAACTCTGAAGGCTTCAGAGACTTAAAATACAGATTTCACGTCTGAGAACGTTTTGCAAATCTTACTTAATCACAATAAAAACATGGGAACAGCATCAGAGGTGTGACAGCTATGAGTGGGCATGAAGAGTCCTACAGCAGTTGGTGGTTTGTAAAAAATAAATATAGGAAGCTGACCTGCATGCCTCATTCAGAACTTGTTCTGAGCTATGTTTAAATCAGTACAGCACACACAGTTAAACCACTGCCTGCTGGATGCTGGTTAAATACATGTTACAATGGAAATGAAGCAACAAAAGACAAATTAGAAAATAAAAAAGAATGTCTATTCCGTTACTAATAACACAAATTTGATTTGTTTTCTCTTAGTAATTCTTACAGAACATACACATGAAAATCTGGTACATCAGTGGGCTTTGAGACACAACCAAAGACAAAGGTAATAAAAACTGTCAATGAGACAAGGCATATGAAATTCTATTCTTATGTAGAAGGGAGCATTTAAAAATTGCTAAGCAAATTGATCAATATAAATCTGCATCTACATATAAGTACAACCTAGAAAACTCAGATTTTTCTGACTGCAGGTACGATACTTTGGAAATAAAATTACTGAAATGTTTTTGTTGAGGAAATTCTTGTAATCTACACGATTACTAGCAATAGTGTATTTAGAAAAAGTGCAAGTCCCTGAGCCAGCAGGTAGGGCCTAGAAGATATTTATATCTCTATATATATTTTAAAAAATTAAAAATTTGTTTTGCTTTTAGCCATAAACTCATAAAAGTAACAAAACTGCAGCAATCAATGATGGGAAGAGAGAGAGGAAACCAGAATAACTCAGTTCATTTTGCCATTTGAATTGCTGCTGACAGGCACTTGGTACCAGTTTAGCAGGTAAAGTTCACCCTGGATCCTCCAGTTTACCAGCTGAGCCTAGAAACGGTGGCAGTCTTAAAAAAGAAATTTGGTATGAGAAAGAACCTTTTACAATGAGGGTGGGCAGGCCCTGGCACAGGGTGCCCAGAGCAGCTGTGGCTGCCCCTGGATCCCTGGCAGTGCCCAAGGCCAGGCTGGACATTGGGGTTTGGAGCAGCCTGGGACAGTGGAAGGTGTCCCTGCCATGGCAGGGGTGGGATGGGATGACCTTCACAAGTCCCTTAAATCCAAACTACTCTATGATTAAAATAAATACATATAATGCACAGAATACATAGAATAGCAGTTTATGCTAAGAAACCATTAACAATTAGGTTATTTGTATCTGTGCATGAAGGACAGGAAATTTTAAGTGTGTCCAGAAGAAACAATACAAATGATTACCTGTGAACAAAACTGGACAAAAGCATGCTGCTTGTTTCTGTTTGTCTCATCTTTGCTTTAGCTAGAGTGGAAAAATAGAAAAACAAGGCACAGCTACCTTTACACGCTGCAAAGGAAGAGCCCTGCTGGGCTGCAGAGTACATGGGCTTGGTGCCAAGCTGTGAAACAAAGGACAACGTGACCACGCCAGAATCAAAGGCCTGACATTTCCTACCATGGTGGAAATGACAAATTGCCACAAAATCCAAAGGCATGTAAAAAGAAAAGTCCTGTAAAGTGCTACCAAATGATATTTCCTTGTTTCATGAGTTTAGGTCATTTATCTTAAAAAAAAAAAATCTTCAGAAATTGAAATGCCAGTATTCCAGAAAAACAGAGTCCTTGGGGCAAAATCAACCTTTTCTTAGACGCCAAACAGTTTAAATATTAATACAGGGAAAAATTTCAGGTATGCAAGTGTGTTGGAAGCTTGAGAAAGCTGCTTGATGTGTCCAGCTTCTTCAAATTATTTTTCCTTCCCCACTGTGTCCTGTGTAGCTGTCCCAAATGCAAATGGCATCTAGAACAAATGCTCCAGGTCTCTGAAACAAAGACATTGATATTTTAGTGATACAGGAATTATAGTCAATGACACATTTGCTTTAAAGGGGGAATTAACTTTTCTGTGGAAAAGGGTGCATAATAGTAAAGGTGACACCAGAAAATGGTGGCCACCCACTTCTCTCAGGGTTTTGAGGAGACTGTGGCAATGGACTAAAACCCACTTCTTTTTCAAGTTACAGTCAGATGACCAGATGTTTTTAGCAAGGGCAATGGCTACAGATGAGCACACAACAGCTGTAATGTTCCAAAGCAATACAAAACTTTCACATTTAACATGTCTGCAGCAAAAAATTGGTTCTGGACACGACATTCGGCTGTTTAATTAGTTTGTGTTTAATTCTCAAACTGCATGTGTGAAAGCATGGGGGCAGGAGCCCACAGCTGCTGCTTCTGTTCTGAGCTTCCTTATGCCTATTTCAGATCCTTGCCTCTGCCTCTGTCCCTGGCATCGTGTGTGTTTTGTCCCATGAAGGCAGCTAAAATTCCAATAATCCTTCATGCAGCTCTCTTGGCTTTGCCAGTGTAATTTTGGGGTTAGTGGTCAGTACTTCTTTAACTTTTACTGTTGAAGTCAACATTCTACCTGTATTTCTGATAATAGCTCAGATAATCTATGTGCTCTTCGCTGTTAAAATTAAATATTTATTAGTCTGTAGCGACTGTGGCCAGAAAATGCAATAAAACTATCTTGTTTCATTGCCAGAATTCCACAGGTTTTGGATAAAGCAGAAAATTCCACCCACACACAAAGATAAATTAATGAAGTTCTTCATCCTCCTAATAAATTTTTGCACTGGTTTTCCCCCATGGGTTTGACTCCCATTCTTGTTACACTGTCTGTGTAGCACAGAGTGCACTGTCACTCCTTCTTTCTGACCCTGGGCTGAGGTCTGGGACACCAAGAGCCAGAGCAGAGCTGGCACACACAGACTCAGCAGTGCTATTTTAAAGGCAGATGTTGACCATGGTGCTTCTGGTGTTACAAGCCTGCAATTTAGGTTTATCTCCTCCCAAACTGCTCATCATAGCTATGATGCTAGGAAGATACCCAGATTGATCCTCACAATTCCTATATTTATCCTTCTGTGTAAGTAAAGAACAAAGTTGAAAGTCCTGGTAGAGGAACAATGTTGTCCTAAACGGCCACATGTGAAGTGACAGTGCTCATCTTTGTGGGCTGAGTGTCCCACAGAGCAAAGCCCTGTCCTGTGGAGGACACAGGAGCCACAGGATCTGCAGCCAGCTCAGGAGCTGAGAGGCTCCAGCATGTGCACAGTTACATGTCAGATCTAACAGCCCTAGCTACTTGGAAACAGACTGCCTTCAGTGTTAAGTAACAGACTTGATGCAAATCTTCCTTAAAAAGAGGAGAGTCATTTGGAGAAAGCAGAACATCATTATTTCCCTTACTGTCTCAGTCAGCAGTAAGGAAAAGGAGTGGCTAGGCCAGGACATTCCTTGCACTTCCTATGGGTGACGTGTGCTGCCATCAACTTTTGAACTCCACGTCCACAAACACACTGTAATAGCTTAGCAGTTCCCAGCAGCTTCTGCTTTTGCACTAACAGCAAGTGAACTCAGGTATTTGCAAGAACTTGAACAGTACAGATGAGCCTGTGGCTGCTCCTGAGGTGCCCCAGCGTGCCCTGCAGTCCTGGGCACTGTGCCCTGCCACCCCAGGCTGCAGGAGGCCACACTCACCTGGTCCTTACTGCCTTGATGCTGACTCAGCAACTGGTTTCTGCACTCCAAAGGCAGTGATAAAAATATTCACAACTACTATAATGAATACCAGTCCAGTTGCAAGGTTGTTGAGGAAATTCAGCTTTCCATGTTTTGCAGGGTTGTTAAGGTCGTATTTTACTTCAAAGAAAAAGGAGAAAAAATGTTTAATGATATGTATATTTCAAAATCCAGAATAAAAGGTTTCATACTGCTGTAGTTGAATAATTTATCTTATGCTAAGCTATTTGGATTGGTCATATTTAAAAGGGAAGTCAGATTCTGCAGTGTCAGTGAAAATGCTAAGGAGAAGGTCTGTAACCACAAGGAGCCTATTAACTTCCAGTAATTAGCATCTAATCTCTGTGGAGACACATGGGAAGTGATGGATGCACTAACATCACTAGAAATCTTTTGAGTTCTTGATGTTTTGAAGCCTAGCTTTGTTGCAGACTTTAAGCGTCTAAAAATTATCCCAATCTTGAGTGCATTTAGTTAAAATGCTATAAACCTCATTACCAGTGCTGGATATTTTCTGTACTTCTGTACCCTTCCTCAGCTTGTATTCCCTTGTACTCCCTGGTTTTAGAAAGCAAGGACACTCTATCTGTTAAACATTTGTTAAACAGAGGGAGCTGTCAGAGCAGGGTAGCTGCAGTCCTTTCTACAGAGAGCATCCCCTGTGTAAACATTTTCCTTTGTTTTTGCAGCTGCTTGTGGTTGAACTGCTAAAGGGAGTGAGGGAGGCTCACACATGGGAGATAGCATTAATATAGAGCAAGCTTTGATTCCAGGCCTCGAGATAGCACACAAATTAGTTACACTGGGCTGATCATAGCTTTGGTTTAAGACAGTGAGAAGGCAGGGGCACTTGCCTGGCATCATAGAATCCTTCGGGCTGGAAAAGACCTCCAGGATCATCAGATCCAACTTTGACCAAATACTACCATGTGCACTGAAACACCATGAGAAAACCTGAGAACTTCCTGTCTGTTCTCTGGCAGTAAGGGCCCTGCAGCTCAGATCCTTGGCTACATTCCTTTGATGCTGGTGGAGCGAGTGCTGATGAATTCGGAGCATGTTTTGAGAATGGGTTTTGTCTGTTAAGATTCCAAGTTCTCAAGAGCATAGATCACTGGAGCTTGTGTCTGCATGAGCACAACATGTGAGAGAAAATTTATAGCAGACAAGTTTTTACAGCAACATAAAACCTAGGGCTCCTTCTGATAGGCACACACATAGACACACATAGACACACATAGACATACAGCTCATGACTCTACCACCCAAAATAAATCCTGTCATTTGCTTGTGCCATCATCACCCTGTTCCATACTGCGCAAGGGAACCACTGAACCAACATCCCTTGTTGCTGAAGCAGTTAAGTGGTTGCAAACACACTCGTGATGCTGAGTGCTGACAGCCAGGTTCACCTGGGGTCCCTAATAAAGCTGTTCTGGTTTCAAGGAATTCTGGGCTCCTGTTCAAGTCTCTTTGCTAAAGCAGTGTAGTCAAACACCACAAGGCAGGCAAAGCATTGAAGAACAGTGTGGGAGAACTGCCCTGAGAACCTACTGCACACCTGTGCAGGCATGAAATAATTTACGTTCAGTAGTACTTTAACCTTAAAATGAGTTTACATATCTGTAAAGCATCTGGAGATATGTGGATGCTTGCAGCTGAACAGGACCTGGAAGGACTCTAGTACTGCCATGTGAATGAAGAATAACCAAAATGGAACCATTAGTTCTGAAACATGGAATGAGAGCATTTGAGACAGTTGGATTAAAATGGAAAGGCAATAATGGCCTGACCTGTTACACGAGTTAAAAGCAATCATGCTGAAAGGCAAACTGACACTTTCAGCGCTGTCCCTTTGTCCAAAGGAGGGTCAGAGAAGATAAGTAACATTCATCAGTTTAGGAAAAGCTCTAAATTTTGAAGTAGAATTGCAGTAATCCTATCTTTGTAATTACAGCACTTAAGATGAGGGTGTTTGTGAAAATGTTCTTAAGAACAGTTATTCTTTAAGTGTTTTATTATAGTGGATTACTATGATTTCATGCCACTGAAACTATTTCAAGACATTCTTTGCTTTTCTTCCAAAAATTTAAGGTCACCAAATCACTTCCAAGGACAAGTCTGCTGAACATTTCTCACATTGTTTTCATGAAAGGCTCTTTGGAAGGAGGAAAAGCTTTTAATACCTGGTATAAACTGTGAGAACTGGTAGCTCCCAGGATAAAACCCTGACTCAAGCCAAGAAACAGGAGGGTGGGACAGACTTTTGTTTGGCCACATGAGAGCTTAAAGAGACAGAATTTCATGGCTGGACAGAAGCAAACTATTCCTGCAAGCCAAAACTATAAAATACAGCCTGTGAAAAGCAATTTCTTGCTCTGATGCCTACACCTTCACAGCTTCATATCCTGTTTCCTGCTTCCTGTCTTTGACCCAGCAGCACAACACTGCTCCAAGAGTGCATCACCATAAGCCAAGGGCTCTGTCACCCTCGATGTGACACAGATAAAATTAACAGCAATTTAAACCATTTTAGCAGTGTCTTGCAGAAACAAGCATTAAAAAGCAGTGTGGCAGCATACACTGAAATTATTGCCCAACAGAAAGACATGGAGCTTGTTTACAGCCTCAAAACCTGCTGCAACAACCAGGGAGATGCCTTCAGTTGAGGAACAGGAAAGTATTTTGCTGATTTTTCCATTACTTGCTTTCCACACCTCCCAGCATCAACAGGTTGGGGTTTTTCCAGTCCCCTTCTGGAATCTCCTCTGATCCAAGACCTGGATTCTGCTCTTGCACCAACTCTAACAAATGCAGAGACAGTTGTATTCCATCTCTTTTATAAGAAAGAAAAAAGCCACATCAACTGTGAATATTACAAGCCATGTGTATCCTGGATCCCTAGGAACTTTCTCCTTGAACAGAACGTTGGGGTTTTTTCAGCTGTGATAAGAGAGCAGAACACTGAAAGATTGACAGGGATGCCAAAGGTGGCACCCATAACTCATTAAATGCCATGTGCCAACTCTGCCTTTTCATTTACATCAGCCCCAAGGTCAGTTATCTAGCTCCCACTAAGGTAAAGGGTGAGATTTGAAAAACATTATGAGAATAAATGATCCCATATCACTGGCAGAAATGACCCACAGCTGTTTCCTACCACAGGCAGTGCCATTTATTCCAGGTGGGCAGTGGTAAATGCAGTTTGATTGCAACACAGCCAAGCTAAAGACAATATGCCACACCAACATGACAATGGACATTTTGACTTTCACTTCCCTTTTGGAGTTCCACATGCACAATATTTTCATATATGACTGACACAGAAGACATACATTTCAGTCATAAGATTAAGTAACAGGTCTTGCCAGAAACATTATTATGAAACTGGACAGACTGCATCATCCTATCTGGCCTACTGATGTTTCTTTTACAATCTTTCATAATTTTCCTTCCTCCTCAGGCTTACTGGAGAAAAACAAAAAATCTCTGTATGGGCAAATGAGTAGGAGGAAGTTGATAAAAATTGAAGACTTCACAGAAAATTGCCCTTCCTCCCTCGGCTGCAGTATTTCTATGGTTTCAAGAGAAAATCCATATTTTTGGAAATTGGGAAATTTTTTTTCACTGAAAGGACTGTCGAGTATTGGCACAGGCTGCCCAGGGAAGTGGTTGAGTCACCACCCCCGGAGATAATTAAAAGATGTGCAGTTGTGATGTTTGTGTACATGGTTTAGTGGTGAACAGGGCAGAGCCAGGTTAATTTTTGGACTAGATGATCTTAGAGGTCTTTTCCAACCTAAATGATTCTGTGAATTTAACCTGAATCAGTTCTGAGGTAAAGGCTTTTTAAAAGCAAAGGGTGTGTTTATTTACCACCTTATAGGCTGTGTCTTGTAACAAAAATACGAGTGAGTGGTTCTTGCTGCTGCTGCTTACCAAGGAATATCAGGAGCACTCCCACCATAATCTGCAGGGTGAGCGACAGGCTGATGAGGATGATCAGGGGCACGTAGAAGGAGAAGGAGGGCCCCTGCTCCATGACAGCTTTGAGCTGGGAGGCGTTGGCCATCAGCAGGGCGATGTCCAGCATGCTCTCGGCCGCGCTCTTCTTGTTGGCGTAGTGGTTGATGTTGATGGGTCTGTTCCTCTGGAACCACTGCCACGATCTGCGCTGCAGCCAGCACAGAGGAAAAGGGTTATTCACACCCCTTATTGCTGCTGAGAGAGACATCACCTGGCCCATTAAAGGATTCCTGTGATCATACTGCAGAGCCACAGCAGCACTGAGATTTTCTGTGCTGCTTTCCCACTGTTAGCCCCGCGCCCCAGGAGAGAAGAAAACAGTGCCTGCCTCTAGTGCCCTTTGGCACTTCTTCCAGCTTGCCTATAGGATCAGTCCAAACAGCCAGCATGTTTCTATCCTGGGAGAAGGAGAGACTGCAAAGGCTGAAAAATTTGCACTGAGAAGAAGCTGGGAGGGAAAACCCACTGTAACACGATCCAGCAAACAACAGCTTGCTGTGACTGATTTACTCCTGAAAACACACTTAAAAATACAGATATTTATTAAATTCACTTTCTCCCATCACACATCCAAAGAGTTCCTTCATTACTCATGAGTCTTATTTTAAGGACTGATGTGAAATTGGCCACTGTGTGGGCTTTGCTTGCCCTCCTTTCCTTGCTACTCCTTCCTCGGCCATGCCACTGTCCAGGGCCATCCACACGCCCATACACAGATGTTTTTCCACTGAGCTATCATGTGAGCTGTTGTTGCCAAGAATTGCCCAGCTACAAGGGAATCTTTTTTCCCCATTTTCACATCAGCTGGTTTTGGTTTGGGGTTGTTTTTTGTTTGGTTGGGTTTTTTAATTGCTCAGCAAACCAACAGGAAAATTTAAAACCAACTGCAGGGCAAACCTAGGGCTAGTTAACCTAAAGGGATGAATACATGAGTGTTTCCTGATGAACATTCATGTGACTTGACCTGAAATTTGACTGCTTGTCTCCCAGGGGTGCCCATTTCTCCATGGATTAGATGCAGCTTAGGGTAACTAGGTGAGACTCAGGTGCCTAACTCCATGAGGAAGGAAGAGTAAGTGATCCTCTATCCTGCTGTCTCTGAACAGGTTAGGAATTTCATTCTTGCCGCTCTTACTTCTAGACTTCAAAAATAATAGACAAATATATGAAAAGTAAACTTATTCTAGCTGACTTCTTTAAACCTATTTCTTAAGACTTTTTTTACTGCCCAAATGTGTTCCTGCTTGCCTGAAAATCCTGTGCAAGAGGTCTGGCTTTGCAGGGTAGTTCACATGCAGAAGATACCCTCTAATTACTCTCCTCAGCAGCACTAAACATGATCAACTCCCAAGCCAGGGTTGCCAGACCTAAAAGCCTTCTTTTAAATAGGGTAGATATTCATGTACACATTGCCAGTTTTTCCAGGGCATTTGAACACCAAACTTGACCTATTTTCAGCAGACATGTTGTCATCCATCAGAAGCCTAAATATTTGACGGAGTCAAGTATTTGTCATAGGGCAGCAGCAAGTATCAGAGCTTTTTCTCAGCCTGTGATCTTGTCTTCACCAGGAGAAATGACCTGTAACCATGAAAACCCCCAAAACATTCACTTCCTGTCTCCTGACTGATGCTGGAAAACCATAAAACAAACAAACAAAAACCCCAAAAAAGAGAGCAAATTAACCTTGTCTTCTGGGAGCAAGCTGAAAGCCACTGCCAGAAGTACTGAAGCTGATGCAGTCAGTACTACATGGGCACTTTTTAAGGTCAGACTGTGTGTTACACAGCAATACATAGATAGACAATGAAAGAAGAGATGCCTTAACCTCAGGAGAGTGACAGTCTGTACAACAGAAATGACAGCAGCACGTGGTGATGTGGCTCTATGGTTTCAGGGAGATTCCAGGCATGCAGCAACGTGTGCAGCCCACAGCACCAAACAACACTTACTGTGCTGGGATCACCCACAGGGTGATGAGGAGGGATGGGGAATGTCTGGAGACTTTCTAGGATGCAGGCAAAGGAAGGCTTCTCCTGCAGGTGTCACTTGGCAAAAGGGCAGCACGCATTGCACGTGACCTGCTTCAGTCTCACCCTAACCAAAACACCTCCTTACACTCATTCAGCATTCAAATTCCTTGGTAGAGACAAGCTAAGCCCTTGTGCTGGTGTCTCCAAAGGAGTTTGAGCAAAGCCAGCACGTGCGTTCACACGTTGTAAGAGCCAGGTGCAGCTGGGACTGCAGTATTCCCTGCACTATTCCCTGCAGTATTCCCTGCAGTATTCCCTGCAGTATTCCCTGCAGTATTCCCTGCCTGCCTTCAGGTCCCCAGAGCTGCAAAGCTTCAGCCTCTCAGCACAACAACCTGCCCTGCTGGTCTATGCAGTCAGACAAAGGACAGCAGTGAAAAGCCTCCCTCCCTCTTGCTTCCATCTGTGACTGGAAGAATCCCATGGAAGGGCAGATTCCCACGGTGACATAGTGCTGTCCCCACAGGCACTGCCACTCAGGGTCTCCCCACAGAACCAGGGGCTGTTTGCTTGCCCAGAGCACTGCACTCTGCAGGGATAAAGCTACAATGCCATGCCATAGACGGGCACAATTTTAGTTCTGTTAGACAGAACCTTCCCTCCAAGATGGCACAATATTGGTTCACAGTCTCCCTGTGTCAGTACAGGCTTTGCCCCTGCCTTGCTTCACTCCCAAATTCAATGGTACTCCCACAAGATGTGTGTACCATCTGAACACACATGGTCCCTTTGAACTGAGTCCCTCTGAAATACAGAAAGGATTTATTGGTTACATTTATTAAATAGCAAATACAAGCAGCTCTGCAGCACATGGCCTTAGGTGCTGAGTTTAATGAATCACAGCTAAGCCCCACCTGGTGATTCAACAGGAAGGACACAGCACTGAAAATGGAAATATTTGAAAACAATAAAGTATCTTTGCTAAATACCGTAAATTGTTATAGTAAGGATTACAGCAGTTTTCTTTCTATTTGGGGTTAGTAATTAATGCAATTTTATGGGCCAACAGCCTTGATTCAAAATGAGAATGGACCAGAATGACCTCTGGGTTTGTAATGCCATAGAGGAAGCTTCCTGGACATCTCGTGTTTAGGAATAAGCCTGAATTATAAAACAATGGAAATTTGCTACATATAATGAAGCTGTGCAGAACTAAAGCTGAGCCATACTGAACTTAGTGGGGCTCCCCTTTACTGTGTTCTGCAATATTCTTCCCATAAAAAGATGCTAAAAAGCAATTTTGTTTAAGAAGTAATTTACTATGGTTTTGAAGTATTGATCTTTCAGAAAAATACCACATTTTGGTATTTTGAAATTTCATGTTTGGAAAAAAAATCCAGTTAAATCAAAAAAAGAGATGATCAGACATAAAAGGAATAATACAGGACAAAAATAGAACACCATTTCAGAATTTTTTCTTTTTTCCCTAAGATCAAACCTACAGTTACAGGATTGAAGTAGCAACTTTACACTAGTATTTAATAATCCTTATAGCTGTAGAATTTCTGTCCACATCTCCATCACCTACACACTGAAATTGCAAAGGGCCATATATAGCCACTCTAAAGTCAGACTTCCCCTCCATCTCAGAGATCTTGCTGATCTAAAAACAAACAGGAAAGATATTCTACAAAGAAAAAAAGTATTCTTCCAACAAAAACATTTTAAGCCATATCAGCCACAGAATGGATGATTACAGAATCACAGAATAGGCTGAGTGGGAAAGCACCCACAGGGGTCACCCAGCCCAGCTCCTGCCCTGCCCAGACCCCCCAATAATCCCACCCTGGGTACTCCTGGGTGTCCAAAGGCTCCTGGAGCTCTGGCAGCCTCGGGGCTGTGCCCATTCCCTGGGGAGCCTGGGCAGTGCCAGCACCCTCTGGAGGAAGAACCTTTCCCTGATCTGCAGCCTGAGCCTCCCTGACACAGCTTCAGGCCATTCCCTGAGGTCCTGTCCCTGGACACCTCAAAAAGACATCAGTGCCCTCCTCTGCCCCTCCTGAGGAAGCTCTTGACCCCAGTGAGTCTCTCCTCAGCCTCCTCTTCTGCAGCTGAAGAGACCAAGGCTTCCCCTCCAGGCCCTTCACCATCCTCGTGGCCCCCTTATCTCTAAGGGATCCTTTGTACACCTCCTCAGAACACATTCTGTGGTTTTTCCTTCAAAAAAACCATTAGATCACTTGTTCAGCTTAGCACTGATGAAAGAGAGAAAAACCCCTATCCCTGGCTCTGGAATGAATCATCAGTTTCATTTCCCATGGAAATTTCATTTTGAGAAGAGGGGAGAGATGTTCACCCCAGTACCAACCCCGTGTAACGCTAACGAGTCCATGGGAACTCTGCAAGAACATCCTGAAATGCTGTGGTTGCAGACAAATACAAAAAGAAAAAAAAGAAAAAAAAAAAAAAAAAAAAAAGGGAAAACTCAGCATGCCTTTGTATTTCATAGACATGATTTTCTAGCAGCTTCAAAACCACGTGCTTAAGAAGAATCACTTTTATACAAACGGAAAATGTGAGTATGACTACATTAAGAAAAAAAACCTGTGGCAATCATGTTGACCCCTGAGAGCTAAAAAAGTTAATATCAAAAAAGGGAAAATACAGTCTGCTGAGGGCCAAGCACTGTTCTCCTAAAGCTGTACTGGATCCAGGATTCCATTAGAATATTTCTACTCATTAAATTACTGTAAAATAATCAGCACACCTCATGACTAACTTTGTGGAATAAAGGAGTAACTTAAACTTGTTCACGCAGTTATTTAAACACAAGTTTGCTCCTGTATAATTTTTTCTGCCTTGCATTATTACTACTCACTCCAGTCATTTGGTCTTACAATACTATTTCTCACAGCTGGGCTGTGGAGTGTCTATTTTGTGCAGTTAACACACTGTGTACTCTAGCTTCTTTAAAAACACACAAGCAAAAATTTATCACCAATAGTATCAATATCTGGAGTATACTGAATACTCCAAATTCAGTTTGATATGAATATGATAAGAACATACCATTTCAGGCTATAAGCAGCAAAATAATTTCAAGTTCCTATAGGTTGGTTACTTGCAGTATGATGCCAAGAAGCCACCATGTTTCAAAATACTTTTATGTTCCAAATTACTTCTGAATTAATATACAGACTTTAACGTATTTTTAGGAATAACATGCTTAAAGCTGTTTATTTCTACTATCCTATTCTTGTCCACCTTTTTCATAGCTCTTCTTTAACTCCTTCATCTAGCATGTCCTGTTATCTTGGAAACACTCATCTAGATTTTGCAACATGGTGGATGGAGAGTGTTTCAATACAGGCCATGAACAAAGAAAGCAACTAGATAGATGAAAAAGGTGTTACAATCTGCATTTGTATGAACAGATCCTTTGAAGAAGAGACTAAATACTACTGCCAGGTGTAATTACACACATGAGCCAGTGAGGTGTGCCATGCCAGCCCAATCCTAGAAGCAAGGAATTTCTTCTAAAAGCCTGACAGCTGCTAAAAAAATGTATTCAAATGAATGCTGGAGTAAAAATAAACCACATCAAACCACTGTGTGACCGCTTGTTCAGAGCTACCGAGGGCCTAACTGGTCTTTTTAAAATTTGTATGCTTTGATTGCTTTGAAGGTAACAACTACAGCTGCATTTCATGTCAGCTCTTCTGTATGAGAAGGCAGGGGTCTGTGGTGAAGATGTGTAAGGGAGTCTGTTTTGAGGAGAGGACAGATGCTGGGATGGGCAGGAACACGGCCCATGTTCCAACGCCTGTGAGCATTCCTCAAAGCAGACACGCTTCTGACTCCAACACGGAAGATTCAGGCAGCTGCAGATGGTCCCTCCAGGTTTAGGTGGCTGCTGAGCTCGGGTGTTCTTTTGTTTGTGTGAATTGGGAATACTGGCAGATTTTTTAAGGTATCTCCTATTCAGAGACGTGTTTTTGAAAAATCTGTCCCCATCTGTTTTACCTTGCATATCCTTTGTGTGTGTGTGAGAGAGAAAATTTAAAAAGTGTTTAAGAAGTTCACTGAAGTGCTACTGTATACATTTAAAACAAAGGAAGAGCATGACTCACTGCTTATTCTTTATATGGCACTCATTGAGAACTTGAGTTTTGATGGGAAAGATGGAACAAAGTGAGGGTTGCTTGCAACTGAAAATGAAGTAAAACAGGAAAGTTGCCAAAAAATTCCTGGAGCAGACCACATTGGGAAAACCCCCTCATCAAGAGTACTTGTAATGTAATCACAAAGTTGTGTCAAGAGAATGAGAGAACTGCTGAGAAGTCAGAGGTTTAGAGGAAACCACTGCAGACCATCAGTTTGATGTGCACATCCCAGCCTTGACTCACTTTAGCTAGAATTTCCAGGATTTATTAAAAATATATTTTTATTTTTATTGGTTTGATATTCATGACTCCAAGGGTTTGTCAGGGCGGGAGGGATGGAGGCAGGACAGATGTGCTACACAATCAGCCCAGTCTGTCTGTAACCAGAATGTTTGACCAGCGACACAGAAGAGGGTTCAGTACAGCAGTTTCTGTGCGGCAGAGACTTAGGCTGGAGTAAGAGTTGCCTTTAGAGTCCTTTCCAAACAAGATAAAAGACACTCTTCTACCAGTCTGGTTTTTTCAGATAAGTGACATGCTCTACAAACATCCTTTATACTTACTATACTTAACCAGAATATGGGATGAATACTTCCCAGAGAGGATGTCTGGTCACGTTTTGACAACACAGACAAGGAAAAAGCTGGGTATTCTTTTTTTAATTTTGATTACTGCATTGAAATTAACCATACAGGCACTACTACTTCAGTAATTCCTCCTAGTTTTGTAATTGCTTGTTCTGCATGGATATGCTCTCCCAAGGCAGCTGAGTGGGCAAAGCCCTGCAAGTGCGGAGAGCTGCGGGCGGATCCGGGCGAGGAGGGCCCTGCTGGACAGGTGTGGGAGCCGGGAGCTGTCCGGAGCCCTGTCCGGAGCCCTGCCCGGCCCTGTCCGGAGCTCTGCCTGGAGCCCTGTCCGGAGCTCTGTCTGCAGCTCTGTCCGGAGCTCTGCCTGGAGCTCTGTCCGGAGCCCTGTCCGGAGCCCTGTCCGGAGCCCTGCCCGGCCCTGTCCGGAGCCCTGTCCGGAGCCCTGTCCGGAGCTCTGTCCGGAGCTCTGTCCAGAGCCCTGTCCGGAGCTCTGTCCGGAGCTCTGCCCGGAGTCCTGTCCGGAGCTCTGTCCAGAGCCCTGTCCGGAGCTCTGTCCGGAGCTCTGCCCGGAGTCCTGTCCGGAGTTCTGTCCAGAGCCCTGTCCGGAGCTCTGTCCGGAGCTCTGCCCGGAGTCCTGTCCGGAGTCCTGTCCGGAGCTCTGTCCAGAGCCCTGTCCGGAGCTCTGTCCGGAGCTCTATCCGGAGCTCTGTCCAGAGCCCTGTCCGGAGCCCTGTCCGGAGCTCTGCCCGGAGCCCTGTCCGGAGCCCTGCCCGGCCCTGTCCGGAGCCCTGCCTGGCCCTGTTCGGAGCTCTGCCCGGAGCCCTGTCCGGAGCTCTGTCTGCAGCTCTGTCCGGAGCTCTGCCCGGAGCCCTGTCCGGAGCCCTGTCCGGAGCTCTGCCGGGAACCCTGTCCGGAGCTCTGTCCGGAGCTCTGTCCGGAGCTCTGCCCGGCCCTGCCCGGGCACACGGATCCCGCAGCGGCCTCCTTGCAGGAACGGCGCGGAATGCGGGAAAGGCAGGTAAGAGGCCGGCAACAACCGAGCAGCACCGAGCAGCACCGAGCAGCACCGAGCAGCACCGCACCTGGCGGAGTGCCCGTCCCGCCGGGCCCCGCGATGGACACTGCGGGATGGACACTATGGGATGGATACAGTGCCGGGCCCCGCGATGGACACTGCGGGATGGACACTATGGGATGGATACAGTGCCGGGCCCCGGGATGGACACTGCGGGATGGACACTATGGGATGGATACAGTGCCGGGCCCCGGGATGGACACTGCGGGATGGACACTATGGGATGGATACAGTGCCGGGCCCCGGGATGGACACTGCGGGATGGACACTATGGGATGGATACAGTGCCGGGCCCCGGGATGGACACTGCGGGATGGACACTATGGGATGGATACAGTGCCGGGCCCCGGGATGGACACTGCGGGATGGACACTATGGGATGGATACAGTGCCGGGCCCCGGGATGGACACTGTGGGATGGACACAGCGCCGGGCCCCGGGATGGACACTGCGGGATGGACACTGTGGGATGGATACAGTGCCGGGCCCCGGGATGGACACTGTGGGATGGACGCTGCGGGATGGACACTATGGGATGGACACTGTGGGATGGACGCTGTGGGAAGCACACGGCTCCCGGCCCCCCAGCCCCGCCGGGCCCGGCCCGGCCTCACCTGGTTCTCGGCCGCCGGCTCGACGCCCTCCGCGGTCCCGTTGAGCTCGTGGGTCTCGCTGCCGGAGTCCATGGCGGCTGCCGGGTCCCCGCTTGTCCCCGCGGGGCAAAGGGGAAGGTTCCCCGCGGAGCAGCGGATCCCGGAGCCTGCCCGGCCTCCCCGCCCCGTGCCCTGCGGCCGCTCCACCGCCGGGGCCGCCCTTGCCCGCCTCTTGCCCGCCTCTTGCCCGCCTCTTGCCCGCCTCTTGCCCGCCTCTTGCCCGCCTCTTCCCCCCTGGGCTCCCCGCGGGCGGGTGTTTCCGCTCGGCACCGGGCTGCCCGCGCTCAGCCGCAGCTCCCGGTGCTGGCCTGGAGTCGCATCGCGCCTTATTCTGTACCCGGGGAATTGGCGATGGATGCAAATGGCTCTTTCAGAAATCTGTCTTGACAAAGTGCAAGGCTAGAGTTTGATTTTTAAGAGCTCTCTGATCAGTGTTTCTAGGGTTTCAATAGCATTATCCTTTTTCCCCCTCCGCCTCGTTGTCCTGTATATTTTTGTCTCCCTATGTTCTGTGACAACGACCATGTACAAAACCAATCAACAGACAGGTTTTGTGGAAACGAAACATCAGAGGAACACTCAGATGCGTAGAAACAACAGCCAGCAAGAGCAGAAATGTAAAAAATTAATGTAACTAATTGTGTTTTATATGACCACACGTAATCTCTTTTAAAGCCTGAACTGCTCTCAGCTGCACTGAAAATGTTCCTGAGTAGTTGTTAGTGCAGTGGGCTAGGAAACACTGATTTGGAGAGAGCAACAAAGTTTGTTGTTATAGTCCATAGAAAATGGAAGAAACCATGTTTTATGACAGCAAAGATGTATGTGTATAAACTACACTGTTCTTAGCAAGTCCAAGGCTTAAAAAGGCTCATTGCTTTCCTTAATTTTTGGGTTTGTGGTGGCTGAACTTCAGTAAGGCTCAGCTAGGCCAGCCTTTATCAGATATATTACCTGTTCATTTAACAGTCATTAAATATGCATGAACCATAATTGTTGCTGCGTTTGGTTCCCAGGACAACCTGGTCGGAGCCGTCTCTGGTTGCAAGCATCCAGTGACATATTCAGAGATACTGCTGTATTTTTAATGACCCCTTTTTCATCTTCTGTGCCTCCTTGCAGGTGCATTTTGAGAACCTTGTTGGGCAGTTGTAAAGGTTTGATGTGCTCTAGTGGAATTATTTTCCTTAGTCCTAGGAATGAGAGGTGTGCTCTTTGGACATGACAGTGATGGTGCTGAGTGATGCTCCTGAGTGCTGCCTCCCCTTGTGCTGCACAGTCACGTGCCAAGGACGCCTGAGAGTAGGACCTGTTCTTAATCCTGTGGGAAATGGGGGTAATTTCAGTGGAACTGAAACAGCTGAATTTTGTTTGTGAGATATACAGTCTGCAACAGTAGTTCTCTGTTGAAACTTTGTGTTTTTCAGCTCAGTATAATGTTTTTAACGATAAAATTTCCAGTTACACAGCCTTTGAGTTACTTCTGTGGGTTGAGTCTGAAAAAAAAAAAGTATTTTGCTTCTTATGGAAAAGACTCTGTGCTCCCTATGTGGAAATAGGCTCAGACTCACACTGTGGTCAGAGAGAGGCAGGCTGGTGATGGGATGAGTCTGCAGCCATGGAGTGAAACAAGAAGACAATGCTCTGTGGTAGGTAGTTCTTGTTTGTGTGTCAGTTACAAAAAGAGCATACAAGTGTTGTCACAGGAGTCTGAGTCAGGGGTTCTGGTGAGAGTTTTGCAGACCAGATACTGGAGAGTGCACAGATGATCCTTGGGGCCACCGTCAGAACAGCCATTGAAATCTGAATACTGAAAACAAACTGAAAACAAACAAGCAAAACAAACAAAAAAAGATGCTGCTCTGCATCTTTGCATCTTGGCTATGAAAGGAATTCCCGGTCTTTATTAGACTCTCAAGCTGTTAGTAATTATTAACCATTTTGCAGGGTTTTTTTCCTCAGAATCACTCTGCTCACTGCGTGACAGGCACAGGATGATTCTAAATGCAGAAACAATTAGGAAGGACAACACTTCTGTGAAATTCTTCAGAATAACTTGAACTGCAGGGCTGCCTGGCAGCCCCAGGAATCAATGGTTATGTCACTGTCAGAGCCCTGAAAAGGATCTGGATGTTTTTATTTGCTATGAGCTTCATGAAAAGCCAGTGATCAAGGCAAGGGATAGTCCCCTTCCCTCCTAATCAGTAGGACCTGGAAAGACATTTTGGAACATTTTCCAGACATTCTGGAAAGGCATTAGTGGAAGGTTCCCTGTCCACAGCAAGAGGGTTGTGACAAGATGATCTTTGTGGTTCCTTGCAACCCAAAACATTCCATGATTCTATGAGTTTGGTTTTGCCTGCTCACAAGCGACTGGTATGGGCTTAATGCATGAAGCACACATGGAAATTCCTCTGTTATTGGGAAGATCAATTTCAGCAATCATGTTTGTCCATTTTGGATTTAAAATCTTGAAGCCAGTGATTAATTTTTTTAAAAAAAAATTTAGTTTTTAATTAAGATGTGCTGCCCTGCTTAGCACACACATGTTCAGGACAGAGAAAGAGGTTTTCAGCAGTGCTGGACTAGTGCCAGAAGGAAATGAGTAAGCTCCTACCTGGAAGTAAACAGAAACATCTGCACCAATGTTGTAGCATTAAAATGGGGACGTCTGGAGTTTGTGAAAGTGCTCTGCCCCAGGATATACAATCTACCAGTACAGTTTTGATTTTTCTCTGTTAAGAGCAAGTACCACCCATTCCACAAAGGACTTCTTTGTGCAGCAGCGCTCGCTTCCTGTGGGCTCGCTGCCCCGCAGGCAGTCACACATTGCTGTGCTCACAGCACATCAGTTCTGCACTCCAGCCGGCTCCCAGCTGCTCTGTTCTGCCCTGTACAGACCTGCTCCGTGCTCTGGACTGCTGGCTGCTGAGCAGGGCAGATGTGCCTGGCAGGGCTGGCTTTAGGGAGGAGAGGGACCCGCTGGCTCTGGGCTGCTCTGGAAGGGAGATGGCTGGGAGTGCTCACGGGCATCTCATGTGAATGTGGAGTACAAATTACCAGCATGCCCACAAAGTCATCTGGAAACCGGAGAACTGTGCCTGGCCTGGCCTGGCAGTGTTGTCTGACTGCAAACCTCGTGTTCAGAGCAGCTGTGTGATCCCCCAGCCTGGCCCTTTACACAAATCGTTGGCATTCCTCCCGAGAGAGTCTGATGATCCGTTCTTTACATATTTTTCGGACGATGGTGACAGCCTGCCAGGTTGTCAGGTGGCTGTACTGTTCTCTAGCTCTGGAGCACGCTTCCTGAGGAGATGTGGCACTCCTGGCTGCAGCTCTGTTAACTCTCTCCTGGAATGCCTGCTTTGGGATGTGCTCACACTGCTGCACCCTTCCTGCTCCAGGGGTGTCACCACACACTGCTATTGAGACACCAGGTACAGCCTTCTGCTTACAGCAAGAGAGAAATGGCAGCCCTTTGGATAGAACAGACTCAATAGGAGGAAATAAAGCTCCTGTTTTTAGCCTCTGTCTTAATGACTTCATAACTTTTACACTTTCTGGCTGAAATTGCATAGCTTAGTCTATTTCTATATATTAATTTCTCATTTAAAAAGCCCTAGTAGAAGCTCTGCACCTTTTTTAACCGTAGCACATATATGTGTGTATAAGGAAACACAAGTACAATTAGAGAATTTTTTTCCTGCAAAATTTGTTGTGGAAATTGTAGAGCTGAAATGAAATAGTGTATAAAGTTGCAAATTTGGCATGGTGAGAGTGCTCTAAAAGTTCTGCTGGGCTTGAGCATTGTCTTTTATAAAACTGCACTGTGTGTTAATGGTTTCTCATAGCTGGTAAAGTGTCTTGCTCAGAAAATCACATTTGCGTGTGCCTGAAGCTATGTAGCTTAGCTGTTTTTTACAAAATACACAAACAACACGGTATTTAGGAGGTGATGGTGTGGTTTTAGAGGATGCACTGGTAGTTCACCACAGAGGTGCTGAATCCATCTAGGTGATGAATGAGATCAGGAATCAGTTGCATTTACATTCCCAAACTGTGTTGTCATTGTTTCATTCCAGCCAACAGAACTTTACTATCATTAAAATCTTTTTACAGATTTTATTATATCAAATAGATGGGGAATGATTTAAATACATCTATGTGCAAGCTCTGGGATTTAATGTTTACTTTTGAAATGTGAATTTAAACTTTTTTCATCAAACGTATAGGCAGTAATAGGTCAGAGATGACCCATTTGCAGTAATATACCCCAAAAGAAGGAATTCAAAGAAAAATCAAACCTAATGTACTTTTCAGGGTTGTGTAGATGTGTAGCAGTGGTCTAGAAGAGGGAGTGGAAGGAAGTTACCTGTAAACCAGAGTAAAGAATGCACCTGTTTAAAATGCCAGGTCTCAGTACAGGTGTGAATCTGAATTCTATGTCCCCACATAGCTTGTCAGCAACCAGGTAAATAAGAGAAGAATCAGGCTCTAGAGCTGCTGTAGGCAGAGGGTGATTCAAAGGAAAGACTAATCTAGCTAAATGAAAAGGCCTTTGTGTATGGAATTACCCCAAATGTAATTCATAGAACAATGCATGCTATTGAAATGCATTTAAAAAAAAAGAAAAAAGAAAAGGAAATAAATGAGCTGTTCCAAGAGCTCTTTTGTATCAGACTTATGCTTTCAGGAGTAGTTCCCAGCTTCCAAGATGTACGGGGAGAGGAGAGAGAGAGGAAGGAAGGAAGAGAGACAATTTCCCCACGAGGTAGAGCCCCAGCTCCACAAGTGACAGCAGTGCTGAGGCTCGGGGCACCTGCCCTGCAATGGCCCACAGGGAGGGCATGAGGAAAGCAGCCTTCACTGCCAACGTGCAGCCCCTCCCCATCTCTTGTGTCTTTTATTAATATTATTATCCTTTAAAAAAAACCCAAAACAAAACAAATCCCAAAAAAACCCCAAACCAACCAAACAAAAAACCCCCCAACAAAACCCCAGGTGATGTTTGCCAGCTATCCCAGTGCTGCAGCAGCAGTGAAGCCTCAGAGCTGCTGTGCAGCAGCAGGATTGTGTCTGTGCAGGGCTGTAGGGCCTTCTGGGGTTTTTGTGCTCTCTCAAGGCTCGGTTCAGGTCCCACAGTGTGCAGTGGGTTCAGGATGTGCATTGCATCTGCCCATAAATACTGCAGAATAGGCTTGGGAGTGTGACTGATGTGTGCAATTCGGGACCCCCTGTCTGCAGTGTGCGAGCAGCGCGGCTGCTTTGGCTCTCTAGAATGAGTTCCTAGTTAAGGTTGTTTTCCCCAGAATTTCTGGAAGTTTCTGCTAGATTCTCTGGATAATCCAGGTTGAAAGAAGCACCAGGAGGCCAGCTAGCCTAACATTTTGCTCAAGTAGGGTAAACTGTGAGATCAGACCAGGTGGCTTAGGGCTGGCTCAAGCTCATTGGCCTTTAAACATTTTTTGGTAGTTTCAGTGTCATTATAATATTCCAATATATGAATTTACAAATACAAATTTACATCCCTTTCTTGCTTTCTTTTGCCAGGTTTGTAGACAGAAGCTTTTTGAAAAGCTAGGAATTTGACAGTATAACTTTTCATTTGTTTGTTTTTTAAGGAAACTACATGAAATCTTTAGGTCTGGATGATTTAAAGTGATATCTACTCCAAATCCTGTTGTGCTAGAGCAGCTGGGTACCAAACACAGATGGTGTCAGTAAGTAAAATAGGAGGAGGAAATTCAAACCCAGATGGAATTGTAAGGCCAGAAATCCCTGTTGTGATCAGTTTGCTTGAATTTCACACAGCACCACTCGCAGTTTGCCCGGTAGCTTGTGGTTGAACCAGAGAAGGACAGTTGGCTTTGTGGAAGTCCTTTGGCATTGCTTTTAAAGCTGACATTAAAAGAACTTGAAAGCTTTGGGATGTGGTGAACACTCAGCCTATAGAGTAGACTGGACTCAAACCATTAAATATGATATATAAGGAAATTTTAAAATCTGTTTCCCCTGGAAGTGCTGAGTGGCCTCAGCAGAACCTGTAGACATTAATTTTGCCTGTGGTCTGCATTCCCCTCTGCAGTTATTCTGAGAGCTGTCTGTAAAAATACAAATTTTCTGGTGTTTTACTGGCAGACTATCAGAAAGACATTTCAAATGTTCCTATCTCCAAAACCACGAATATACATAAGTGCTTTTCCTTGCAAGACCTGTTGCCTGATGAAAGCAGCGCCATCTGGCTTTGTCTTCGTTTTTTTCACCAAATATTTGGTGCAGTGTGTAAAACCAAGTCCAACACAACCAGTTTATTAGCACTGTTGCCATGTTTTAACTTCACCAGATAATTATCCTTGCAATCGTTTCCCGTTGTTGGCTTTTCTGCTTTTACTGCTGAGTGACTTCTGTGATTTTATTAAATCTTGATGATTGCACTAGTTGGGAATATTTTTCTTCGACTTAGAGTATAGTGATCATGGAATTAACAGTGCATCACATAAATATAAAAAGTATCAAGAATATCATAACGTCAGTTATATAGCCCATGGAAATATAAACATCTTTGTATTTATTTGTTATAATTAATTCCTATCTGTTTTCATAGAAGCTTTGTAGAAACTTACATGGAATGTAGGTTTAGGATAACTGCCCCATTAAGATGCATATTTTACTTTTTTAACTTTGCTGTGACAGTTTCTGCCATTGCCAAACTGTGCTGCCAGCATCTCTGTTTAATGCTGCCATTACTCATGTGAAGGAATTGAACAGTCCAGTCTTACTGGAATACTCAAGTGTGGAGGAAATTACCCACAGATAATTCAGATCTGCAAATGTGATTTTTAACCCCCCCCCCCCCCCCACCCTCCGCCGTCACNTTCCCCCCCCCCCCCCATCTAGTTGGAGATTAAAATCAATAGTTGTGCTTCTCCCTAGAGAAATCCTTTCATTGAGCATCCTGCTGCTGAATCTGCCTGAAAGCTGCAGCCTGGTTACTTCACCTCGCTGAGGGTCTGAGCATGGAGCTGGAAAGTGCTGTTATTCCTACCCTCATATCTTCATTTCAAAATTATAATAATTTGGAAGGAAAGGGGTTTGCATTCTCCATTCCCTCCCTAGCAGACACCTGTCTTTCAAGCCAAGACAAGGATTAATATACAAACCAGAGGCAGTCAATGACAGAGACAGGAAATGCCCTACGGCTGAGGCCAGGGCAGCTGTGGTTTGGATACTGTTGTGTGCTGCATCTCTGGGCACTTGTTCTTTATTTCAGAAGAGAAACGCTAATGGAAGTGTTTAAGAGTGATGGATACTTACACCACACCACTGGGCAGCCTCAGGACCTTTACAGAAGCATTGCAAGTACAGACTCAAAATACAGAACAGCAATTTTGAAAAGGTTACAAAAGAAAATGACCAAGACAGAAATCAACACCTTCACATTTTAAAGAAAGGAGAACACAGAATTTCAGCCTAGCATGGAAATGCTGCTTTTTTAAAAAAATGTCAGTGATGTCTAAAGATGAATGGGGAAGATGAGAAAGAAATCTGCATGTGGAGTCCTTAGCCTGGCTGCACCATGCCCCAGCCACCGTGTTTATGTTATGGTGTAAGCCTTGATTTGTGTTATGGTGTAAATATTGACAGGTATTATTGTCAACAATTACAGTTAATCTCCTTCTTGGTAAGTAACATTAAGATTTCCCTGGCAGATGTTTCTGCAATGGTGCTGGCTGTATGGGCAGTGAGACATTAATGCCTTGAGCACAGATATTAAACAACTGCTGTCAGGAGAAATGCAAAATTTGAGAAGTAAAACTGCTCTGATGTACTGAATTACTACTGGTTGGTCACTTACCTCCTGAAAACACATTTCTCCCAAACCTGGCATGAGGGTGAAAAGCTTAAAACTGGGGCTGTTTTCCAAACCACCTGTCTGAAAATACTGTAGGAAAACTGTTTCCAACTGGCCCTATTTGAGGGATGCCAGTGTCTGATTTCATCTATGTTTTTGTCCTAGCATATTGAAGAAATCAGAATTAAAACTCCAGAAAACTTCAGCTTTGAGACCTTTATATCAGATCCATTGGTAATCCCAAAGACCACACTGTTTAGACACCAAGATGGATTTTAACATCCTGATTCCAAAAGTCATTAATTTTTTAAAGAGTTCTTAACTGTTTTTTAGACTAGACATAGTCAAGTGCATCTTTATTAATTTTGATGCAGTTTTAAAAGCATCTATGTAACTGGATAAAATAAGAGGTGTGTGCATGAGCTAGCATGTAAAGAGATCCATCCAGTTCTGTTCTGGCAGAACAGCAAGGCTGTTAGGAAAAGAAATTAGATATTTATTCCATTTTCACTGAGATATGGGATCAGTATGGCTTTCCAGGAATTTAAAATTTTTTTGGTAACTTTAGGGCAAAGTCTGAAGGAGAGTTCACAATGTAAATCCTCCCAACACCTTGGTGTTCATTTAAGTCATGGAGAAAACAATGCAAAATGGAATTGCACTGTTATATGGGATGAATTGTTGGAAACCAACATCTAGGATTCTGTTCTTGTTATTGAAATGGCTCCAGTTCATTAAAGGGAATTCAATCCAGTAAGTATATACAAAGCTTGCCTCTCAGTTTATCTGACTATCCCACAATAGATTTATTCTTTCTTTCTTTCTTTCTTTCTTTCTTTCTTTCTTTCTTTCTTTCTTTCTTTCTTTCTTGTCAAAAGCAGTAGGAAAGGGCATCTTTGATCAGTGCTCTGAGTCAGTTCTGATGCTGCTCAGGGAACAAAATACATGCTTATATTACCATGTTGTAGCAATGATCCCAAGAAATGATTTGCTTTGCTTTTAAGCAGTGTGCCTTGCTGTAGACAGCATTACTGTCCATTCAGGAAATTAATTGAAAGTACAATTAAGGACAGTTACGCAAGGCTTGGAAAAAAACACAGCCCCATAGAGCCAAACCAGCACAAATTAACCAACTGCACATTGCAGTTCTTTAACCTGCTTTGATTCTTTGGGAGGGTTTGAAAATGGCTGATGTGTTAAATTTACCTTTTTTTGCAAAGGTTTTAACAAAACTTTAAATTCCTGAGTAATCAAAGTAACGAGCTAAACCCTGGTTGAGCAGCTGCAAACAAAGAGGGCCATAAAACTGTGCCTGTAGGTGATGGTGGGTGAGAGCTGGGGTCCGGGATTTCTGCCCTTTGGGAAGGCTGTGGGGGCAGCTGCTGCCTCTGTGCCAGGGGAGAGTTTCCTGGGAGCAGAGCCGGGGCTGTGCAGGGTGTGCAGGGCTGTCCCTGCAGCAGGAGCTGGCACACCATCACCTCGGGTGGGCTGCAGAACAAAAACCAGCTTTGTGCTGAGGCCATCAGATGCCCTGAGATTTCTGCTGTGCCCCGGACCTGGGTATGCACTGGAACAAGGAAACTGCTCTCAGTTTCCAGCTCGAGTTAGAAGCCAAAAATCAAGATTATGGTGAAACTTGCCTTCAGAAATTACTCAAAGGAAACAAAAGGCTTTTAGTAAAGGTAAACCAGGCCTGTAGACAGTACATTTGAGGATACTTTGGGTTAGTATTTCTAAATATGATTCTAGAATACAATTGCAGACTTTTGCACTGGCTTTTCTGCTATGTAACTGAAATAGCAAAAGGACAGTAAGATTTAAAAAGTATTTCTTATGTCTCTCTGTGTATCTGCTCAGGTTTAGAGATAGAACTTGCTTTGATTTAAGAAGCTTAAGGATATCTAGAGCCATTCTCTTCAGGCACAATTCACTACAGACTTGCTGTGGAAAGCACCTATGTGTTACTGGAAAGGCCAACAGCCCAATTAAGGAGAAGATCTGCAGATGTGTGCAAACATAATTGGTAACACTTTTCCATGGGGCTAGTGATTTGAGAAACAACCTGGGACAGCCAGGCATTATCTCCCTAACATCTGTACTGAAACATGCACTGGAAAGAGTTAAACTGCCTACCCCAGTCCAATATTCCAATATTCATATCCTGACTGGGTGGTACTGTGGTACAGAGCACAGCTGTGTGTGCTGGCTGCCACACAGCATTCCTGAGTCTGCCAGTGCAGAGCAATCGTCCTGGTGCAGCTTTAAAAACACTTTGGGTGGTTGAGGTGGAGGTGCTCATGGGCAGGCAGCTGCTGCCAACACGATTTCCACATTGTGGATGTGTGGGTGAGCCCCCTGCTTGTCATGCCTGCGTGCCCTGTGCATCTTTACAGGAAACTGCTCCTGGTGACCCTGCTTGAGCAGGGAGCTCAGACTGGGTGAGCCCACTGTGGTGTCCTCTGACCTGACCCATTCCATGGCTCTGTGATTCTGTACTGGAAAGAGAGCCTGGATTTTTGTGAATTGATCCAGATCTTGTCAAATTTGAAGGAAATCCTGCAGTGGGTTTTACTGTGTTGAATGTGAACCAAGACTGCAGTAAAGCATATAAAAGTGTTTGTGTTAAAATGGGGAAAAAAAAGACATTTGATACCTGCTGTGTAGTTTGTGTGTTTGATCTCCCTTGCCTACAATAGCTTTTCCTCTGTTTTGGTTTATACAGAGTCAGTAGCTGTGGGTTTCTCTTAGCTGGTAGTCTTTTGTAGCAATAACATACACTGGCAGGAGGCAGAACCAGGCTGCTTCCAGAATAAAAATATACTGCCTGTATCCAATGTCCTATTGACTTTCACAGCCTGTGTGGGGAAAAAACCCCTTCTTTAAAATCTGTGTTGCTGTGGGATCTTGTTGGGGTGGGTTTTGTTGAGAGAGGGTTTTGTGTAGAATGGAAATGCAGTTAAGTGAACACCTACAGAGACAAATACCTTCATGTGTGCTCTCCTCTGCCAGTGGTTTCCTTGCCCTCCTTTCTGGGGGAGACTCCACAGCCTCCAACTCCAGCTGCAAAGGTGACCTTTGGTTCTGGCAGAAGGTCTTTTTCTGCTGAGGTGTAGGCTGGAAGAGCAAAGGTATCCTCTTCACAGAGTTTAGCAAACCTCATCATTGACAAACAGGGTCAGAGATTTCTCGTCAAGGGGTTTCTCTGTTCAGGCTGGAGCTGTAGGAGGCACTTCTGCAGGATCATGGTGGATTGCAGGGAACCCTCCCATGGGGGGTGGCCACCATCCTCAGGAATTCTAATGCATCACATCAAATGGAAAAGCCTTTGATTCAGACAAAGGTTAGGTGTGTTACTCATTATTCTAGATCTGGGGCTTGAATGAAGCTTGGTAAAAACCCCAGTGCTCCTGTGGGCACTTTCCAGCTGTGAGTAAGTGCAAGGCAGGCCCAGGGAACAGCACCCTGCAAGTCCTTGGGAGAGATGAGGAAATAACTCTTGGGTGGATTCAGGTTGTCAATTAAAATTTAATTATAGCCTTTGGCAATATGAGAGCAAAGGTTGGGTCTGAAGCCTTTGTGCAGTCCTATAAATAAGTTAAAGCCATTAGGTGCCCTGGTCATCATTGACAAGACAGCTTTTCCCAGTAAGCACAGTCACCATGGTGTGTGAGCTGCAGCTGTGAATCCAGCTGTGCAGGGACACAATACAGCTCAGCACTGCTGTTTAATGCCAGAGCTCCTCAGCCCACCCACCTTAGCCATTGCTTCAGGCAGAATGGGTGTGCAGAAAACCTGAAACGGGACTGATTTCCCTAAAAACATAGCAGAAGATGGGAGAAGGTGGTTCTGGGTACTGGGAGTGTCCCTCCTGAGAGCACCCAGCCCCAGGCAGCTTGTTGCTAGGCAGAGGCACAAAGGACACCTTATGTGCTCCAAAGAGGAGCCTGTACATTTGATTTTAAGAAAAGGGCTCAATTTCTGCCAAGACATTTACTTATTTTGTTTTTTGTGCTGGTGTTTGATATTAATTTTAAAAGCAGTCCATAATTTGCCTTGTTGACTGTTGTGTTTTAAGTGTAGCACAATTCTAATACCTCCCATTATATTTTTTCCCCTCTGCAATTAACTTATGTAAAATCAGGTTTCCAGGTTTTTTTCAAATGTTTTTGAAGAAAATTGCCTTGAGTAGGATCACTGTGCCATGGCTTTCTGCAGTGTGCTTGTTCATTCTCTTACACAGTTAAACATGTGTTATTAAAATGCACTAGTGGTAACATCATGCAGCTGCAATTACATTATGGAAACATTATCTTCATGGGATGATAGGACTTCAGGGACACAGCATAGTACAGGTTTCCACAAAAGCATCCTGAGGTTATTTTACCAGCATGATTATGTCTCTCTAGGCATGCCTTGAGTCTTCTGCAATGCTCTTAGGCTGAATGCAGAATAATAATAAAACCTGAGAAGTAGCTTTTCCTTAAACTTTTAAGCAATTTGACTGCCTTTTTGGAGTTTTGAATAGCTGGAAGGTTTAAGCTGCTGTGGGAGTTAATCAATACACATTATCTATTTTTATATACCTGTATTTACACACATCAGACAACATCTCTGTGTATGTGGGTGCCCATGTAAATGCTATCAGAGTACACCAGTTCAGCAATCAGATGTCAACAGATTTCTTTTTCTTTCACTTTTCTCAGCAAAAGACAGGCATCACAGAACCTTAAAGCTGCCTTAGCTGTTGCCCTTGCTGCTCTGCTACTGCCCAGAGCAGCCTGTTCCAACACTTACCTTTTCAGTGAAGGAATGTCAAGTTTTGCTTTTCTTTTCTGAAGCTGGGCAAAACCAGGCAAAAAGCCAGGTAAAAAGGGCATTCTGATGCTGTGTCCCTGTGCATGCCTGCAGGGACCCTGGTCCTTGCAGTCTTGGCCACACACCGCTGCTAACTCAGGCTCAAACCCCTTCTGTGACTGAACACACGATAGAAATGGCCTTTTCAAATCTCTTTGAATTGGAAGAACCTCCCCTGGCTGCTGTCTGCAGTTACTGGCACACCCAGAGCCCAGCCCTGTGTCCAAGGAGCTCCTGTTTGCCACCATCCCTTGGGCCTCAGGGGTGTTTTGTCCGAGGTCCAGCTCTCTGCAGCTGCAGCAGCCACCTGGCAGCTGGGGGAATTGGCACCTTCTGTGCTTCACCTGAGCATCTGCTCTTATTTGTATTTCTGGATGTGACAGTCTGAGGGATCTGAGGAGTCCCGAAGTGTCTGGGGTTCTTGTTTTTAATTATCACTTTTACTATCAGCCAAACAGTTAGGTATATGTGTTTAAAGCAATTTTTTAGTCTTCTCTAATGAGTCATGCTCTCAGTGAAACATGGTCTGTACTTATGTTCTCCCTTGGTTTTCACAGTGTCTAAGCATTCCTTTTACATTTGTCTAAAGCTTGTACTGTTTCTTCTGCCTCTTTTTAATTTTTATTTTAAGCCTATGACTAAGAGAAACAATTTAGAAGCCATTAGAGTGTTGTCCTTGATGATGTGCTCATCAGAGAACAGCTCGTAACACTCTCCTAGGACTGGAATTATTGGGCATCTTCAAAGCTCAGCTGGCAGAAACCAACCAAGCAAGGGAATTAGCCTGATCTATGGGACAGAAGAAATCCCTTTCTGCATTTGCCAAAGCAGAATAAAGAGGACCATTATTGGTGTGAGGGAAGGATCCTCCACACCGCCAGCCTGCACTGTGAGACGTGGATTATCCACCACTGGAGGTCTGCTAAGGAAGGCTGGAACCTGGCACTTGGCAGGAGAGGTGCAGGCTTTGGGGAGCCTCAGAGCACGGGGCTGGGCTGGGTGAGCCCCCTGCAGTGCTGGTTTGTCTCTGCTGCTCCAACAGAGCTGTCTTTTTCCTGCCGACAGACCATACAAATGTAAATGCCTGTGCGTAGCTAAGCAACATCTCTCTCTGGTTCTGAAGTTTTGCCCCCAAAAGTCATTTTTTCTATCTTTGTGAGAAAGTAGAGAAGAGGAGGCTGGCTGAGACCCAGGGGAAGGCTGCAGAGATGGAGAGGAGCATGCAGCAGGTGGGAGCATGGACAGGCACAGACCAATGCTGTTCCCATGGCACTGCACTCACACAGCCCACACTCAGCCTGGGAGCACCTGGGCACCTCTGCCCTTAGAATGCAGGACCCACACAGAGAAGACAAAGATACACAGATGGCTTCCAGGAGAGTGCTCCAAAGTCTGTTTAAATTCCTTTTGAATCTGTCATTTACAAACTTGAAGAGTTGATCCAGATCTGGAAAATTCATGCCTCTAGGAAAACCTGCTGCAATTCTTTAAATCTATCCCATGCCTTTGTAACCCTTTGAGTTGCACAAAAGGTGGAATGTAATTGGTTTAAGAAACAATAAGAAGAAACATATTTAAATTTGCCATAATTCAGTGGAAGGCCTTTTGGATTCTTAGAATGATGTATTCAGGTAAAGCTGGATGGAGCCTTAATTTGCTTGGGAAATGCAACCATCCTGAAGTGGTGGATGTTGTGCTGTTAATAGCAGTGGGTTGTTTTAACACATTCTGACTGACAGGAATGAACACTATTAAGTTATGATGTATCAGAGTTTATAATCCAAGAGCTTTTTATTTTACTTTTAATTTTTTTTTTCTTTAGTTTTTATCCAAGCAAATGTATCTCATCCAGTCCTTGGCTGTGCAGGGTGGGAATGTAGCAAAATCACTCCTCTCTTCTTCCCTTCTTGGGCAATTTAACACCCAAAAGGTGTTCAGGCAACATTCAGCTAGTAACTATCCAACAGAGGTTTTATCCAGAAGTTATTACATTTCTTCATTATTTGAATCATTCAGAGTACTCTGGAAATGTCACAGCACTCAGTGAAAACCACTGACAGCTCTTTGCATCCTTCCTAGGGTGTCCTATTATTGCTAAAAACTCATCCACTGTAAAACAGTGTAATGAAAATACGCAGAAACCCTCTCTCTCTTGATCTAGTCTAAATTTAGCAGGAAACCCTTGCTTAGTTTTCAATAAAGACAGCTTTGCTTTACTATCTTGTGCATACTAATACACAAGAATAGTAAAGAAGACAATGTTCTTAAAATAGTAAACAGACAATATTCTTTTAATAGTAAAGAAGACAATATTCTTAAAATTGGCTTTATCATCAGTTAGCTGGTTAGTGCCACGATGCATGGCTTGGTTTTACCTGGTTTACAGCTGTGACAAAAGACACAGAATCATCAAATCACAGAATGGTTTAGTTTGGAAAGGGCCTTAAAGATCAGCTAGGTCCAGCCCATATCTTCATTTTTAGTCCAAGAGTCACAAAAGTGGGCAGCCACTACCATCAAACTTCAATATTTTTACGTATTTGCATTTATATATTTTTTGCTGTCATGTTTTTGAACAAGGTTTTCCAGGTCCATCTCAGACTCTGTGTATCTCAGCCCCCAGAAAAGGCAAGGGAGGTGAGGTATTAACCACAGCTGCACTCCACACACAGCAGCCTCACCTGGTGTGCACATCCTTCCCAGCTTGTTCGTGTCGTGTGTTCAGGACATGTCAAAGGGGACCTGCAGGTAGGGGAAGCACAGCTCACTGAAATGAGCCTCAGACCAGGCTTCCCTCCCAGCTGAGCTGTGATATAGAACATAATAAACAGACATATAGATAATACAGACATTGCCTGGCCCATCACCTCTGGCCATTGAGCTGCCTTCCTCTTAAGAAACTCATTTGTACTGCAGCAGGAAGGTCTGAGCAGAGTTACCCTGAGTGAGGAACAGAGCTCAGTGCAGAGAAGCCCTAATGGAAACACACAGTGAGCTGGAGAGCTGCTGAAAGCAGGAGGCTGTTGGGAGTGTGGTGCACTGTGTACTTTATTTGTGGTTTTGGCATCAGAAAGTGTTTTTGGACGGTGTGAATCTTTCTCCAGCTATAGCAGAGAACAGCAACTCTCTGCATCTGCACTCGAACTGTCTCTCTTTGGTAAGGTATGCCCTCCCTGACAGCAGAAATAACCACCCAGAAAAAAACCAACAAACTTGACCAAAGGTTTTGTAACTCCCCATTAGTGTTTCCCTGCTGGTTTTCCCTCATCTTTCTGTATCTGAGGCTGTTTCTATCTGCTTTTATGTTCATTAACTCCAGCTCCAGGATGAGCAGCTGGAATCAGCACATTTCCCTACAAACTGCTGAAACCTGGAAGAAAGATTGCAAGAGCCTGATGCATCTTCCCCTAGCTGCTGGCTGATAGTGAGGAACCAGTGGGTGACCCAGGGTGAGCAGCTCAAACTCAAGCTGGCTGTGCTGAGTCTGGAGCAGTGAGGCAAACACCCACTGCAGCACCAGCAGGAATCTCTGTGGAATTTCCTTTCTGCTGTTTCATGGTTAGAAAGTGCAAATTATTTAACGAGTGCACACGTGTAGCAGTGTGGGCTATCCTGCTTGTTTTTATTGCAGCTGTTAAGGTCTCTAGGTTTCTCAAAATCCTGTTTGCTTTAACAAGGAAATGCCTCTGCTGTTGTGCTGGGAGCTTCCTCTGTGCAGCATGTTTCCACCAGATAAGCTGCTTGAACCACCGAGTGGAAAATGTACAGCAAAACCACCGAACCAAAGGGGAAGGCTCCTTTGCTGAGCTCCAGCTGGTGGTGTGGATGGTGGAACCTGAGCAGAGGGAACCTCTGGTGGGGAGCTCTGGTCCCCAGGTGAGGTTAAGGTGCAGCTGTGCCTGCTGCTGCTGAGAGCCCCTGGTGCTGCCTGGTCTGTGCAGCACATGGAGGGACAGAACCACAGAACCACTGAGGCTGGAAAAGCCACCCAGGATCGAGTCCAGCTGTCAATCAGCCCTGTTCATCACCAAGCCACGTCTCTAATCCATCCTTACAACATTGTAAGCTGCTCTGTCACCTGTCTCTTGCACGGATTTTCTCCCCAGCCCCCTCATGGTGCTCTTGACCTGGCTGGGGGCAGCAGCTCTGCACCACGAGCCCGTCCTGTACATCCACTGCCAGGAGGATGCATTGGGCACTGCCAGGAGGATGCATTGGGCATTGGTCAGTCCCTGTGTCTGACACTGACTGTGTGCTTCAAAGCCACAGCAGTTAACTCAGCCACAGGAGCTGATCTGCTGAACTGTTCTCCTAGCTAACATCTGAATTGTGTTTAATGAAAATTCCAGAGTCTAAAGGGTCTTGTCCAAAAGCACCAACTTCAGTGACTTATTCCAGTAAGCTTATGAGAGTGCTCAGTTAATCTCCATCACAGAACTCTTTTGGCTTTGGGGGGTTAGATGACATCCCCTGTAGATTAATTCCATTAATTCCATTAATTTCATTAATTTCATTATTTCATTGACGTTGTATTTGTTCTAACCAATTTTCATAATGAAAGTCAGATCTCATTTATTTTTATTTATGTTGTAATTAACGGCAGCTACATATTGGATACTTGGAAAATGCTGATCAAGGGCCTGGGGTGATGAATTGGGCAGAAGCCTCCCCAAAACAAACTGCCAGCACCATCAGGAGCATGTTCTTGAGATTTCTGTGGTTTAAAAAAGATGACCTCTGTGATTATTACTAAATATTTCTGTTCCCATTATGGGGGTCAAAACCAGCTTCCAGAAAAAAAAAAGAGAAATAATGAGTTAACTCATCAAAGTACATCTTGGCCTGTTCTGTAGAGAAGCTTAGCTGTTAATTTATTCAGATCAAGTCACCTACCTCCAGCTGTCTTAAAATGCATTCAGAAGAAGGGGAATATTCATTCTAGCAAAAATAGTACACTCCAAAACTATAAAATTAAGAGTGGGTACTAATTATTCCCATCTCTGGAGCAGAAGAAACTGCAGAAGGCGTTAAGGCAAAGAGGGCAAGGAAGTAAATGTGAATGACTCATATCACAGCTTTCAAGGAGAAATTTAGTTTAAAAGATAAAACCCAAAGACTTCAGATGAACCTAACCAACCAAGCCCCAAAATGCACAAAATCTAGGATTGATAAAAAACAACCCTAGAAAGAAACTTGAAGCATCTCTAGACAATGCAGGGATGAAATTAAAGAAGCTGATCAGAGTGTGGCTGTGACCATATAATGAAATGTGAGAAGATGGATAATAATCTAGATAAATGCCACAGCAAATGTAACCACATCCTATTTGAGATCCACATTGCAGCCTCACCTGCAGCACAGCTTTCAATTCTATTTGCAAAAGGATTGTTTAAATAAAAACTACTGAGAGAAGCAGGTAAGAGATAAGCCAGACAAATGGCAGGCAGGGAGTGTGCTTAGAGACCCGAAGAGAAATCTTGCACTTTGGTGTACTTCTGTTGCAGGAGCAAGTGTTTTAAATCGAGAGACATCAAATTTGATTGAAAAGGCAATACACAGTTTCACTGAGGAGCCACTTGTCTTCAGATGCTGCCTCCTTGCTGGACAAACATTAAGCACTAGAAAAAATGTAAAAAACCACCCCTAAAAATTGCTTGAGCTGCCATAAATTGATATCCATCCTCAGAAATCTACTTCTTAAATCCAGAGCAGGCCCCAGGGAACTGCAAATGTACCAAAGGTTTTCTAGGCACCATATGGTGGTTATGAAAAAACCTAACAGGGGCCTATTTTTGAGTCAGCAGAATGGCAGAGAGGAGGGCGCAGTCTTGGAAAGCAGCGTGTTCATGGTTATGAAACCCAACGTGGCAGACAGGCTCAGGGCCTGGGCGCTTCAGCAGCGCTCGCTCCAGATCTATTTATAAATCATTTTGCTAGGGGGACATTAATCAACCGAGAAAATACTCTTACTCCAGCCTGCCAGTGAAGAAAGTGTCATGACAAAAGCAAATAGAGCTATTTGAAGGTATTGGAACAGATCATAAATGCAGCTGTGTGCTTGCAGGAGGTTTAGCCTTGGCTGCTGCCTCCTGTCCTGGGCTGGGAGAGCCGTGGCAGCCCAGCCTTGCCCCGGGCAGGCTGTGCAGAGCTTGTGTCGTCCTTTGATAAAACAAAGGCTGATGGTGCACAGCTTCCTGCAGGAATGCTGGCAGAGCATTCCAGAGAATGGTGATAGAAGCAGGCTGAGAGCCTTTAGGACATCTGCCTGGCATGAGGAGATTTCTGTTCTGTGATCTCTTAGCCCATGTCAGAGAGACACCGTGGGATGGTTTTCAATAAATTCATTACAGAGTGTCCAGAGGAGGGCAGTGAGGATGGGGAAGGGTCTGGAGGAGCCATACAAGGAGCAGCTGAGGGCCCTTGGTTTGCTCATCTGGAGAAGAGCAGAGTGAGGGCAGAGCTCCCCGGGGCTGCAGCTCCCAGCTCTGCTCTGGCACAGGGACAGCACCCAGGGAACGGCTGGAGCTGGGCCAGGGCAGGGTTAGGGGGGACAGCAGGGAAAGCTTCTTCCCCCAGAGGGTGCTGGGCACTGAACAGACTGCCCAGGGTTTGGGGATGGCCCCGAGGCTGCCAGAGCTCCAGGAGGGTTTGGACCCTGCTCCGGGGATGCCCAGGCTGGGATTGCTGCGCTGAGTTGGACTCGATGGCCCTTCCAGCCCTGGAGATTCTATGATTCCATGGTTTTCCTGGTGTCACTGTCCTTCTCCATGGCACTCCCAGAACCTCTGCTCCCTTTGTTGCTCTTGCAGCTCTGGAATCCCCACAGCTGCCCTGTGTGGGAAGGGGGGGCTTAGGTCTGTGTTTATGTGTCACATTGGGAAAATGTATTCCCAGGCAGTGGTGGTTTCCTTGCTGTGATACAGCCCTGATGTCTACTGCAACAATTCTGTCATATCCTTGATATAAACAATCTTAGGGAGAAGGGGATGTATTTAAATAGGACACATTTGAAACTGATCTTTTATTGCTCCAGTGTTTCTATTATTTAGTACTTAGATCAAATGGACCTGAACCCAATAGCAAGATTTGGCTCTGAATAGTTAATTCTGCTATAAAATCTGCAAGATCACTGGAAAGAGCCGAATTCAGGCGTCAGGGCTCCAGTGCAGAGGATAAAGGTTTATTTTTGCTCCCCTGTGGTTCAGATCAGGGTTGCTCGATCTACTGAACACAGGTAGAGTTTCAATTACTTATTGAAGTTGGAGTCTATTGGTAAAACTAGAATAACACTTCAGAAAATAGAACTGCTTAAAAGAGTGAGCTTGAAAATTCCCTACTGAGGTATTACCTTAATGCCTTATGGAGTGGAATTCTGCCCCAAGAAATGAAACAGGAAAAGATCCATCTGTAACAGGATATTGCAAAAGGGGAGAGCTGAGGTGGGCTCAGCAGCCATTGATCTCTCATCCAATGTGCAATTATCCATCTCCCTCTTCCACTCTTTCCCCAGGGCTGCACCATGACCGGTATGGATTGATCCTGGGCTGGGGAGCTGGGTGTGTTCCCATGCTTGTGGGGATGCACAGGATTTACTGAGCTCCACAGGGCTTGGGTGGAGCACATGTCATGGGAAATGGGAGTGGAGGGTCAAAGAGAGCAGCTTCTTCACTCTTCTGCATTCTCATAAAATGCAGCATCACTAAAACCTCTGGTGAAAGGATGATGGAGCTCACAGAATGCAGCTGACATTCAGAAAAGGAATTTGAGTGTTGAAGAAAATCCTGTCTTTTAAACAGTTCTTGTATCCAAATTCACATTCTGTGTTAGTTTTCCATGCTAATATTGGGAGGCTGTTATCAGAATTCCACCCTCTAATACAGCCATTCCAATATTTTGGTGCCATGCACTTCATATGACCTTTTTAATATTCTGTTGCTTGACTGCTGCCTATTCTTATTCTTTTTGCTATTTACAGTTTTCCAGTCCCGTGGGGAAGGAATAACTGCACTGACTAATAATGACAGTGCTGGAATGGGCAAAATGTTTCCTCAAGGAGCTGCAGCCCAGTGTGGTTATGGAGTGAGGATTTACAGCAGTCTCATCACCGTGGCAGGCCCCTCTATTCCCACTGAAGTTTCTGAGTGTTTTGCCATCATCTCAGTCATTTGTAGAGAGCAGGAACAGCACTGAAGAGCTGTTCCAAAAAAATCTACAAGACTGTAAAAAAGTGGGTATTATGAATACTGGTGTTGCTGGGTTTTGCCTCCTCTAATTCATCACAGGGATTTTTTTAGAGCAACACAGTTTACAAGCAAAAAGAAATGAAGCCTTAAAAATGTGAAGCTAAGAAAGAACAAGAATCTGCCAGGAGATGCCTTGCTCTGCCCTGGAAGGCTGGCTTGGGGGCTGGGAGATCTGTCCTGCTTTCAAAAGTTCATTTTAAAATAACTAAATGTGAGCAGGGTATGATAGGATTCCATTTTCTCTGGCTGTTGTACCACTGGGACTTTGGTAAGATGTGAAGGGCAGCACTCCTGGGCTGCAGAGTGCTTTGTTTTTCTTTTGCTTGTTTAGCTTTTGGTTCGGGATAGAAGCTGTAACACTCACAGTTCTGAAGAATCATGGATTCATGGAATTGTTAAGGTTGGAAAAGACCTCCAAGGTCATCAAGTCTTCAGCCAAATCCCACCATGGTCACTAAACCACATTGCAAAATGCCATGTCTGCTCTTATTTTGAACAGCCCTGGACTCCACCATGTGCCAGGGCTGTTCCAATGCTTTGCCACTCTTCCAAGGATTTTTTTTTTCCCTAATATCCAGCCCAAACCTCTCCTCAGGGTGTTTCCTCTTGTCCTGTCCCTTTTTACATGGGAGAAGGGATTGAGAGACGCCCTGTCAGGGAGCTGTGGAGAGCAAGAAGGGCCAGAGCTACTGCCTGAGAAAGGCAGATGTCTGTAAATAAAGTGCATCAGATGTAGGACCTGCTAAGGAGAGAGGAGAGCATGCAAAGTGTGCTCTGTGAGCCAAATGAAAACCTGTGGCTTCAGCTTGGGTTGTGTGTGCTGCAATTAACACTGCAAGGGTTATCTGAATATTTTCCTCCCATAGCAAGAACCGAAATTATCCCTTTTATCCCGGAATTAGCAGAAACAAGAAAAATACAGACTCTCCAGGAGCTGGTTTGCAGCCCAGTCCCCTGGGAGAGGAAGGGAGAGGGTGAGACACCCCTGACATTCAGCAGAGGAATCCCAGTTATGCCTCCTCTTTGCCAAGTCCAAATCTGTCTCTTGTGAGAATGCTGCTGGATTGGTAACATTCAGCATCAAGGAATTTGTGCTCAGCAGGGCACTGGCTCCCAAATGGAGGAGTCTGGGGCTGATTTCTGGGGTCAAAGAGAAATGAAGAGCCTTTCTCTCCTCCACCAGCCCTGATGCTCAAGGAGAACTTTTCCTCTAAAGCCATTTCTGCTCACATTTGCTATAATCAAAGAGAAGGGGCTCACAGCTTTATTGGCCCATGGAAGGAGTCTCTGGTGCAGGTGCATGAATTCTCAAAGCAGCTGGGGTGGGGCCATGGCTGCCCTGCAAGGAGCTGTGTTAGAGTTTTTGTGGAAGCTTTGGCTCCTCAGCCTAGAGATCCCATAATATGCAAAGGGGCTGCTAACAAGGGCAGGGTAATGTATAGAGTATATCCCCTATAGCTTCAGGAGCACCTGTGTTACACACAGACCCAGAGAAGGTTTCCTGCCTGTCCTAAGGCCACTCCAGAGCCTGTCCAAAATCCCACTGCCTTCCCATTCCTGAGACCAACAAGTGCTGAGGGCAGAGCTAGTGTCCCTTTGGGGTCTGGGATATCTGGCCATGGCACAGTGTGCACTTCCTAAGGACACACATCCAGGATGTTGCTGGGAGCTGTGAAAGGCAGCGGGGCTGCACTCCCAGCTCAGGCTCCACACAGCTCAGCAGAGAGCCCTGGCACTCACAGGGTGCCCAGAGCAGCTGTGGCTGCCCCTGGATCCCTGGCAGTGCCAAGGCCAAGTTGGACACTGGGGCTTGGAGCAGCCTGGGACAGTGGGAGGTGTCCCTGCCATGGCAGGGGTGGCACTGGGTGGGCTCTAAGGTGCCTTCCCACCCAAACCAGTCTGNCGGCTGCACTCCCAGCCAGGCTCCACACAGCTCAGCAGAGAGCCCTGGCACTCACAGGGTGCCCAGAGAGGCTGGGGCTGCCCCTGGATCCTGGCAGTGTCCCAGGCCAGGTTGGACACTGGGGCTTGGAGCAGCCTGGGACAGGGGGAGGTGTCCCTGCCATGGCAGGGGTGGCACTGGATGGGCTCTAAGGTGCCTTCCCACCCAAACCAGTCTGGGATTCTGGGATTCTCTGACATCCACCCCTTCAGCTGCTGAGGACCAGCTGCACCTCAGTGTGAGGAAGGCACTGTTCCCTCTGGGGCTGTGTAATTTCTCTGTTTGATCCCCAGACGTGCCTTTCTGCTGGCATTCCCCGCTCCCAGGGGGGAGCAGCACACACTACGGGGATTTCTAGGATTTTTTTTAGGTTGCCAGAGAGACAGTTTTCTGTTTGCACTTTACAGTCCTGGCATTTGGGCTCAATTCCTCTGGGAAATAGTCAGGGGAGGGATCTTTTTTTTCCTCTCAGCCTTCAGTAATTCCCCAGCATCCCATCTCCCTCCCTGTGCCCTCCAGTGTGGTTTCTCTCAGCACCTGGAGAGCTCTGACCATGAGAGGGGAATCCTGGCCTAGAGAGGGTGGTGGTCTGGTCAGGATCTGCTCCTGGGAAGAGGAACCTTTTGTCACAGACCTGAGGATCCACACCCACGCTCCAAAGGATTTTCCTCAAGGCTTAGTGGCCAGGCATAACCTTTTGGATCAAGATTCCCTTTCAGCAGAGCTACAGGATAACCCTTTCCCCCTTCCTTCTTCCTTTCCTTCTTCCTTTCCTTCCTCCTTTCCTTTCCCCTTTCCGAGGATCAGCCCAATCATATAAAAAATCCAGTTTGCTCAGCTTTTTCCTGTGTTTATTTCCCTTGTGGGAGGCAGTTCCCCATGAGGATTCTGCTCCTGCTCCCTGCTCATGCACAGTGCTGCAGAACGTGGTGCTGTGGGCAGGCAGGTGCTGGCACTGCTCCAGGACCATCCTTCAGCTGTCCACAGCTCTCCAAACACAGATAAAAGAGCTGCCTGGTTTGGAGCATGTGCAGTCCAGGTAATGTGAGCCAGAAACCCTCAGGAGACTGACATTCAGTGAGGAAAAAGGAGCTGCTTCCTCAGAGTGCCAAAGAAAAGCAACAGATACACATCACCAGACAGGGGTGGGTAGATATTTTCATGTGTAAGAGCCAAGTGGGAGACAGTGAGAAGCTGAAGGAGGAAGAGGAGGCTGCTGTTCTGTGATCCTGGGGGCTGTGAAGGCAGGAATGGAGCAGAGCACAGCACCTGCCTCAGATGGAGCAATGGAGGCAGGGCTGAGAGCATCACTGCCTCTGGAACACGTTTGTGCTCTGAACACATGTTGCTAGGAAACTTTTATATTAAAAGGCATTCATCTTTAAACCCTGGGAACATAGTAATAGCTTCTCCTCTGTGCTGGGGAAGCTCTTTTAATGTCAGTCCTGACGTTACTGAGACAAGTAATGTGTGAGAGGGAGAAAAATACCTTGAATTATCTTGAGCAAAGATTAAAATCTAACATTATTTTTAGATAGCTTGCAGGGTTTAGCTGAGGTTTAGTCATTCTGGTCTGACTAGCAAGGCACTGATGAAACACAGACTCACACAGCTGTCAGTACCCCGAGCTGGAAGGGACCCACGAGGATCAGCCAGTCCTGCATTTCGGGGCTGCTTTCTTGAGGGATTTTTTCTCTCAGTTTTTCCTCTCTTTCCTCCCTGTTTTGTGGTCCTGCCATCCCAACAGCCCCAGAGTGGTGTGATCACACCAGCCAGCACCCTGAGGTGCCAGCCAGGACCCGCACAGGGGTCCCCAGCCAGGACCTGCCCAGCCCCTGCTGCTGGGGCTCTCCCCGTGTGCTCCCTCCCTCTGTGCTCTGGGCACATCAAAGCACATCTGCCTTAGTTCCCGTGCCAAATTCAGAACTTAAAACCTGTTATATGACAGGTAATGGTCCCTTAAAAATAAACAAAGGCTAAAAGATCCCCCAAAGCACTACTGATGAGAGTGCTGTGGGCAGTTGTCATGGAGCAGTTTTATTACTTCTCTCACTGTGGGACCTGTCCCAGGGTGTTGGCACCTTTCCCTTGGTACATTCAGCCTCTCTCTGTGCTCTGGGGGAGCACTGCAATTCTGAATGATTCACTGAGGGGGAGAACACCCTGCTAGGGCTGACATTAAACATGTGAAGTGATTCTAAAAGTAACATCCTCGGAGTTCTGTGCAATGGAGGCTGTAGGGTGGGGGTTTTTTTCTGGATGAGAATGATGGCCTTTATCACATCAGCTGATAGACCTGGGAAAAGCAGACACGTTTTTGAACTCCAGCCAATTCTAACTTAAGCCTTGTGTAATGACACCAGAGTGGAATTGGCAGCTTGAGCCTGTGGGATGGGGCAGGGCTCCTGAGGCTGTTCCTGCCCTGGGATCAGGATTATCAGCAGCTGGGGCACCCCATTGTCTTCATGAGTTTCTCTTGCCTGCCCTGTCCTTCTCCTCGTGTTTCCAAAAAGGAATATGGGTTCATTTAATGTCTGGAGACATTCCAGAGCAGGAGCCATCATTGTTTCTGGTGCTGGTAACACCAGGTGTGCCCTGCCCAATACTCTGCTGGCACAGAAATCGGCTTTGCCTTGTTAACAGATCAGTTTGAATTTCTTGGTCTATTTTTATGAAATTATTATTTTTATGAAATTTAGTGTGGCTGTATTGCAGGAAAAACATTTACTACACATTTGTCAAAATTACCTGTAACATGCAGGTGTTCTTAATACGTGGTTTTGAAGTGGGAAGATCACTGAAATATTTGGCAGTAGAGCTAAGCAGACAAATCTGCACTCTATTAAAAAGGAACTTGTTATTTCTGTTCGTATTTATATTATTTATCTAATAGCATACATTTTAAAGGACATGATGTGTCTACACACAAAATACAGACACACATGGAATTGGATTTTATGATCCTTATGGCTCCCTTTCAGCTCGGGAGATTCCATGATTCCATGGTAACCAGTGGGATGGATGAGCAGACCTGTACTGCAGGATCACAGGTTGAATAGTGGATAATAATTATATTGCAGGAAATCTCTCCCCCAATGCTCCACTCACCTGCCACGTACGAGTTAGAGAGCACAGGCAGCTGCACACGGGATTATGGCAGCACAGAGGGAGATCAGCTCCTCTGGAAACATCCTAATGCTCCGACGTTGTGGCAACACCTTCTCTCTTGTGCCACTTGGTGGAGCTTAGTGATTTTGGCTCTCACGTACTTCGCTTTGTAAACTTACTCTGCAATTACACAACCAGTTGTCACTGTGTCTTGAAAATGGGCCAAATCCCTGCCCAGAAAGTAAACCCAAAAGTGTACCATAAATTCTAATGAGCAAGATGCTGGTGCCTACTTTGCTGTTGATGACTTTGGTAATCGTCTCCTCATAAGAGCAATAAAACATAGAAATGTGCTAATTTCAGAGAAAAAAGTTAAAATGTGGGCTTAGGACCTTTGAATTTATGATATATAGGATGAGAGATGGGTAGAATTATGTCACATTTGGGTTATCTTTCAGATTTAAATTCATGCTTTAATTTCCCTTGCAGATTTTTGGGATGTGTCTGGGTGGGAGACCTCACATTTATCTGAATGCATGTTTTTATTCAACAAGCACATGAACAGTGAGCAGACCCACAATTAAACTGGGAAATTATTATATCACATGCTGACCCTGCCTCCATTGAAATCAATGGCCAGTCAGTGCAATTAAACCAGAACTGGCTCCTTGGCTCAGGCATAGCCCTTGTGCTTAGAGCCTACCTGGAAATTCAGGGCATGACACCAATTTCACTCTGTTGTCATCCTAACTATCTTTTCTTAAGTATAAATTAGTTGCTCCATACATCTTATGGAGTTTTAGTTTTGTATGTTTGTCCAACACTTATTCTAAATTATCAGGTAAATGCTGCTGTCCAATGAATGATATCTGATGTTTTGAAAATACTGAATTTTAACACCTGAACCTGAGCTCCAGAGCTTGGTGTTTGATACCCAAAGTGAGATATGTTGGTTTTATTTCTGGAGGTATGTTGTGACTGAGAGCTCTCAAAGGCTCTTCCTAAACCCTGCTCGTGCAGGTGCCAGCTGTCTCAGCAGAGTCCCCAGATCAAGGGTTCATGTGCAGCCTTTTGCTGTTCTTAGGGAAAAGAAGGAAAAAACAAAGGACTCAGTCCTGGAATCTGTTGTCTGAGGTCTGAGGTAGGATCTTCAATGGATTTTCTGGCTTCCTCTTGGGAACTGGAAATGGTAATTGCAGCTTCTTTACACCCTGGCATTTCTCAATTTCTTTTTTGTTGTGTTGGACTGACAGATGAGAAGGAAATTTTGACACAGCAATGTGCCATACATATTCATCAAACACTGAAAACTGGTAATACATCAACCTTCTTCTGAGGTGGTATTCCACAAGGCACAAGAGTAAGAGCAAAATTCTATCAGGACCTCTAAAAGCAATGCAGAGCTGGCTGTGACTGCAGCACACATGCACCAGTGGCTCTGCACTAATTCTTATTACAAGAGAAAAGCCATACATGTAATTCTGCCCAAAAGGATGATCAATAAATCGAGTTAGCCTGGAGAAAATGAGGCTCATGGGGAGGTTTTCACTCCCAGCACCTCCCTGACAGGAGGGTGTAGCCAGGTGGGGGTTTCTTTTCTCCCAGGTAGCAAGTGACAGCACAAGAGGAAACAGCCTCAAGTTGCCCTGGGGTGGTTTAGATTGGGTAACAGGGAAAATTTCTTCACTGAAAGAGTTGTTCAGCTCTGGCACAGCTGCCCAGGGTGAGGGTGGAGTCCCCATCCCTGCAGGGATTGCACAGATGTGTGGCTGTGGCACTTGGGTTACTGTGAATGAGGCAGGACACTCCATGTCCGAGCACTGAGCCCATGGAGGGATCTCTTTATCCCAATTGTGCTGCCTGCTCTCCAGTGGTGCCCTGGCACCCCAGCACAGCAGTCAGCACTGAAAGGCCTGGTCATCTATCTCAGGTGTCGTGTAGCTCAGTCACCTCGGCACTCCAAAATGTTCCTTGTCCTTGTTGTGACCCCTAAACAGGCTTGGAGCTGTGTGTCCAGGTGGTGACTCCCTCAGGAAGCCAATGGTGTTTGCTGCTTACTTAAAACCCTTAAAAACAAAGTGTCAGTGCAATACCAGGGGGTCTCTCATGAGGAGGGTGGGGGATGAAGGTTAAAAATGAAGTGTCAGTGCAATACCAGGAGGTCTCTCATGAGGAGGGTGGGGGATGAAGGCTGTTTGGAGCACAGGTGTGGACTCCTCAGGTCTTTGGTTGCCATCCATGTGTGACACAGTTTCTGTATTACCAGAGTAGTTAACCTTTGTAAATATTGTTTTAACTTCAGGTTAATGCCACGGTGCAGGTGCTGGTGGGTGTAGCTCACCGTGGGGTGTTGAGAGTCCCCAGGAGCAGCAGGGCCCATGGCAATCCGCAGAGCACAGTGCCTGTCCCAGCTGGGTGTGCCAGGAGCCTGGCACTGGATGCACACGGCGTGGAGGGAGGGGTTTGTGCTGGGGGTTTGTGCTCTCACCGCTCCTGCAGTCCCTGGAAAAGCCAGGATCAAAGAGCTCAGAATAACCAGCAGCAGCGGTACAGGAGATGAGATCAGCAGATGCTCTTATTGAAGTTAGAAGAACTTATGCCCCATCTTTTGTGTTAGGAAGAATAATGGCACAGGCATTGAGCCTTAAATCTGCCTATTTTGCAACATAATGTGGTAGATGGGCTCTTTGATAAAATACAGCTTTGTGCTAAAAATAAAAAGTAAAGGCTATTCACTTGCTCAGCTTAATTATTAACATTTTGGAAAGTCCTAACTGTGCTATTAAGTGTCACATTCAGCTCCTTGATTTGGTCTGTTTTGCTCTGTTCCTTGTTTTGATCTGATTCTTACATTGCTCTTTCCATTTATTTTGTTTTCATTATGAAGGTACCTGAGGGATCATAGCAGGAAACAGCACAAGAGGTGAAAGAAGCTTTCAAAAAACCCAATCAGATCTTTGAACTCTTGCAAGCCCTGTGGCCACGCAGGAGCACTGGGAAATTAATTGGGTCATTCATTTGGGTTTATGGCAGGCTGAAAGCCATTGTTTTCTGGCAAAGAAAAGCAGATAAATAATTAAAAACAAACTTTGGAATTATGCAGTAATTTTAAAACAACTATTCATCACTGGTCAGATTTGGAGTGGGAAATGTGACAGGCTGCCTGCCTGAAAAATAAAGCTCACCTTCATGAAGTGACATGGAGAGATGATGCTCAGTGTAACTGATGGAATTGTAAAATAACTGTGTTTCTGCTGACTAAGCTGCCCTTCAGGGAGGCCTGAACACAATTCCCTGGGCACAGCTGGCTCCTGGGCTGGGGAGCAGCAATCACACCTCATCAATCCATACAGCAATGAAGATACTGCCCATTAACTTCTGTGCAGCACCATTAAGCTTGTTTATTTAAGGAACCTGAGAGGTAATGTGGTGGCATATTGTTATGCCTATTAAAACCTGTAGGAATTAAAAACATGAAACATTTTTTCAGTCTAAACTTGTCATGCATGTCAGAATGATGTGCTGTGCCAGTGTCACACTGCAGGGCAAACAGAGATAAATGGAGGCCAGCCCCTCCTGAGCAGGGTGGCACACACCTTCCCACCCCTGGCTGCCCGGCTCCCTGACCTGCCAGGTGAGTTTGCCAACTGCCTCCATCATCCTGACCTACAGAGATGCTTTTTACCCCTTTGTGATTAGTTTGTGTTAACTCAATGACTTAGAACCATAGAATCAGAGTCATTAAAGTTGGAGAAGACCTTTAACATCAAGTCCAACCACTAACTTGAGATCAACTGATATTTAGGAAGAAGTTCTTTACTATAAAGGTGAGCAGGCCCTGGCACAGGGTATCCAGAGCAGCTGTGGCTGCCCCTGGATCCCTGGCAGTGCCCAAGGCCAGGCTGGACAGGGCTTCGAGCAGCCTGGGACAGTGGAAGATGTCCCTGCCCATGGCAGGGGTGGAATGAGATGACCTTGAATCCTTCTGGAATTCTGGGATTCTCTGATACTTGGACCACTGTATCTATATTGTCTCTATAAACACAGTTAGAACAGAACACAGATGACCTAATGGAGAATATATTGTGAAACTGGGTTTTTAAATATCATTATCATCCTTTCTAAGAAAGAACAATCACTACATAACACTACCTTAGGGCCCAGAGCACATGTGCAGGTGCAAGAGCATACCCTGGGTGCAACTGAAAGAGGCTCTCAATAGTAGTTTGACCTGATTTCAATCTGATTATAAATTATATAAAACTCCCAAATTAATAGAAAACTGGAGGCCAGTACAGAGGTTTCTATGGTCTCCTGCATGCATTTCTTTTAAACAATTAAAAAATTTCTCAGTATCTGAGAACCTGAAAGTCAAGCTGGTTGAACCGGACTGAACTTCCTCACTCGAAACTGGCAAACAGAGAAAGAAAATAAGGGCTGTTAGTAGGTGAAAATGGTTCTTTTTCTCCCTTTTAAAACTAACACTAGCTATTAACTAGGACAAGCTGTCCTGCTCTGTGTCAGTGAGTGACTGACTGTTCCTGCCAGGAGTGAGGGGAGTCAGAGACAGACCCGTGGTAATCTGCTTGTCAAGTGGAAATGCCCATCTGTGCTCTGGAGCAGCGTGTGACTCACTCAGGGCTGTGCATGGAGAGAGAACTTCCCCCAGAGGAGGACCACCTTGGCTTCCACTCCTGCAAAGAGCAGCTCTCCAAGGCAAAGGCTTGATTAAGGTCACAGCCTGAGGTAGCCCCTTCACTGCCTGTTAGCTGAAACGTGCTGTAATTTCCAAGGCCATCTGCATCCCAGTCAGCTCTCGAGGGCGAAGCTGCTTCCAGCTTGTTCTGATGATGGTTGATGATGCAGCAATCAGGAACACTGCAACTGTTCATCTTTTTCCATGCTCTTTGGTAATAAAGCACACTGATGTAGTGTGCTGTGTGGGTAGAACAATGTTCTTGTGTCTGTGTGTCTGCTGGCTTGCACAGGCTGAAATAGGACAGCAGGAGAATTGAGAACAGGCTTCTGTCTTGGGTAAACTGAGGAAAGCAGAGGCAAACCCATAAAATAGCTTATCACAGGATGGGAAGGCTGGAGGGAGCACAGTGGGTCACCTGGTGCTCCTGCTGAAGCAGAGTCATTCTAGAGCACAGGATTGTGTCCACAGACAGTTCTGGAGGGTCCCTGGTGAGGGAGGCTCCACAACCTCTCTGCTCAGTGAGAGGTGCCCTGCCCAGTTCTCCCCCATGGAAAGGCAGCTTGGAGGTGACTGTTCCATGGCTGAGGGCTTTGGGTAGATGGCAGAAACACAGATTGTGTCAGTCTGCACTTTGGGTTTCATTCCAGTCCACCTCGTGTGCCTGCTGAGCATCCCTCACCCATCAGGCATGAGCTTGGGACAGGGGGCTGAGCCTTGTGCTGAGGTCCCCAAGGACACGGGAGAACTGGGCACTGGATCCCTCCCCAGCTCTGTGTCCCTTGTGTTCATTGACTCTGGGAGGGCCTGAAATGACTCCTGGTGGCTGAGGAAAAGTTCTCTGTCTGCTGGACACCATCCCTCTGCTGGGATGGGCCATTGAATCCTGCCATGGAGGGCTGGGTCAGACTGGGGCCGGTCCCAGAGCTGCCCACGCTGTGCCACTCCACTGCAGGTGTGGCACTGCCCGAGTGGGGTGTGCCCTGTGCTGTCACACCCAGCTCTGCCCAGCCCCGTGCTGTCACACACAGCTCTGCCCAGCCCCTGCTGTCACACCTGTACCCAGCCCCTGCTGTCACACCCTGCCCAGCCCCTGCTGTCACACCTGTACCCAGCCCCGTGCTGTCACACCTGTACCCAGCCCCTGCTGTCACACACAGCTCTGCCCAGCCCCATATTTTTCTTGCTTGTGGCTTTTGGGGTTGGTATTTGGTCAGCTCTAGAATATCCCCCATTTTCTCCTGTCCACCTGCAGAGTGAAATGCTGCCAGCTACATTTAGCCCTCCCCTTAGCCTGAATCTCACCCTTTTTCTGTGTGGTGGTGAGGAATTTCTGTTGCTGGGAAGAGAGTTTTAGGACAATTTATGTAACAAGTAGGGGAAGGTGTCGGAGCTCTTCACCTTCTCTGCTTTTCTCCCGGTAAGTGCAGACTGCTCTCTGTGTACCAAATCCTCATCTGCACAGAGGTGCAGAGCCCAGCACACAGCACTAATGTTCAGGAGTTCAGGTTTCTATACAGCACACAAATCTGTGCTTCATGCCACAGCTGCAAGTCTCAGAAGTATCACTGATATTTGAACACTTCAAAAAGCAAACCATGAAAGATCAAATGCATCCGTGAGGCTGAATTATTAGTGAAGTGTGATTTGTAACAATAAAACCAGCAATTCTATTGACAATAACTACCTGGTTTCTTGTTTTAAAAGGTTGGGTTTTTTTCCCATTGTTCTTAACTAAAAATTAATTAATTAAAAAAAGAACAAATTATGGTTGCCTGACAGTCAGCTTCCTTTCCCTCAGAAATCTCAGGGAATAATTACTTGGTAAAGCTTCTCTTTTTGTTTTTCTTTGTTTACTTAAATTTTAATTATGAAAACATATGGTATGTTTGTTTGAACCTAATACTTGAGAAAGCAGCTTGGCAGTAGTGGTGACCAGAGTCCTTTTGTGAATTTACAGAGCAGAAATGTCACAGCTGTCACAGGGCACAGCTTTTGGCAAAGCCAGTGTCCCACATCTCTGACCTCACCTAAGGGGGGATTACAGAAGTTTGGCTTGGAGGGAATCTTAAAGCCCATCTCATTCCTAACCCTGCCATGGCAGGGACACTTTCCACCGTCTCAGGCTGCTCCAAGCCCTGTCCAGCCTGGCCTTGGACACTGCCAGGGATCCAGGGGCAGCCACAGCTTCTCTTGGAAAACTCTTCTTGGACCTCCCCACCCTCAAAGCCAAGAATTCCCCACATCCTGTTTAACCCTGTGTCCTGTCCCTCCATCCCTTGTCCCCAGTCCCTCTCCAGCTCTCCTGGAGCCCCTCCAGGCCCTGCCAGGGGCTCTGAGCTCTCCCTGGAGCCCTCTCCTCTGCAGGGGAACATTCCCAGCTCTCCCAGCCTGGCTCCAGAGCAGAGGGGCTCCAGCCCTCCAATTATTTTTGTGTCCTCCTCTGGCCCAGCTCCAACAGGTCCATGTCCTTCTTGTGCTGAGGTCCCCAGAACTGGATGCAGTGCTCCAGGTGGGTTCTTCGAAGCACAGGTGGGTGTGGAGATCTGAGTTTCTCTCAATCTAGGCTAATTCCAAGTGTTGGTCACAGTGAATGATGGGGTCAATACCCACAGAGTGATTATTGAACTGCCTGGAATAAAGGAAAAAAACCCCAAAAGATAACCCAGGGTTGTGAGGCTTGTCCTGTGCTGTGACCTGCTGCGCTGTACACGATGGGCTGTGTGGTGTGTGCAGTGGCCACATGTGAGTCGGTCCCTGGATCATATTTTGCATCTGAGGAATGCTGAAAGACGCTGAGTGCAAAGAGTATCCAGTTCCCTTCAAGTCACCTTGCCTTTGCTTGCAGCCGTGATAATTGGCTGCTTGGCACAGCCACCTCCGGGATCCAGAGATGGGATGGAGCTGAGGCCCCGCACCCACCCAGGGCTGCGCGGGAGCTGAGGCTCGGGGGATGCTCTGGGGGGGATTTCTGCGAGTGATGCACTCGGGGGATGCTTTGGGAGGGTGCTGCGGAGGGAAGGCTCCGGGGGATGCTCTGGGGGGGATTTCTGCGAGTGATGCACTCGGGGGATGCTCTG
>VWYP01016329.1:77556-135957 GCA_013400435.1 Pycnonotus jocosus
GGCGGCGGAGGCGGCGGGCCGGGAGGCCGAGTGCTCCGGGGAGCCGCGGGCAACGCCGGCCGCGGGCAGCGCCGCGGGCGCCGAGGAGCAGAAGGAGCCGGGCAAGGATGCGGAGCGGAGAGAGGCGCAGGATGCTGCTAAGGACCAGGGCAAGGCTAAGAAAGAGGAGCCCGAGGAGGAGGCTGACATGAAAGCGGTTGCCACCTCGCCGGATGGCAGGTTTCTGAAGTTTGATATTGAACTCGGGCGGGGATCCTTCAAAACGGTCTACAAGGGTCTGGACACGGAGACGTGGGTGGAAGTCGCGTGGTGTGAACTGCAGGTAAGCCCAGCTGATCCTCCTGCGCTTTTATTTATTTATTTTTTTTTCTGCCTTATAAGACGGGCACTGAAGGCAGCGTGCCGGTGTCATCCAGAGCAGCTCAGCCCTGAGCAGCCTTTATGGTCACCATTGCTTAGGCTCCAGTGTCTAACTATAGCGCACTGTGCCCATTGGCTCCGCATCCACCACCTTATGTACACTCCTCCCACGCTTAACCCCCTCGGCCCGGGGCGCGGGGCCCGCCCGGCGCGGCCAAGGTCACGCGTGGCTCCCCGAGCGGAGCGGGGATGCTCGGCCGGCGCAGCCCCTGCTCGGGAAAGCAGCTCCCGGTTAAAATGACACCCGCAGCCGCTGATTTGGCCGCGTTTGCGGCAGGAGAATTTCCTTTTGTCTTACGGCTTCATAAAGGCTGAGGAGCTGCTCCCCCCGACCCTGCCGTGAAATTTTCGCTGTCCTGGTGAATCAAACATCCCAATATGCCTCGGTGCGTGCCTTTTTTTTTTAGGCATCCTTTGTGCAGTGTTTTGGTTAGGTGAAAGACTTATCTGTCCAAATACCTTTGAAAAGGTGGATTTTTTTCGTTAAAATCCTAGATCTTCAGAATGCAGTAATGAGAACAAGGTTTAGATGCTGTCTTTTGCCGCTACCCTGTTCTTGGTGGGTTTTGTAGCCTTTGGTAAAAATCACCTTTTTTTTTTTTCCTTGTAGTGAAACTTATAGTGCCTGTTACCTCACTTTTGTTGGCATCTACTGGAATGAGATCTATGTAAGAGAAAAACCTGATACAGACCTAATATTGTTTTATTTTCAGCCTTAGTTACTCTGTAACTTAAGTGAAATGGGGTAACTCTTCATTATAATCTGGGGTCTTTAAAACTTCCACTGAGTGGAAGTTTTAAAGACCCCAGATTATAATGGCCTACAAGAGTATCTAAAACTGACATGGAAATAATGTGTTATTGTAAGTCTGAGCTCCTGGTTGTTTGTTTACATTTTAATGTTGGCCCAATCTGTTTGTAAATTACTGCTGGCTGCCTGGGATAGCTGGGGATGGATGTGCAACTACATCTTTATTCTCTGATGATTTCATTACACAACATAATCATAATTCACTGCAGCACTGCTCCTTTAATAAGAATTATGGGGAACACTTCCGAGTCTTCACAGTCGTGCATTCCCTGGCTTTTATCAGATGGGGATGCAGGATGGGAGACTCAGCAGCCAGGCAAGGTGTGGTGGGCTGGGGGTGAGGGGCTGAACCCCGCTCTCCTCCAGCCCGGGGCTCCTGGAGCGTTTGTGGGGATTGCTGGGGGTTTGTTAAGGGGATTTAAAGGTGAGCTGCTGGAGGGAAACCTGGGGGCAGGCCTGGGCTTTGTCTGGGTTTGCTGGGAGCTGAATCCGGAGTGTGTAAGGCTTCTGTTCGAGCAGCCTGAAATCCAGGCGGGATGGGATGGTGGCTGGGATGCTGTTGGAGGCAGGTTGGGAGAGGCTGGTGCTGCTCCTGTCGGTCCGTGCCAGCCCCTTCACTGCAGAGCCCTTGCACAGACCCAGAATTCAGCAGGATGCCAGGTTTGCTCAGTGCTCTAGCAGGGGCATTGGCAGAGATGGATTTTCCGCATATTTTCTGTAATAGAGCAGCTTTAACGACCAAAGCCTGCCAAATGTATTGGTGAACAATACTTGGAAATGCTGCAACGTCTGGATCATGGACACCTAGGGAAGAGACTGGGAAGGGAAAGCTGCAGTGTGAAAGCTTCCTCACCTGGTGAATGGCCTTCTTATTCTTAGTTACACCGGTCTGGGAATTCTTGAATTGACTGCGTGTGAAGAAATCTTCGCTCAGATTCCCATTGGTTTTCACTATGTGTGCTTCACCCCGAATCAGATCTTACTGCTAGATTTTTTTCCGTTTAATACAGGCTTTGCCTTAGGCCTCTAACCGTGGGAAGAAAACTCTATTGTTTGGCTGCTATAGAGAAATTGTGTGAATCCCTAGAAGGAGGCAGGGGCTGCTGGGTCTCCTTGCCCTGCCTGTGTGCGGTTTGAGTGATGCAGAGGTAACGGGAGATAGTTTGTGACTTTGGAAGCCGGTACTTCCCTCTGGATCGGGAAAGCCTCATTGAATGACAAAAGCCTTTAACGACCAGGGGATTAGAGCCTGCGCCTCTGGGCTGGATTTGCATGGAGGAGGCAATGGAAGAAGGTGTGAATGGCTGTGTTGTCTCCAGCTTTTTGACTTGTAGAATACTCTCATATCAGCTGGGGAATTTTAGGGAAAACATTCAGAGGATGCTGTCAAGTAAATCACTTTATTCGTGGCGGGGTTGGTTTTTTTTTTTTTTTTTTTGGCGAGCTGTGCCAGTTAGATCTGCCCCGATTTGTCTTTCTCTGCACAAATTTGAAAGTTCCCTATAGGCAGCAGGAGACTGAGTGGAAGCCATCATATCGCTGTGCTGTTGGAGACAAAATGCCTTCCTCTGCAGCCTCACACCATCGGAACCCAGCCCAGAGCCTTTCTGAGGAAAAATTGCTGCAACCTGTAGTTTTTTCCTTCTGGAGATGCACTTGTGCTTGTTCCAGCTGGAGCGGGGAAGTTGGAGCGGGCAGCGTTGGGGTTCATGCAGGCGTTAATCCTGCCCTGGCTCAGCGCTTTTCCAGCCTCTTGTGCTGTTGCCTGTGTGTCTGTCTTTGTCCGTCTGTACAAAGGCTCACGAGCCATTCTTGTTCAGTGGCTTTATTTCATTGAAAAGGTGGCTTTAGGGTTCAGAACTGAAGTCACAGCTCTGATTAGGGCGGGATCCAAGCGCTAACCAAATGATCTGGGCTTTAGACCTGTCTGAAGAGGTGAAAGCTCTAGCTGAATTCTAGCGAGAAAATAAGGCTATTGTTCCTTATGAGGAACACGATTAGTGTGCCCTTGCAGTTTTGGAAGGGTTTGCATTCCAAGGTTTTCAGCAGCTATAATTAATATTAATTGATGCTGTACAATCGCTGTGTGGTGAGGCTTTGGCATAACAGGATTGCAGTGTTGCACTCCTGAGTAAAATGTTGGGTCATGAATAAGGAATACAGGCTTTGCCACTCCCCCAACTGCAAGCCAAATATTCCTTTTAGTTAGATGAATGGTTTCAAAATGCCCATCATGTTTCCCTTTGGGAATACATAGGGACTCTGCAAAGAGTCCGACCTGGTGCTGTGAAGTGCAGGAGCCTCATGGCACTTTATGGTTCTTGCTTGAACTGTGAATACTGCCATCGTATTTATTTTAATTTTTTTGTTGTTGTTGTGGAATGGAGAAAGGTTGGGCTGTCTTATCCTGCTGTTGCAGGAAGGTGTGAGATGCCTGGTGATCACAGTCTTACGCCCCATGTATCAAAATTCCAAGGTTTTTTTTTCCTGAAAAGGGTAGTAACTCCAGGATTTCTACTGGTGTGGTGGTTTGGCTTTTGTTAATGTCCTTGCTGGCTGGCAGCATTCATTTGATGTCAAAATAGAAGCAGGTTACTATCTGTGCTGGTAATTTATTGGCCAGATAGACTTTGTAGTGTAAATGAACAGAATAATTTAGAAAATCTGGGAGAAGAAAGGGGATAGAGACTATAGCTGAAAGCTTGAGTCTGGTGTTGCTGTCTGCTCACAGTAAGTGAACTTCAAGACCAATTTTGTCTGTTTCCAGTTAATTCTTGTGAATGTAGGTTCTGTTTAAATTGAAACAATTGCTTTACGGTGAACGTGTGTGCCTGTGTCTCTGGTGTTTGTTAGCAGAGCTGTTGCCCTGGCATGGAGAAGCAGGGCAGGGATATGGTAGTGAACTATTAATAGACTGCTTCTCAAATTCAGTAAATGAAATAGAGCTGGGTCAGGCTTCACATTCTGCTGGTGAATCACACGACTCCTTTCTTTTGCTTTTGAGCACATTGTGCCTCAAGGTTGGTTGTGTGCTCTTTTAATTCTGGTGGAGCTCTTCATGCTAAATGTGTGGGTCCAGCTGCCATAAGAGGAAATGGTTTCAAGTCAGAGCTCAGTGTAAAGGATATTTCTGGTCCCTTTGGTCATCCACAGCTGATGGGGGTGGAAAAAGCTGATGTTGCAAGCTGTCACCGTGGTGATCCTTGCAGCTGATACACAGCCTGACATGAGTGAGGCTCACACTGGTGGTGTTGTTTTGTGGTTAGGGTGCAACAGAGGTTTAGGTGCTCAGAGGCAATGGTCATGTTGTGCTGGAAGGTGCCAGCTACTGGAGTTAATGAGTTTTGATAGTCTGAAGGATTAGAGATGCTCCACTCCTGGGGTGTGGGAGCCCGGCTGTTGGGGCTGGGTGTGAAACCATCCTTGAGGAGGGAGGCAGGGACAGACCTCTCCTGCCTCAGAACCTACTGCAGTGGTTGATGTGGGTTCTGTGCTGAGAAGTTTGGTTTTAGGTTTGCCATGGTGTGGCTGCTGATGGCCAGCAGCAGGACACTTACCTGTGTGTGCAGCAGGCTCTGGGCTGGGTCTGCTGGCCAGAACACATAAATATGAGCTGAGTGCTGATGTGTGATGCCTGGACAGGCTGTAGGTGCAAGGCAAGGGCAGCCAAAGGTGTGTCACACAAGATGTGTGACACTTGGCACTCCTGCTGGAAGGGACCTCTTCATTGTGCTGTAACAGGAGGGGCTTGCAGACAGCAGCTGGAGAATATCCAGAGGGGTCATGTGGAAGCAGAACTGGTTTGCTTCATCTTTGAGTTCATATATATGAAGTTATGTTTGGAAATGTATCTTTTCCCTGAAGTGACAGTGGTGGACAGCGTGGCTGCTGTCCCAGTGTTGATTTTGGTGTGCCTGAAACCCAGGCAGGCCAAGAAGGGCAGCAGAGGATTTTCCTTGTGCTGTTGATAAGTCAAGTGGAAACAACCTTCAGTCCAGTACCTTGCTATTCCTGTGTAGCTCTGAAAGGAGGGAGCAGCTCCCTGATCCTGCTGCTCTCCTGGGAAGCAGAGCTCAGCTGTCCTGCAGGACAGGTCACAGCCGCCCTCCAGCACTGCCTGGCTGCAGCTGCTCCTGCCTGGGCTCTGCATCAGTGCAAGGGTACATCCTTCTAAACCCAGTTTCTACCTAAACCACTAAATAGAGCCCCCTTTATGTGTGGCTGGTCCCAACTTCCTGTATGCCAGATTAAAATCTCATTGTCCTCCAAAGGAATCAGGTTTGTATCTTGTTCTGGCACTATGCCTCTCCCAAACAGTGTGCTTGTTGGAATTTTGTCCATTCAGAATGAGCTGCATGGCTTCTGGGAGATTCTTTTGACATGTATATGCCCATGCCCTGTAAAACACTGGAGTTTGGGACATGGAGTGGGTGGATCACAAGTCCTGCTCGTTCTCCCCTGTCCCCTGCCATCACCTGTGTTGTGGGTGCAAGTTTGTCACGTGTCACTGAACACCTCTAAGCCTTAGGAAGCATCTTATTTACAGCTGCTTGTCTGTAGCAGTTGGTGAACCTGGACTGAGTTTCAGGTCAGCTGGTAAGAAATGTGCACTGGGAACTTTCTGGAGTGACCCTTGTGTGATGTGCAGGTAGTGGGGCTGGTGATGTCTCTTCTCAATCCCTTGAAGGAATACAAGTAAGCTCATACCTGTACTCATGTGGAGTTGTATTTTATGGGAGATGCTCCATCTTGGTCATGAATGGTCTTATCTGTGCTTTCACTTTGTCATAATCCCCAAAATACTTAAAAAACCCCCCAAAATTACACCCACTGGAAAATAATTTTCCTGTCTGGTGTTAGTACAGCAACATGGCTGTGTGGTACAGTGGTTAAATGTGCAGCAGTGGGATAAATGAGAGGCCACGTTGTGGAAATGTCCATCTGTGTAAACTGTCAGGGAAGGAGTGGCTGAAGGCCCAATAACATCTGTTCTTCAGGTCTTTGCTGCAGAGGGCTACAAACCACTTATCCATGAACTCGGAGGAAAACTGAGGGGAAGGCAGAGCCGAGTAACACTGGGGGGTTCTAACTTGGCCATTTTATGTGAATTCAATCTGATCCTCATTCTTGATCTTCTTAAAGGGAAATTAAACACTCTGAGAATGGTATTTGATGCTGTGATGAATCTCAGCACCACCTTACAAAAGTTAATTTGAGTTTTAGTGTAATTCTTGGTTAGATAAGTAAACTTAATGGCTTTGATTAATATTTTTTTCTAAAAAATGAAAGCCTAAAAGGAAGTGAGCATTTTTTGGTTACCTTTTTTGTAATGCTTTTGTGTGTGGGGAGGCTGTACAGTAGCTGGTGACTAAAGCTATTAATCAATCTTCAGGTTCTGGAAGTGGTGATATAGTCCATCTCTCTCTATTTTAAGGGCTTTTTGTTTCATCGTAATTCAGAGAATTTGAATGCAAATCTATATGGATGATGGCTGCCTTATTGTTTGTTTGGGTATTTTCTTGGTGTATTTGTCGTTTTAGGGAACTGTCAGGTATTTTCCATTAACTTTTTAGGAAAGCATTAACCTTGATAAACTGTGTTTCAGATGTTTCAGAACTGAGCATGGTAATGTGATGTTCTATGTTCCTGAATTAACAGGGCTTGTCCAAAGGCATTGTCAGAGCATCTCACAGGCTTAAACTGCCTAAAACCCAGTCAGACTAAACAGATGGAGGAAGGGTTTTTTCCTGCAGCAGAATAATAAAATTTGTTCTATATTCTCTAAAGAAAGGCTTTATTAAAAAGATCAGATGACAATTGGTCACCTCGTGTATTGAGAACTGAGTATTGATTTTACAGAAGCAGCATAAGCCAGGCACTGCCTCTGTCTGCTTCCCAAATGGGTGTTCCTCCCTCTCACGAGCGCGTGCTCACAGGATTAAACCTTGGTGTTTATTCCAGATTTTCATACAATAAGCAGCTTTTTCACGTGTCCTTTCCTGATGCTGGATGGTTTCAGCTGGAGGAACATTTCAGGTGTCCTGTTGTGCTGGCTGGAGCTGGTGCAGCTGTGGTTCTTCCCTGGGCAGGATCAATGCTGCTGTTCAAACAGACCCCTGGGGAAAGGGGGGCTCATTGCCTGAGCAGGGCTCTGCTGAGACACTGGCACCAGTTTTACAAGAGCCAGATATTATCAACATGGGTTTGTTTTGTTCCAGGCTTTGCTGATTAATCAAGGAAAACATGGTTGTGTGCATCTGAACTTGTTTTGTTTCTCTTTCATATCAGAGCGTGTTTGGAGAGTTGTTGTAGATAATAAAGCAAGTGTTGCATTAATGAAATGGACTTGCTTTTATCTCAATTATGGTAACACTTACATTGCTAAGAATGGCAGAATCTTGAAGGAGACAATGAAGTTGCAGGAGCTGTGCCCCTCTATCTCCTTAGCTGGACGGGTTTTGGTTTGGGGAGGGGGTTTGGTTTGGGGGGGGGGCTTGGTTTGAAGGGGGGGTTTGGTTTAGGCTCCATGAGCCTTGCACATGTGAGGGAGCTGGGAATGACTCTCCCCTCTTGGTGAAAGCTCTTCCGTGTGAGTTTGGCCGTGGTGGGAGGGAGATGGGCAGCACCTGTTGCAGGTGTCTGTGAGAGGAGAGGGTGCCACAGCCAGCTCTGTGCCGTGGGTGGGTGATGTGCACTTTGGGGATGGCTGCAGAGGCGATTCCTGGCTCCCAGCTGTGTTCTCTCATGGGCTGGGGTGTAGGCTGGAGCTCTGGCAGGCTCCTCACCCTGAGGAAAGGCACAGAGCCTGGTGTGCTGGCAGCTGAGGGCTGGCTCTCCGAGCCCCGAGTGCCTTCAGCAGAGTGCATTTGGAGCCGGGTCAATCTGATGCCTTATTTTTCCAGTCTCATGGTGAATGCAGCCGATGGCTAGATTCCCACGTGACAGCAGATCCTGGCTGCAGCTTCCCCTGGCTGTGGACAGCTCGGAATCCCTCTCAGCGAGGGGATTAAACCTTCTTTTCAAAGTACTGAAAGAAGAAATTTATAGCAAATAACTGTGCTTGGGAGAGAGAAGCGAGGTGTCTTTTTGACTTGCTGGAGTAAATGATGATTTTTATGTTCAGGATTGACTGAATTTGTGTCCCCACTGGTGAGCCCTGTGCCAGAGCCCGTTCTCCTGCCGTGCAGGAGGAGCTCAGGGCTTGGAGAGGCTCACATCCCTGACCATGAGAAACAGTCAGTGCTTAAAAAGTGTGGGATTAAAATGTGTGTGTGTGTTCACTTGGGTAGATCCAGCATGAGAAGCTTTTAACCAGTAAAGCTACAAAACTATTAGAAACAGCAATGCTTTCTCTAAGTAACACTGGAGCATTAAATACAGCTTCATTTGCTGAAGTGTGGATATCCTTTTTTTAATATATGAAAACCATTTTTTTGTTTGAGGGAAGGAGATGATAAGCTCGAGCTTATGCACCTGTGGGCTTCAAAGAAGGTTTTGCTGCATAGTTGTGTTTTGAGGCTTTTCTGTGTGAAAGGAGACACTTGGTAAAATGAAGCCTGGGTGTTTAAAAGCAACTTCCACAAGGAGGGGACTGGGGCTTTGATTTTAGCCACACAAGTACCATCCAGGCTTTTTCTTCCTTTTATTTGTGGTGTTGCAGAGTGCCAGCCCCATGTACAGCAGGCACTGCTGGGGTTGTGGCCGTGTTGGGAGGGATCTCTCAGCGTGGAGCTGCTGCTGGAGAGCTCCTGCAGCAGAGGGGCTGTGCCTGGGGCAGGACACCACAGAAAATCCACACCTGACTAACTTGGGCCCTGAAAATAAAACCCAGGGTTGCTGCTGAATGAAGAACTAGTAAATGAGATTATGGCAATGAGTGTTATTCTTTGTTGAAAGGTGTTTTGAAGCATGTGGGGTTTGAAAGTTAATTGCAGTACGTGGCGTTCATAGTGGAATAGGTAATGTGCTTCTGGTAGCTTGAATGGTTAAAAAAAGCGCTAAATTTTCTTTAGTTTGTGAGTTCTCAAGTGCTTTCTTTGAAAAGTTCCTGGAGTCATTTAGGTGGACTGTGAGCTGGTTAGGTAATTCTACCAAAGGTTTTTACAAACACGTGGAAATGTCTTTACTCTGCAGCTGATAAATCAGCTCTCCCTTGAGTGCTGTGTGTGAGACTGTGCTGATCATTCTCTGTTGTGCTCTGAGGTGCTGGAAAGTTAAGAAATTTGGGGTTTAAAATGGAATTGCAGCTCCAATGAAGGGCTGTGCTAAACCTTTTGTTTCATTGCAGTCAGTAAATTTTTCATGACAGTTCTAATTTTGAAAGCTCCTGAAAACAAAGCTTGAAAATATTTTAAGCAAATCACTTCATGACTCACAAGTTTTTTTTCCCATCTTGAGAATGTCTGGGCTTTTGTATGGGATGGTAATCCATGTCTAGATCTTGATGTTTTGTTATTATTATCACTTTTGTGATATTGAAACCATTGACTTTCATGAAAATCAGCTGAATCTCAGGGAAGACTAATCCAGCCTCCTGCTGCAAAAGTCCTTTGCTGAATCCCTCTGAGCATCGCACTGCTTGCCTGTTTGGCTTTAACTACAGCTACTTAGAACATCTTAGAGCTCCAACTTGTACATTTTTAGTCTTGTAGACTAAAACAATCTACAAGAGCTGGAGTATTTAGAATATTTTTAATCTTGTAGACTAAAATAGGGGTACCAAATGGGTATCCCTACTGAAAAGGGATCCCAGTTTACTGATGTCACACACGGTATTTTAAAGTACTCTACTTGAATTTTAGGCTTGCAGTAAAAAAAAGTTCTGGAAAAAGAATGCTATTTGCAGTAAATCATATTCTGTTTGTTTTGAGAGTGCTCACACAAACTGAGTGGTCTCTGAGAACTTTCTCATCTAGAGCTTGGTGAAAACCAAGCCTTTGTCCAGATGAAAGGCTGGGCATGGTGTGCTGCTGCTGAATCCCCAGGGAGGCTGCCCACTGCTCTAGTTCTTCACACTGCAGCAGAGAAATCCCACAGATTATTTCTATAATCAGGTTAATTGAAAGAGTGGAAAGGGTCAGGAGAAATGTTCTGGATTGATGGTTAAGGGAGAGTGGGAAGGGCTGCTGTGGCCTGTGCTGGGTGTTGGTAGCCAGCAGCTGGGAGTGCCTGCTGGGGGCCAGCACTGCAGTGCTCTTCTAATTCTGTATTTTTTACATGTCTCTTATTATAGAGAGAATTAATGTGTTTTTTGTCCCATGGAAATGTCTGGAAAGAAGGGGGTATGATAAGAAAAATCTCTTTAGCCAGCCTTGTCTCAGTTTGCAGAGAGAAAGCTCCCTGACACTCTCACTTGAATTTCTCCCACTCTAGGAAAGATAATGGGAATTAAACACAACAAAGAAGCTATCCTGGAGTTGTTCAGCTTTTTCCTTTTAAAGTTCAGTAGGTGAGAGTGTTTATTGTCACCCTGTGTTTCCTGGTTCCTTTCAGAAGCTGTGCCTTGGGACTGGTCTTTACCTTTATCACCTGCATAGTTGAAAGTTGGAAATACTGAATCCTGTTCCAGGCTGACTCCACAAGATTTTTAGAAGAAGTTGGTTGTGTGTGTTTATTAAGTTGTAAAATCTTCTTTTCCTGTGCAATGTGTTCATGTTGTGGTGCTTGGTCCTGGTGTTTGGTGCTTGTAGGGCTCCAGGTGTCGTAGCAAGACCTTGGTTACCCCCAGGGTGCACATCTGGGACCTTTGTCAATTGAACCATTGCCCAAACCTCTGTTGATGTATTTGTTTCCTATCCTCTCTTTTTCTGTTTCATTTGTAACCATTTTTACTCAGGGTAATGTTCTGGAGGACCTAATGTGTAGTTAATAGATTTCTTTTTTAAAAAAAAGAAAAACTGACTAAAATGCCCCATTGGGAATGAGGGGTCATAACAGAGCTTTTAATTTGATATCCAAACAAGCAGCCGTGGTATTTAATCCGTCCTTGGAACAGCAGCCAACATATAAAAGCCACAATAAGAAAATTATTAGTTACATCCTCCTCAGTTTAATGAGACGTCCTCTAAACTAACCTGTGTGGGCCTGTGGTGGCGTCTTTTAAAGGTGGCTTCGTTTTTTTCTCTAAGTTTTTAGTAAATAACGAGAAGCTGTCTGGGTTTTATGGGATAACTCATTGTGCTTCATCTGCTTATTTCCAGGGAATTGTTCTTCACAGTGGATATCCCCATTGCAAGGGATTCCAGTTACTAATGCCACAGAAAATATTTATTCTGAACAGACCTATTCCTATAATTTCTTTGAAGTACAATTTTAAATTACTGAGTTACTTGAATTAAGAGGTGTTTTTTGTTCTGGATTTCTATTTCTTTGTAGGAGATCGTTTATATTCTCTCCATCTGTTTTGCATAATTTTTTAGGTTGACATATTCCTGAATCTTTCTCAGGAGCCTGCAAATTAAATTGAGTGAGGAAGTCTTTTCCTCACTTTACATAACTATTTAAATAAACTATTATGTGTCAAATCAAACTCTTATTGTAATGAATGCAAGGTGCACCATAAGACTTGGTTGTGCCATATACTACCCTGCAGTTAATGAAAGATCTTCTGTCTGCAGTTAAAAATATGAAAAATCAAGCAGATTCTTCTGTGACAGACTGTAGTTCTCAGCTGTTGCAGAGGAATTGAAGCTGTCTTTGGAGGAATGTACTGAAATATCTTTTTTTTTTATCATCAGAAGTGGAGTTTGGGCAGGGGTGGCTGCAGATGTGTCTGTGTGGGCTCTGTGTCCCCTCACTGTGCCTGGTGGCAGCTCCAGGCTGTGTCTGCAGGGCAGGGATTAGCTGGGTCACCTGCTGTGGAATCTGCTGCCTTAGCAACACGTGTGTGGGGATTTGGGGTATTTCATGGGATGACTTTGGGGATGGGAGGTTAACCCTGGTGGGATCAGTGGGTGATGGCCATGGGGCTCCCAGTGGGCTCTGCCCTCCTGCTCTGGTAATGGCATGGGCAAACAGTCAGACACAGCAAGGCTGGAAAAGATCTCTAAACACCCTCAGGTCCAACCATCCCCAGAACCACCACCAGGCAGTGTCCTCAAATGTCCCCAAATCCACACATTCTTTGGCCATGTCTAGGGATGGTGACTCTGCCACTGCCCTGGGCAGCCTGTGCCAGGGCTGAGCAACCATTCCTGTGAAGAATTTTTTCCTGATGTCCGACCTGAACCTCCCTTAGTGCAAGCTTAGGCCATCTCCTCTTGTCCTGTCTCGTTTTGTTGCTTGGCTCAGTACCTGCAGACCTCGTTGTGTGAATAACTGGAGCTGTTTGGAAGCAGGGAATTGTCACAGAGCCTCTGGCAGAGCAGGGCTGCAGGTCAGGCTGCCATCACTGGGGCTGTTCTGCCCCTGCACAGGTTGTTCCTGCACAGGCTGGTGCTTGGGTGCCTGTGCTGTTGAGGAAGAGGGTGATTCCCAGGAGAGAGTTCCTAATGTTCCTTCCTCTCCACGCTGCTGTGGCTGTGCACGGGGAGAGGCAGGGGGAGCTGGCCATGGAGAGCCGTGTCCACATGCACAGTTACACAATGTGGGCATGAAGAACAACAGGAGCTGTTGTCTGCAGGGAATTGTAGGGCACTGAAACCCTGAGTGGTGGAGAACAGCGAGCTTGGCATTCCACACCAGCACAGAGCAAAGGCAGCGGCATTGTCCCAGACACTGATTGCCGTGCCTGGTGCCAAAGGTTTACATAATATCCAGTGCTCTCTGGGCACAGCAGAGGGAAAATCAGCTCAGGAAAGGGTTAATCGAGGTCTAGGATGAGTGCACCATGCAGTGCCCTGCCTTGTGGGGCACACCAGGGCTTTGTGCCCTGCTGCTTTGCCCTGGGCAGGTTCTCCTGGGGGCTCTGCAGCAGCCTGGGGCCCGATGCACACCCAGCTGCTGTCAGGTTGAATTTGGCTGCTGCTGGAAATCATGTTGCACTGCTTGCCTGTTTGGCTGCTTTTTTTTCTGGGAGGTAAGTAATAAAGTAACATCAGTGCAGTGGAAAATTGAGATGGCACTCCAAGTGTTTTTCCAAGGACGATAAGGGAAATGAATGGATGCTTGCAAGAGGGGTGACTCAGGGACTCAGGGTGACTGAGGGAGGGGAGGAAGGAGGAATTGGGACATTGGGATGGATGGTTGAGCAAAGGGACAAGCTCACAGTTTGGGAGCTGCCAGCAATGTGCAGTCATAGCAGGGATCCCCCTCTCTCCTGGGATGCCTGGCTCCTCTCCTGGTTCTTTCACGGAAGTGGAGCTGGCTTGAGTCTTCAGTGTGAGATGGGACTTGGAGGATCTCTTCCCTCTGGGTAGGATTTTGCCTGGATTACTCTTTCTCCTGTTGCATTACACTTGCAGTGAGTCGTGGAGAAAGTCCTTGCCCTTTCTCTGCCCTTCAGGTGTGATGCACCTGGGTGATCTGAGCACCTTTGGTGTGTGCCTGGCCAGCTGCCTTGCCCTGCTGGGCAGGGGCACAGGGCAGGGGCTGGGGGAGGGAGATGCACACAAATGGGCTGGCCCAGGTGGCTGGGATGTGAGCACAGCCTCTGGGACAGGAGGATGCAGAGCCTCCTCTGTGGTGTTGCTTTAGGAGGATGTGTGTGATTGGGATGTATGAGCCTCTTCAGGCTTCTCTGTTGAAGGATTAATATCCCAAATGCTGCAGTGCCTGCAGCCTTTCCTGGATTTTCCTTCTAACTGGAGTGCCTTGTCCTGTGGCTCTAAGGCAGGATGAGGGCACCAAGAGGTTTTCCAGGAGATGAGTTAGGGCTGTGTTGTGTACCTGTACCACAGGTAAACTGAGCCTGTGGCTCCAAGTCTGAGCACTCACATTACCCTCAGCTGGTGCTGAGTGTTGCAATGCAATGTCTGCTTTCCAGATTAATTTTAATTAGGAATCTGTTGAACACCTGCTGGGGCTCTGCCCTTCCCAAAAGCAGGGATTTGTATCAGTAGGGGAGTTGTGGACTATGAACTCTGCTCTCAAATGATGCTCCCCAACCTTATTGTACAAAGTGTGGGGCACTTCCCTTGGGTAACTGGCCACAGGCTGTTGGTGCAAACCACTGCTTGCCTCTCTCAAGAAAGGTGTGGGACTGCTCCTTCAGAATCCAGCACGTGGCTACAACAGCACAGAGAGCCCTCAGGCTGATGGTGAGAGATGGTTTGTCCATCTGCAGAATAGTATCTGAAAAACAACCCAAACATTTCCTTGAAGGAGGAATGAGTCTCCATGGCCACCATGTACAGGCAAATAATTAATGGGCTCAAAATGAGGCTAAGGACATGTAGGTTAGAGAACAGGGAGACCTTTCTAACTAAGAGCAGTTAGGCAATGACAAATATTCCTTAGGCAGGCTCACTGGAGCTGTGTGCAGGTCTGTCACGAGTAGTTTAGAAATCAGTGCTCTGTCTTGGAGCAAGGGAGCAGACTGGTGGTATTTCCTGGTGACTTCCAGATCCATTTGCTGCAATTCTCGTCCTGTGGCATTGGTCACACTCAGTGTCACAAGGTTTACAGTGACATTGGTATGGCCAGCCCTGGGAGCACTGTTATTTCAACCAGCACAGGGATAATGTGAGTTTGGTTTAGTTTGGTAAGGAGCCAGCCTAAACTGGATAGTCATCTCATCTTTAAACTGAGATGTTGGCAAGTTCTGTTTGCATTTATTTCATAAACAGTGGGTTGGACTGGTTTGACATTGTGTAAGGCTTATGGTGCATTACTGCAAATAACAGCCAGTCCACAAAAACTGTCCCTGTCCTGCTGCAGAGGAATTGAGCAGCCAAGAGCAGCAGGGACTTGTGTGGGTGCAGGGACTGCCCTGTCTTAAAAAAGAGGACATGTCATGAAGGGCCACCAGAGTGAGTAAATGAAAGGAGAACTTTGCTTGTAAAGCAAGGCTGGACCTCACTCAGCTCAGCCTGGCAAGCCAAGAGGTCTGAGATAACTCTGTGGAAAGGCAAAGGCACCATGAGCTGTGAAGGCCAGAGGATGAAGTTGGCTATAGAAGGACTGGCTTTGAGCAAACTAAACAAGGAGAAGGAGTAAAGGTTTAGCACAGCTTTGCTTTAGCAGTGACATGGCAGGAATTCTAATTGTCTTAATATGGAGGTTGCTAAGTTTATGGACAAGATTGATCATCTGGCATGTCCTGCACTTGACCTTGGTTGTTCTCATGTAGGAGCCTCCCACAAGAAGCAGCTCTTTCTTCTAAGATCTACTGCGTATCTTTTTTCAAATGTCAAGAACATACTGTCAAAATCTTTGGGTTTCATCCAGCACCTTGTACTAGTGCAAGGTGGAAACTTCAGAAAGGGAAAGATTAACCCCCCCACTTTAATTTATAGATTTCTTTTTTTAAGTACTCATTGCTTCTGGATTGTGAGGTTGGGTTTTTTTTGTGTTTTTTTTTTAATGATCTGTAGTATCCTGAAGGTCTGGGCTGGCTTTCAGCAGAGTGTTGCTCTGCACAGGCAGAGAGTCTGGCCTGCTCAGTGTGCAGAGATGCTCATGAGACCTCCTCAGCCAACACTGAAACCTCAGAGCAAGGCAGGGCAGCATCAGTGCCTGGCCCTGGCTCTTGGGGTCTTATCATTCCCCTGGGATTTGCCTTCCAGCCCAAAGTGGTGGGGTCATGTGCACTAATTTTGTCATCCTTACTTTATCAACCTTCATTGTTAGAGCTGTGGAAGTGATGGCAGGGCATTCCCAGTAGATGTTGATGTTTCCTGCTGTCTTTCTGATCTTGTTTTAAATAGCCTGCTACTGGTGATTCTTCTTCCTTTTTTGTTTTTCAGTGGCAGGGTTGACAAAAGGTTTTCAACCAGTATTTGTATGACTTGATTTGCAAGGGTAGCTGGACATGATGCAGAATCCTGCAGAATGAAGGAGCCTCCTCTTGATGCCTTGTAGAAATGCTGTGTCTGGGGGCATTTGCCAAGGTCAGTGTTTGTAGGAACACAATCTTCCCAGGGATGCTGTATCCAGTGCCTTGCTGCCTCCTGCTCAGCACAGTCTGAAGGTGTCAATCCTGGCACAGCACACAGGCAGAGGCAAAATGCAGCACTTGACTCAAGAGCAGTGAAGTATTAATGTGTCATTTTTGGCTGAGGCTAAAACACTGAGGTTAATGCTCGTTTTCCCACAAAACCTCATCTCTTGGGAGTGGGTCTGTTCCTGGCTCAGTGCATATTTAGTGCACCAACCAAGTAAATAGACTAGAAGAAATCGTTGGTTATTAACTTACAGTTGGTAAAGAGAGACAGTAGTAATAACAAAACAGGCGCTAATCTGATTTGTTGTAGTGGTAAATCAGCTCTAAATTGGTTACTGTAGCATCATTATGTTGAAGGGACTTTTTTTATGAAATAACAGCACTTTATTGGAAGCATTATTAAATTATTACTGTTTTTACTAGGCATTATTTCAACACACAGTATGGTTTCTATAAGGACACAGAATGAGTGTTTGCCCTCCTCCCTTCCTGACTTTGTTACAGTAATATAATTGCTTTTCTTGCTCCTTGGTATAGCCCAAAATGAAGTGGGAATGGTGTTGCTGTTGTGGCCAAGGTTTACAGCTGTGAGCCCTCTCATCAATCTCACCTGCTTTCCTTCCAAATGTTTCCTTTGGCAAGAACATCTGTTGAGGAGAATAGCATTATTCCCTGGGGCACCATTTTCCATATGCTCCCATTTCAGGATAAAATTAAACCAGTGGACCTTGACAGTGTTTTCGTAACCAAAAATGGGTCCTTGTGCTTCTGTTAGTAGAACATGAGCAGTATTATTTAATAATGGCATGAATCACTTCCAGTGGAGCTCTTCTGGAGAGCAGGGCTGGCTGCCTGGGAGTGGAGCTGTTCCTTGGCACTGGAGCAGATGGTGTTGAGTCAGAGAAGTGTCGTGTGTCCCATGTGGAGCTGCCTGGCTTGCTGACAGGGCAGGGGTTTGTGCAGGTGTGGTTACCACCAGGAGGAAGGGAACAGGGCTGCTCTGTGTTTCCTGTGAGGCTGTAGTGCTGTCAAATGCCCAGGTTTCCATGGGCACCTCCTCCTGATGAGCCTGTCCATTTTGTGCAGGAGCTGGGGGGATCTGAGGTGAGTGGGCAGGCTGAGCTCAGCCCAGCTCTCAGGGTGGGTGTGTTAATTATTGTGTTAATTATGCACCCCAACTCCAGCCTGCTCTGGCTGGTGGCAGGGGGACTCAGGCTGACATCTCTGCCTCTCTGGGGATGGACCTGTGGAGAAGCTGAGGGACCACCCAGCTGGGCTCATTTCTCACTGCATCTCTCTCCTCCTGCAGAGCTGTGCCCTGGCAAAAGCAGCATCTGTGAAACCCTTTGTGATCCTGGTGTGGATGTCCAGGGCAGTGCACAGTATCTGTAATAAAGCTTCTGTTTGGAGAGAAGTCTGAAGGCCCAGAAATCCCTTCAGGGAGTGAAGCCCATTGATGATGGTGTGTGCACAGGAGGATAAACAGCTGCCAAATTGCAGAGTGATGTTAAAATAAAACCAAACCCAAAAAACACCCTTTTGTTTAAATTGTGCTTTCTGAACTTTTTCAGTGCCTCCTCCCAGCTCTGCACATCAGCATGAGCTGTGAAGAAAAGCACAAACTGCTGTTCCTGGCTTGAGGGGGCCTGGAGCTGCAGGGTGTGCTTTGTTCTTGGGCACAGCCCATGGCAAGCGAGGGTGCCCTTGGGTTTGGATGTGCCAGGGAGCTCTAAAGACAGCCCTGCCCTCTTTTGGGAGCTGTCAAGGCATTTCTGTGCCTTGTGCTGTTTGTCATGGTGCCTTACCTGCATTTCCTCTGCAGTACTCAGAAAGGAGATGTTTTCTGCACGGCCCTGTCCCACAGCCTTTCTTTTTCCCAGGGGAGGCAGGAGATTCTGGAGATCCATGGTTAATGAACTGCTTGCTTTTAATAAACTGCTTGCCCCTTTCCAGCCCACTCTGCAGACATCTGTGCTCTCCTTTTTCTGTACAGGTACCATTTTCCCCAAGAGTGCACAATAACTTGTTGACTGATGAAGCCCTTTCATGTACTCACCTGTCAAATATCCTGTGGGAAACACAGCCCCAGGATTTAAATTCTGTACACTGAGCGTCCATTACTGCTGCTGATTAAAAAATCTTACTCCAATTGCAGGTTCTCTTTCACTAGTAATTAAGCTGTTGTTTCACAGCAGGAAAAAGCTTTTATTCTGTGCAATCACAGGGACCTCAGAGAGACCAGTCTTTGCAATCATAAATGGGCATATTGATTGGCCTTTATTAATAGAAAAGCCTCTGAGGAGAGATGAAGTACCTGGATTTTGTAAAGTTAAAAAAATAATTACAAAACCCTTTAAAGTCACATGGAAACTAGGCACAGTTCCCAGGTCATTTCTCCAAAGTTCTAGTCATGTTTTTCATAATGTTGTGCTTTGGATTTTAACAAGTTTTACCAAGCAAAGAGACCCACTTTCAGGAAAAAATAGTTACTTTAGCATTGCTGGGATCAATCCATGCCCAGCCAGGCTCTCCATCCCCAGCATTGCTGGGATCACTCTGTGTCCAGCCAGGCTCTCCATCCCTTCAGCATCATCTCCATCAGCTCTGTTGGGCTGCTCCCATGCAGTTTACATGAGAAGCTCAGTCCCTCTTTGTGACCTGTCACCTTTAGGCTGCAGAGCTCTTCTTTCTAAAGTGCAGCATTTGTTACTAGCAATGAGCGTTTTTTTCCTCAGTTCTTTGTAAAAATGCAAATCACTTTGTTAGAATAAAGCCTCAGCCCTGCAAAACCTTATGAAAAATCCTCAAGCATGTGTATTTTTATTGCTTATCCAGTTTTTAATTAATTTATGTAAACAGATATTTTCTATTTCATTATAATTCTTAATGTGCAGCAAATGCATTGCAGAAATCTGAGTTTATTATGTCAATGTTGTTATATTTATCAGTACAAACATATAATCTTGGAAGATGGCCCAGATCTGTTTCTCACATTCCCATGTTGATGTTACCCTTTCATGCCTTGCTGTCCAAGGGATGGGGAGTTAAATTTTTAACTTATTAGTGTGTTTTAGTTGACAAGCTCCTGTTATTCTTTTGAGCAGGGCTATAGAATGTCAAGCTTTGCAGGAGGCAAAAGCAAGGAAAAGGAACTATTTTGTTACAAAGGGGATGCTTTCAGCTTAATTCCAAACCATTATGGGAGGCTGTGATGAATGTGTCCTGTCTGGGAGTGCAGCATTTGCCTTGGAGTGTTTTCTAACAGGTTGTCAAGTGGTGTTAGGAATGCACCAGAAGTGACAGCTCCTTTCAGCATTTAGAAAGGTTCACAAGGAATGCATTTCCAAACTCCAGACACATAGCTCTGTTAAATATTTAGGAGCTGGGATAGCCCAGTCTGAAGAGTGGCTTTGTGGCAGTGAAAGGTCCCTCTCCTCACTTTCCCAGAGCTTTGCATGCCTTGCAGGGAATGCTTGTCCAGTCTCCTGTGTTGTTATAGCAGTTGGGCTGCTCGCTTTTCCCTTGTCTCCACGCTGGATTCTTCCCACTCCTCTGTTCTTTGGAGTTTTACCTCCAGCAGCAGCAGTTGGTCCTTTCTTGGGTGCTGTGGAGCAGGGCTGGAACAAGAGCAGAGTTCCTGGAGCAGCTTCGGGGCCTCTGGGGCTCAGGACTTTCCAGGTGCAGGAGTTTATAGAATCAGGGAATCCCAGGATGGGTTAAAGGGACCTTAAAGCTCATCCTGTTCCACCCCTGCTGTGGGCAGGGACACCTTCCATCAGACCAGGTCACTCCAAGAGCTGTCCAGCCTGGCCTTGGGCATACCCTGGGGTGTTGGGTGTTTGCATTTATGTGTCCCTCTGCAAGGGTGTTTTTTTCCAAACAGAAAGAGCAGATCATTTTAAAGGAATATTTTCCTGTATTTCCCCTCAAAGGTCCCTAGCTAAAACCAGGAGCAGGCTGGGATGAGAAGAGCTCTCAGTACTGCTGGTTTGGGTGCTGCTCTTGCAGAGATCTCCAGGGTGCACTGAGGAACTCCTTATCCTTTTTCTGTGTGTGTTAGAAATGCAAAGTGTGGGCACAGAAGCATTAAATGATTTGGTGTAGGAGGCTCAGCAGGCCACAGTGTGAGGGAAGAACTGAGAAAGTTTCTCTCCAGGATCCATTGAGACACTGTTAGAGTTTAAATGAAGATCTGTGCACAGAGCCATCACTTTTCTGTTTTCTGGCTATTTTACATTCCTGTTCCTCAGTATAATGAAGTTCAGCATGTGTGTATAAAGGCACACATGAGCTTGGTCAGCCTTGCCTGCCTTGGAGGAACAGGGATGTGAAAACTCTGAGATGCTGAACTCACACAAAGGCTGTGTGGGCAGGTTTGCCATGGCTGCCTGGCACCAGGACAGCTCTTCCCTGGGAACAAAGTGAAATATGTCCAGGTCAGTAAGGCTGCAGTCCTTGGGGTGATGAAAGATGTGGATGGTGTGAGATGTTCTCCTGCACAGAGAGCTCGGGGGGCTGCTGCAGCTCTGCCCAGAGAGACTGATGATGGTGATGATGATGATGAAAGACCTCATGGTGGTCTGCAGCTTCCTCCTGAGGGACAGGAGAGGAGTCAGGCACTGATCTCTTCCCTGTGGTGACCAGTGACAGGATCTGAGTCACCAGCATGGAGCTGGGCCAGGGCAGGCTCAGGATGGAGCTCAGGGAAAGGTTCTTCCCCCAGAGGGTGCTGGCATTGCCCAGGCTCCCCAGGGAATGAACACATTCCCAACCCTGCCAGAGCTCCAGGAGCCTTTGGACAGCGCTGCCAGGGATGCCCAGGGTGGGATTGTTGGGGGGTCTGAGCAGGGCCAGGGTTGGATTCAATGGTCCCTGTGGGTTCTTCCCAACTCAAGGGATTCTGTGGTTCTGTGACCAAGGAGATCTCCTCGTGCTCAGAGCTCTCCTGGGCTCAGCACAGAATCAAGTGAGAAATGGCTTTTTAGTGCTGCTTTTATGTGAGCCAAGGTGATTTCGTTAGAAGGGTTAGTATACCACATTAGAGGTACATTCATGGCTGTGGAGGAAAGGTGATTGGAGGAGCTCTGGAAATCTCACCTACAGTTTACTCCATCTGTCTGGGCTGGTGGGGAATCTTGGGGTGTTTTGTGGGCTGGTGGTGGTTTTCTTACTAATTTGAAATTCTGTGAGGTAGTTTCCTAAAATAAATGTACTTAGTGTGTAATTGAAGACTGTGACACCCTCCAGGGACGTCATCACAAAGCCTTCAGGGCTGTTCCATGGGTATCTTGTAGGATTGGTAAGGCTGCCTAGCCTGGGGGCATGCAGCAGAGTCCAAGGGCTTTATTTAGGAGGCAGAAAATACACATTCTACTGTCCATGCTGCCACAGAGGGCAGGGGGAAACAGGGGAGGGAGAGAAAGCAGTGTTTGCCTTGGAGAGCCTCAGTGGGGGGAACTGAAGGGGGAGTTCCATTCCTAATCCATGATCTCAGCCCAGCTGAGCACCCCAGTGCCTGCTTAGGGTTCTGGTGGGCTGTGGTGAATGCACTGGTCAGAATATTTCACTTAGAGTGTTCTACAGATTGGAGTATGCAGTTGCTGGGTTATACCAAGATGGGAAATGGTAGCAGTAATGGGATGAAAATGCTGTTTTACTGTTAGAAAGGCAGGGTTGAATGGTGCCCCAGGATTAAATTTGCCAGAGCAAAGTTAAATCAAATTCTGCTTGTTCTGCTGGTTCTTTGTGGTGTTGGCGAAATTAATTAATTTTGGTTGGCAAAGCTCATGGGCCAAGGGAGCATTGCTGTCTGCACACTGTGTGGCAACACTGGGTAAATAACAGTTTTGGTGCCTCCTGTCAGCTGCAGAGGGAGTAGGGCTCCTCTGGCAGGGTCTCTGGTGGGCAAGGCTGGCATGTAGCAAACACACAGCAAAGAGAATCACAGAACCCTTCAATGGTTTGAGGTGGAAGTGACCTCAGAGATCATCTGCCAACCCCATGACCTTCCAGCAGACCAGAAAATAAATATAAGAGGATTTCATACCTGTACAACCTGCACAAGTTAATGTGCAAACTGTTGGTTGGTAAGGAGGTGAGATGGAGGAAGCACAGAGGAGGAGCACTGTGCTGCTGGGCTGGTGCTGGGATGGGTTTGGAGGGTCACAGCCCCCCGGGAAGCTCAGCCCTTCAAGGGCAGCCCATTCTCTCTGGCTCCTTACCCCATTTCCACCTCTCTGAAGGTGATGCTTTAGGCAGCAGCACTGAAATGTGTTGTCTTCCCTTGTGCTGTGGGGCAGCCCAGGATTGAGGGGGTGGCTGGGGCATCCCTCCTGTGCTGACAGGCGCAGTGGGGGTGATTCACCTGCCCAGGTACGGTGTTTGTGGGTTATGGGAAGGAGGTGAAGCAAAATGCTTTTTAAAAACACAGCCAGTTGTTGCTTAAACTTCAGTGAATGCTGGGCTCAGAAGGGATTCCAGAAAATACTGGAGCATCAGGTTCTCATGACATGTCTGAAGTGGTTTTTTTGTTTGGTTTTTTTTGGTTTTTTTTTGTGGTCAGGGCTTTTTCCTTTCAGAGGGGATTTGCTGTTGTGGAGCTTTTTCCACACATTGATTTCAGAGTTTCTTTCAAAAAGGTGTTTTGTGAGGCAAGTCAGAACTGCTTTGGTATTTCATCTGCAATCACAAGCTTATGTGGAGCATGTGGAACACTGGTAATTAAGGAGGTTAAGGAGGTGCTACCTGAAATTAATTTAATTGCTTGTGACAAGAACTTTTTTTGTTTAAGCACTGGTTGTCATGGAGTGGTTGTGTTGGGAGGTTTTCACCTGTAAAACACACTCTGCCCGTGGTGTTGGGAGCTTTTTGCCTCTAAAACCCACGTTCTGTCCATGGTGTTGCATTTCTTGGGTGTGTTTGTGGCTCTTTGGGGTTGAAGATTTGGGGTATTGACTCCCCTTCCTCCTGCCCTTGCAGGACAAGCTGCTGAAATTCTGGGGCTCAGTAGAAGATGTGAATCCCAGTGTTGCTCTGCTGTAAGGCTTTGAGATGTGCCTTAATCAATTTAGAAGCAGCAAGCTATGATTGCATCCAGCAAAAAGCAAGCTCAGCCTCTTCTGCCATGCCAAATTTAACCATAAAGGTCTGAGTTAAACTCCTGATTTTCCATAGATTTCTAGCAGTGACTCAGGCAAATAAGTAAATCGTCCTCAGCCCATTCCATAGCTCCTCTTCCCTGGATTGTGAGTATCCATGGGGACAAGGGCTGCTCTTCTGCCTTTGGAAAATGATTTCTCCCTGGGAAAGCTCCCTGTGCTGACAAATGGCAGGCTGTACCCTCGCCGAGGGTGACTGCCTGAAGGAGAATTTGGCTGGATTCTGATAGGGAATGAAGCTGTAAAATATTTTTTTTTCTTGATTTGCAAGTTGTCTGATGGCATCTGCTGTTTGTTCACAGAGAGAGAGTTTTATCTTTTAGGATTGCTCTGAGTGCTAAATGCTTATAACTGAGTGTACGGGGGAAGGTCCTGGGTGCTGATAAACATCCATTGCACAGGCAGGATGGTACTGCAGGCATGGGGCTGGTACCTGGGAGCAGAACTGTGCTCCTGCCCATAAACCCACGGGGAGCACACAGACATTGCACAGGAGACAGCTGGCAGTGGGTGCTGGGCTGGTTTCACCCTCCAGGCCATCTCTGATAGAGGAGTAGCTGTGGTACAGGAGCAAAAGTCCACACCTGGAATGCAGATGTGAGAATGGACTCATCTGAACAGATGTTCACTGCTGATGAAGGTGTTTGATGTCTGTCCCTGGGTCAGAAGTGCCTCTGCTTTTTCTTTCTTTGTCACTGGTGTGGGTCAGGCTTCTGCAGGATGGAGGTGAGCCCTGCCCTTGTCTCTGACCCAGTGCTCCTGCTTGCCTTACAGTCAGGCCTTCATCTGTTCAAAATGAGACAAAATTAAATAACCATCAGTAAATGCAGCTATGTCACTCTAATAATTTAAAAACACAAAGCTCTCAAGAAAACAGTGTTTATAGGCTGGTTGGACACAGAAGTCCTTAGGCCAGGAAGTGTAGGTAAGATATCCAAGTGTTTAAAGTAGTTTAAAATTTTTTAACATCTGTGAAAATTCAAGATTTTCAAAGGAGAAAATTTTAAAAATTCTGTGAAACTGTAAAGCAGCACAACTCTCTGGTTTGCAACAGCTGTGCTCCAGACCCTGCTCCTACACATTGAGTATGAAAAATATATGTAATCTTCTTTGAAAGATCCCCTTTCTTCATGGTGGGGGGATGGAGTTGGTTCCCAAATCTGTTCCCTCCTTGCAGGGAATTGGGCAAGAAACTCGACCTTGTTTGTTAATCTTGGAAATCTTCTGAAGGCTCAGGTGAAAGCCAGTCTCCTGCTTGTGTAATTTTCAGATCCTTAGTCAGAGCCCATATGTTACAACCTGGAGGAAATGATGCTTGGGGATGACTAACTGAACATGTTCCTGCTGTTAATTTGGGTGCCATTCCAGAAATTTAATTTGTAAGTTTTCCCTTTCCTTTTGTTAACACATTTACTTACTAATTCCTGTCTTTACTGTTGTTCCCTATAAGGAACTTAATGAAGGGATAAATTTTATATTAACAGAGGGAGTTATTTTTTTGCCCTGGCTGTGATGAGTAGGGAGAAGCAGAGAATATACATGTGTTGGATTAACAGAAATTTGATTATAGGTAGGATATTCACTTCTTTGTATCTTCTTGCTGCAAACGTCATGTTAATCCACTTTAAATGAGTGTGGGATTTACCAGGATTGAGGCTGTAAAGTGCTAATCGGAAATTCATGGAATCCCAGACTGGTTTGGGTGGGAAGAGATCTTCAATCCCATCTTGTCCACCCCTGCCATGGCAGGGACACCTCCCACTGTCCCAGGCTGCTCCCAGCCCCAGTGTGCCCAACCTTGGGCACTGCCAGGGATCCAGGGGCAGCCACAGCTGCTCTGGGCACCCTGTGCCTCACAGGGCAGAATTTCCTCCTCATAGCCAGGTGATCTTTGGGGCCCCTTCCACCCCAAACTATTCCATCAGTCTGTGACTGCCTTTCTTTGTCGTGACCTTCCCAAACAATTCTGTTCTCTGTATTAAAATGTGGTGCCTGGAGGTTGTTTCAGCCTTGCACCCTTAGCTTCAGCATGAGGAGGTTTTGCCTTGTGTGGATCATACGATGGGGAATGAGAGGCTGTGACCCCAGTGAAGGTTTCTGGGGTTTGGGTGAGACCCTGAGTCATGCAGTTAAACAGGTGATTCTGTTGCTTCACAGCAGAAAACACTTGGACCCTTCAGCCCTTTCACAATCACCTTGTGTGTTTGCCAGCGGCTCATGTGTCAGGTGGAGGCTGCAGGAATTTGGAGGAGGCTGATTGAGCCCTGCTGGCACCAGAGACCCCTCCCGTGGTGGAGGCTGCAGCCCCAGGACTGGCTGCTCTGCCCTGGCCCTCCCCTTGCCTCTCCAGCTGGGAAACAATGCTCGGATATCAGTCTGAGGAAAAATAGCCAGGTTTTTTTCTACTGCAGTTACAAATAAAACACATATTTGCCTTCCAGAATCACTTTGTTGCAATTGCCAAAATGATCCTGCTCATAATATGTAGGATATACAGAACATGGTTGTTTCGTGAAGGATAGTTTAAAAGTTACTGATAAAGTAGCAGTGGAAAAGTTCTCACAGTGCTCAGAAACCTGGAAATGAGAGCCAAGGACTATGGTATTCTTTTTTATTATTATTATTTTTTTAATTTGTGCAGGTGTACAAATGTGCTGGGTCTGTGTGGCCACCTTTCCTTTTCCCTGGCAGCTCCCACTCTGCTCTTCCTGCCTTGCACAGGGACTTGCTCCTTCTCCTTCCTAACAGCAGTGTGTCTGATTTATTCTACAGGTTTTAAATTAGAAGGAAACTCAGCAGTAGGGAAGAAATGATGGATTTGAGAGCAATTCTGTGGCTCTTCTTGCCTGACTCATTAGATAGCCTGTTTTTTTGTTGGTTTGCTTTTTGTTTTGCTTTAGAGAAAACTGCCTAGCTGTGCAGAGCAGCAGAGGTGCTGCCCGCTCATCTCTGGGTGCTCTGGGTGCTGCTGTCCCTGTGGGGTGTGGGGGGCTCTGGCTGCCCTGGGGTCACCTGCAGTGCCCAGCCCCACGGCTGCTGCTGCCTGGGCAGGGTTTGCTCTGGGCTGCCCCAGGGATCCCAGAGGGAGCAGAATGCCCTGAGCAGCCCCAGCACTGATGGGAATGCTCCCCACAGGCACACACAGCTCTGTGGTGGGGTTTTGTCATCCCCCAAGAGCCGAGTCACAGCTGCAGCCCTGTGTTTGCTCTGGTGAGGTCTCTGTGTGGGGCTGATCCGTTTGTAGCCCCGGGAATCCTGGTTCCCATCCTGAACTGTCTGGGGCTGTGGCTGAGGGCAGGCTGTGGCAATGGCAGTGGCTGATCCCTTTGCATCGTGGCTGCAAGGCAGCGCTGTTCCCGTTCACTCTGTGCACACAGGATGCAGCTTGTGCAGGTGTAAAGGAAGGAGCCTGAGGTTAAAATATGAACTCATTCATCTTGGGGATTGGTGAGCCTTTGGCTTTCTGAGTCAGAGCACCCTCTAAAGATCCCCCAGCTCCATTTCTAGGGCAGGGGTGGGCAGTGCTTTGGCCAAGGGGGGCAGACCAGGCAGGCATGGTGGGGTCTGGGGTGGAAGTCCCCTGCTGCTCTGTTTCATCATCCTAAGAGGTCAGAGCCAGTGTCTGGGCTGCCTCTTGGGGGTCTCTGTGTACTGGGGGGCCCAGGCAGCCCCAGAGCTGCTCCTGAGCCATGGGAGGGGCAGAGAGGCTCTGCATGTGCTGGGCCCAGAGCTTGTGGGAAATGCCCTGAAATTCCCTAGGAAAACCAGGGCAGCAGAACATGGCATGTTCACATTTCTAATCCAAAGAATTTGCATGCATATGCAGCCTATGGAAGAAGCTGAAGGACAGCTGGAAACACTTCCTTTACCAAAAAGCAGGGAAATGTCTGTAAAATGAAGCAGAACAGCAAACACATAGAAAAATGGATGTGTTTGGGTTTTTTTGGAAGGTGACATGGTTTTAATTTAGCCTGAGGTGAAGAGGAGGGGCTGTAGAGCCCAGTGTGGTGGGCAGGGAGCTCAGCTGGTGCTCTGTGCCAGAGCACCCCAGGGCACCTGAGGGTGGTGGGGGCCTGGCTGTGAGAACATCTGTACCTGGAAATGACATCCTGGGGGTCTGAATCCCTTGGATAAGGAGCCTGACAACACCCAGACATGAAGAAATAGCCGAGGGTTGATCCCTCATGCCACGGGTGTGTTCATGGTGCCTGAAATATTAGTGCTGTCATGAGCATGGCGTAGCACAGGCAGCTCTTTGTCTTCCTGATACTGGATTTAGGCTGAGTGCCCTAGTTCATACACGCTGCTGCTCTCTTACATAAAAGATTTTATAATTGCTCTTGACACAAGCATAAAACAAATCTAAAATTCTGAATACCCTGGCAATGCAGAGCCTTTATTTTTGTCCATCACTAATAATAATGTCTCGTTTGGCTTATAGGACAGAAAACTCACAAAAGTGGAGAGGCAGAGATTTAAAGAGGAAGCAGAGATGTTGAAAGGTCTCCAGCACCCAAACATTGTGAGGTTTTATGACTTCTGGGAATCCTGTGCAAAAGGCAAGAGATGCATCGTGCTGGTTACCGAGCTGATGACCTCTGGAACGCTGAAGACGTAAGTACTGCGCTCCTGGCAAGGGCTAAGAATAGCAGCAGGCATTTATAGCAAAATCCTACTTTCATATGCTGAAAAAAGCCATCTCCAGATAAAAGCAAGAAATGGAGCTGTTCTCTGGTGTCTGTCGTTTGTCCCCACGTTTGAACCGCAGTGCTTTGGCAGCAGAATTTTGGCCTCCCTCTCTCTCTGCCTGCCCCTCTGTTCTGGTTATGCAACTCAGAGCTGCTCTCTGGCGTGGCTCATCTTCTGCCTGTGATGTTTGTGTTTGTCAGGGTGTGTTTGGTGCTGGCTTTTGTGCTTGTGTTTGCATGTTTTGTTAGGGAATTCAAATGGAATAGCCCTCAAATGGTGGAATCTCTTGGAGGCTGAAGGTGCTCTAGGTTATCTCTTAAACAACATTAATTAATAGCTTCTGGTACTGACAGTCTTGTTAAGGTTGATATAAAGCAGTTGGCATGGATTCTGGAACAGATTTTCAGCCCCAATGGGAGCAGTACTCAGCCAGTGAGCTGCTCTGCCAGTGCATTAGCAGCCCTGCATCTTCCCCAAATGTCCCCTCCCAACCAGCACCTCAGGTAAATGGAAGGAAATGCAGGTGCATGGTGCAGAGGTCCCAGTCTTGTGGTTAAAATTACACTTCAGTATTCTGACTCAAAATATATGAACATGTTCTAAAGCTGTTCTCTGCATGAAATGAATTGCTGAACTATTAGACTTTCAAAATATTTGGTTGTATTTGCACCAGAAATGCTTATTATCATCCTCCCTAAAACTGAATGCTCTAATTCCTCCTTTGAAAAGATCTTTTTCATTCAATTTTGGGATATTTCTGTGCTGCTCTTGTGGCATCTAATAAGGGGCTTTTATCCATAATGGAGTTTTAGCTGCTAAAGCCCCTCAAATCTCTAATAAAATGTTTTCACTTCCTTTATACCCACTTGTGTGTGTGTTGTGCTCTAGGTATCTGAAGAGATTTAAAGTGATGAAACCCAAAGTCCTGCGGAGTTGGTGTCGGCAAATCCTGAAGGGGCTTCTTTTCTTGCACACAAGAACTCCACCAATAATTCACAGAGACTTGAAATGTGATAATATTTTTATTACTGGACCAACTGGATCTGTGAAAATAGGAGACTTGGGTCTGGCAACACTCAAGAGAGCTTCATTTGCCAAAAGTGTCATAGGTAATGCTCCCGTTCTCCCTGGCTTCCCTCGGTCGCTATCGTGGCTGTCTGTTCTGTTCAACATCTCCCTTTCCCATTTTGCTGTTGTGCTCTTTAAGTTGCAGATTGGTAGTGAGGGTTAAAGTGTGTTTGGGACTGTTGCCTTTATACACTATAAAAATGAGAATCAGTAGGTAATGGTGTCATAACTTCCTCTTCTCCTTCCTCCTGTGTCATCCTTAATGCAGAGAGCCCAGTACCTGTGGAGTCAAAACAACAGAAATTTCAGATGTGCTTGGCTGCTGTGGGTCAGCTTGGCCTCACTGATGTTAGTGAACTCACATTTGTTTATATTGGTGGAGTTTCTCTAGTTTTTGACTTCTGGTAACTGGTGGTGTTTTTCTCTGTTGAGGGGTCAGTATTTCTTCAAATAATTTTTTTGCAGGGCAATAATTGTTCATGAGACATAATGGAATAATATCAATAATAACACTGGGAGTAATATAAGTAATACCAATATTGGGAATAATTCCAGAAGTACCAGTTCTGGGAATGATATCAGTGATACCAATGCTGGGGATAGTATCAGCAGTACCAATACAATACTATTGTACCAATTCTGGGAGTAACATCAGTAATACCAGCATTGGTAAGAATATTAGTAATATTCATGCAGGTTTCTGTAGAACCAGTTGTGAACAGAACACCATCAAAATACACTCATGTCTGAAAGCACTTTGACACTGGAAGGGCTGCAGGATGCTGGCAGAGAGTCTGCATTCATCTTGGCAGTAAAACCGAGCTAATAATTTTCCTGAGTAGTGCTGCTCCAAGGAGAGGATGAAGCAGTGGTGATGAGTAATGAATGCTGCCCCTCTGCAGAGGGAGCAGCTCCAAAGGATTTCAGAGCTGTGTCTCACATTGATGGAGGGGATGGAGTCAGCCCCTGGTGGTGTCTGGGGGAGCCCAGCCAGGGCAATCCTGCTCATGCTGAGCAGCTTCACCTTCAGCTGGGATGTTGAAGGATGCTTGTAGGTGTTCCTTTCCACCCCAAGGAATGGGGGAAATGTCATTTTTGTCCTGTTTTGGAATGGTTCCAAATATTCCATTTGCTTCTTAGACTATTGCTATCACTTTTTCAGATTTGTTTTAAATGCTCTGTAATTCATGAGATTTGTTCCTGCTGCTGACTCGTGTTCCTTCTAAAGCAAGGCAGCAGCTCCAAAATAATTCATTTGGCAGCTGTTAACCCTTTCTGAGCAGCAGCCTCTGCCTTGGTGACAGCTGGAACAAACACCCACAGAGAGGGGCTACACTGAGCCTTCATGACATGGGCCTGGCTGATTTGCTAAGGCTGGAGGAATGAGTGTCCTTGAAGGGGAAGGAACAAGCAAGAGAAGGGATAAACCTTGAATTTTGTAAAATTAATTTTACAGAAATGCTTGTTCACAAGTTAGGTCTAGTCTATTTCAGAAATGTGTGTAAAAGCAGACCCCAGTTTTGAGGGTTGTCCTTTATGCCATAAAAAGAGTTTAGGACAAGTCAGAGAATCCTGGAATGGTTTGGGTTGGAAGGGGCGTTAAGGGGCATCTTGTGTGCCATGGCTGGGACACCTTGCACTGGCCCAGGCTGCTCCAAGCTCCATCCAGCCTGGCCTGGGACACCTCAAGGAATTAGGTTTCCTCAATTTCCTTAGGGACTTGGGTGATGACTGGGAACTGGAGAAGGGGAGATTTAGATTGGCTATTAGGAAGAAACATATTCCTGTGAGGGTGGGAGACCCTGGCACAGGGTGCCCAGAGCAGCCCTGGATCCCTGGCAGTGCCCAAGGCCAGGCTGGACACTGGGGCTGGGAGCAGCCTGGGACAGTGGGAGGTGTCCCTGCCAGGGCAGGGGTGGATGAGATGATCTTTAAGGTGCCCAAACCAGTCCAAACCATCCTGGGATATGCCAGAACTATTTTTTGTGATTTTATGTTCCTTTCATTCGAGTTATGCTTTTGCTGCTGATTAGTGATGATGTAACAAAGCACTGATGGATCTGCCAGGGCTGGGGCAGTTTGGGTGCTGGGGCTGGACAGGCAGATGTTTTCTGGGTCTTTCTCATTGTTCAAGACCTGCCACTCTCTTTTTAGCATCCCGACAGCTTGTTGCTACTGTCCCTTGACACAACATTGCACTGATCTCTCTTCCTTCATCTTTTCTATGTAGAAAGGAAATAAGCTAGTCATTACTCCTAAGTAATGTGAATTATGGTATGAGATACAGTTCCTGGAATTAATTCCCCAAGTGTTAATAGTTTTCTTTTCTGCTTTATAAAGCGGGGGGGCTTTATAAACCACCCTTTCAGAGTGGTTTGCTGAGCAAATGTTGCAGGTGTTGGAAGTTGCTGCTTATCCCCAAGCTGCAGCTCCCAGTGCCTCACTTCATACTTACCCAGTTGCATCAGATTCCTGACACCCGAATCCCTATTGAGTAGGACCTTGTTCTGTGAGTAGCCTCATTGATTTGTCCCACTAAACCAGTGACAGAATTAGGTTTGATGTTTTGTGCATGACTCCGTAGGAGATTCGTGATGCTACTGGCTTCCAAAGTGCTGTCTGCCTGCTGGTGGTTACTCTGTATCTCTGGAGGAAACAAAAAAATGCAAATTTGCACTGATAAAACCAAGAGTGAAGGTGCTGGTTTCTTCTCCCCTTTTCACCTCCCCAGCCCTGTGCACATCCTGCTCTCCTGCCAGCCTGAAACCATTCCATCACTTCAGTATGGGCAGGAAATGAACCATAGCTCGTTTTCTTGTTCATTTTTGAAATTTTTCATTCTTTCTCTTCCCTGTCCCCCCGCCCTGCTTCCCCCTCCGGGTTATTGGCAGCAAGCCACGGGTGTGGAGGTGCCTACACTGACCTTGGATTCCTCCCTGGGGATGCTGGAGCTCTCCTGAGATGATCTTGCATGCACCTGCACACAGTTGTACTGGGCACACTCTTACAGGTGAAAAAGCCTGTGCTTGCAGCCACTGGGGCTCCTGCAGAAAATCAGCATTGTCCTGTGTGTCTGTGCAGGCACACCGGAGTTCATGGCCCCGGAGATGTACGAGGAGCACTACGATGAGTCTGTGGATGTCTACGCCTTTGGAATGTGCATGCTGGAAATGGCTACCTCAGAATACCCTTACTCAGAATGCCAGAATGCTGCTCAAATCTACAGAAAAGTAACCTGTGTGAGTACATGTCCCTAATGGTGTTGGGTCTCGTCACTGGAAGGTTCAAAAGCACGTTTTGGTGAGGTGTGGGTACTGCTGAGTGTACACAGCGTTGTGGAAGTTGAGATATCTGAGCTCTGGGTTACACAAACCTGTTTCAGGCTTATGTGTAAGCTTACAATTCTACACTTGGAGTGTGTTTGACTGGATGCAGCCACACCGAATATTTTCAATAATCTTTGTCACTGATTTCATCCTCATCAGCTACAAATACAGCCCAGTGGGCTGATGGTTGGGAATTTAACTCTTCTTAGAGTGTTGCTTTCAACCCAGAGGCACTCAGAAATAATTCTAAAGCCCACCAAAGGCCTCAGAAAGTGCCCAGCAGTGCAGTTCTCTCATCCTGTGGCTGTAGCAGGGAGGTGAGTGTGTGCAGCCGTGGCTCTGCACCACGGGCTGGCTGCAAACCTTGCTGCAGCTTCTGAGACATGGAATGGGTTGGATGGCTCAGGGAGTTCTTGTCTTTATCCTTGTCATTCCAGGCCAGGCTGGGCAGGGCTTGGAGCTCTGCCTGGTCTAGTGGAGGGTGTCCCTGCCCATTTCAGGGGGGTTGGAATGAGATGGTCTCTAAGGTGCCTTCCAACCCAAACCTTTCTGTGATTCTGTGATCCCAGAGCCACGTGGTTACTCTGTTGTTATTCTGTGGTTCTTTATCAGTGTTTATTACCTTTGCACAAGGGATGTGGGCTCTGCTTTGGTGTGGTCCTTCAGATATGGCCTAAATGCTGCCAGCCTGGGACCCCACCTCGGGCTCTGGAGCTTCACAGAGTGGCTGCAAGAGGCTCTTCTAAATTTAGGCTCTGTGGCCTCATGTCCTGCGTGTGAGACGGGTCAGGTACCCAGCATCACTGTGGGACTGGTGTTACTGGGAATGTGTGTGTGCACCTGCAGCCACAGAGAACATTGAGCTCCTCATTGCTCCATGTACCCACAGCAGCTCTGTGCACACCTCGGAGCCATCTGGAGTGTTGGTAATTAAGAGTCTGCAAGGCTCTGAAGCCTCATTTATCAGAGCAATATCCAAGATGGCAAAGAATAATGATTAATCAGAGGATTCCTAATTAGATGTTGTATTTCAGTTTTTGGACTTAAGTAGCCATTTTTTTAAACACTGATGGAAGCCTGAGCCAGCTTACTTTCTGTGGCAGTAACCTTTACACAGCTCAGGAGTAGCTGGTAAATTATTACAGTTTTGTAAGGCTGGCTTTATGCTGGCAGCTTCAGCGAGGTGGGAGATGATGTTTATCACCTGGAACATGCAGTGGCAGAGAAGCTGTTGGAAAGTCATTGTAAGGGGCATTTTTGAAGCAGACCTGTCTGGCAGGGAAAGCTGAAGACAAAAGGATCAGGTACCAGCACGGAGGGTGTGCAGTTTTCATCTGAATTTGGGGTAGTAGCAGCGGGAGCAAAGGCACCAGGATTAGATGGCAAAGTTGGCATGAGAGTTTTTCCAAGGAAAGGGTTAAGCAGCTCCCTGTGGAGTGGAGAAAGCCCTGTCAAAAGCCATGAGCTGCACAACTGTCAGGCAGGAAGGAGGAGCAGGGGGTGGACCCCTGGGCTGAGGGTGCAGGAGGAGCCTGCTCCTGGGGGAGATGCTCTGTCCCAGGAGGAGCCTTCTGGTGGCTCAAGAGCTTCTCTGGCACTGCTGCATCTGCAGGGGAGCTGCGACAGAGGGGACAGAGGGACCCTGCTCCGGCAGCGTGAGTGGCCTGCGGGCTCTGAGGGAGGCAGCGCAGGAGGAGGAGGAGGAGCAGTCTGGGGTGTGGGGTCTGCCCTGCGCCGGGGCAGTGACTGCAGACAGGCAAAGTGACCCTGAACTCACTGGATGAGGAGTTAGGGTCGGTGATGTGGCAGCTCCTGCAAGCCTTGGGGCTTTCAGAGTGAAACAGAGTCAGAAATGGAGTGGAGGCTGAAGCCAAGAGGCTGAGCCAGGCTGTTTGCTTCCAGTGTGAGTTCAGCTTTGGGGCTCTCACTAGAGCACAAGGTGGCTCTGACCTGCTTGGATGGAGAGGATGCACAGCCCCTGAACACTGCAGCTCCTCAATGAGACTTTTACCTCTTTATGAAGCTGGGGCTTTTTTGCACCAGAAATATAAATACTCTTTCTAGTGTTTTAAATTGAGGGTGAGTGCATTGTGAAATGTGTTCCCTGTGTCTAGCTGCCCACTGCCTTTATTTAAAAAGTGCAAAATAAAATCACTTCTCCTGCCTTGGGCTCAGCATTGCAGTGGCAGCCACCAGAGGTGTTGATGGCATCCATAGGGGTTGGAATGTTGGCTAGAGTTCACACCAAGGAGTGACAACCAACAGAGTCTTTAGGCTGCCTACCTTCTGTAGGGTCCCGCTGGGCTGGCATTCCCTCTGCTGCCCAGCACAGGCAGGGCTCGATTTGGGTTTTGCCACATCTTTTTCAGAAGTTTCTACTCTGTCCAAACTCTCCCATGCCCTTGCCTGCTGCTGGGATATGAGATACGCCTCAAGTCCTGGCTGTCCACGTCACACACCTTGCTCATCATTATTGGTGTAGAAAATGTAAACATTACCGTTCTGAGACATTGTTATTTCAGCATATGTCACACTCTGCATGTCTGTAGTGTAAGATTATTGTACTTCATTTATTTCTGTGACCTTTTATTCTGCCTGACCATATTCTTATGGCTTAATTGCTGCTTTAATTCTTGCATTCCTGTTTTTCCACGTGTTCCTGTATATTTGCAGTTGTCCAGGGTAAGGTGGTGGTCCTGTTTGGGAATGTGCAGAGGGGCTCATTCCTCTGCCAGAGAGATGTGCTTGTTCCAGCTTGTCACCTCTCTGTGCCCTTTCAGCCCCGATGATGGAGTGTAAACATTAAAAAAGTGGATATGTACTGTAAATAGCAAACACATCTTTCACAAGCAGCAGAGCCAAGCCACACTTACCACAGTTCACTTTGAAGTGATTTCCTGGTCAGCATATTTGCAGTGCCCTTCATTCTGATGCCATAATCTCATTTTTCATGCATAACTTGATGGTTTTTCTTACTCAGATTTTTTTTTTGTGTTTAGTCATTCTGCCAAGTGATTTTGATGTAGACAATAGTGATGAAACATTGGAATCCATGACCTTCCCAGGCTGCTCCAGCCCAGTGTTTTCTTAGGGACACTGCAGAGTGCACAGCAGAGCAGCTGCCTCTCCAGGCAGTTCCTGCCCATCTCCTGGGGCTTAGGGGTACAAACCTGTGCCTCAGAACAGCCCACCCTGGGACACTGTTCTGGTTTGCATGTGAAGCTTTCACATGGTTTGTTCTCACCAGCTGCTGAAGGTTCTCAGCATTATTCCCAGGCTGTATTGCCATAGTGCACACAGACAGAATAAATGCTGTGGCTGTGGCACGATGACAGCAGGCAAATAATGCTGTCAATGTCATTGCATGGACTTCTTGCAGCTTTTGGAGATCTTCTTAGGTCTGCAGGTAATCCTCTTAGCTTCACGTGAAGGTGGAGCACCATTCTGGAGTGAAGTAGAGATGAGTTTATAATTGTACACAGTGATGTCATGGAACAAAGTCCTGGTCAAACTGAGCTTCACCCTCATTTCAGTGTCTTCAGAGAGAGTGTGCCAGGGTGCAGTTTCAGTTGGAAACATGGCTACAGTTTTTTGGTAGAAGGTTTTTCCCTTTTTTAGGAATGACATGAGCCTAGGGTTACCTTCAGGAGGAAGGTGGAGTGGTAGCCTGCTCTGTCTCTGGGGTGGGAGGGCACTTCTAGGGGCCAGGAAAGCCTCTGGAAAACTGACTGACGTGGGTCAGACATGTCAGGGGCTTGTGTGGCATTCGCTGTGTCCCTGCAGAGCATCACGTGCTGCCCTTCCAAAGTGGGCTCTGCTGATGGAAAATGGCAAGGGGCTGTTTTTAGACCCTGCAGAACAAGCAGCAGCTTCTTCCCTCAGCATGGAGACAGCTTCAATGCCCCTGTGTCTGGCTGTGGACTCAGCCACCTTACACTGGAGGGCAATGGATCACAAATTGAATTGCTTCAGAAAGAAGGGGGTGGGAGTAAGTGGTGGTGAGGGAGTCAGAATAAATCATCCTGTTTGAGACAGAGAAATTCTCAAAAGGGAAATGATTTGATCTCTCATTTTGCTCTTGGTTTATATATGTGTATATATATTTTAACATTTAAGGAACTTGTATGATCCTTATGCCACCCAGCGAGCCCTGCCTTTCACATGTGGTGGCACTGAGTTTGTTTTAATTTATAAGAGACTGTACAGCTTTCAAACGGTCATGGATAATTTCTTAGCTAATACACTTTGAATTTCGGTGCCATGTTTCCTTGGGAGTGCTCAGGGAAGACAGATGGCTTTTGTTTAGGTGAATGAGATGAGTCCTTTGATGGCAAACAGAATCCCCCTTCATTGTCAGGGGCACCGTGCTGCAAGACAGGCTTTGCAGCAGCCCAGTGAGGTGGCCTTGGAGAGTTTAATGGAGAGTGAGGAACAAAAGCATCCTATAGCACAGGGACAGGGAGAAAACACTTTGGCAAAGCTGCTCTGTTCAGTACTTCACTCCTCGTGTTTTGTCCTTGTTTGTTTTAGTCATCTATTCATAGCTTAGCTGTTCAGCAGAGTAACACAATGGGTGTTTGCAGAGGAGTCGCTGTTCCATCCAAAGATGGGGAAAATAAAGTGTTGGTGGAAGAGTTGCTTTTTGTATTTGTGGAAGCAATTTGTAAGGTCAGTGTTGGGATCCAGTCTTTGGGGGTCTGCTGGTCTGGGCACCCTGTGCCAGGCCCTCCCCACCATCCCAGGGAGGAATTTCTTCCTTATATCCAATCCAAACCTGCCTCTCTCCAGGTTTTAAAGCCTTTGTTAGGTCTCATTACCCTTTCTTCCTGGAGAGTGTCACTCTAATATGGAAATCCGTTTTCTCATAGCAAACAACAGTGAATTGAAATGTAAAGATTTATCCTTATTTCTGATGGAGAACACACCAGGCTCCTGTAGCTTAAAGGTGAATTAGGGTACGGAGGAGTCCTGCTGAAAATACATTTTGGTGGTGCTTTTCCTTTCGTTTCTGACTCAGGTACAAGAGCTCACCTTGGCACATTGGAGCCAGCCTGGGCTTTGCAGCCTGGGCACTCCAGTGCCTTTTGACACTTTCTAATACATAAAATTTGAACCCTCATCTCATCAGTAAGATTTAGGTTTGCTTAAGCAAATAATTCTTTTTAGTGGGACATAGCCAGCATGTGTATGGATTATTTTGGTTTGTTCTCACAAAAATGGGTTTCTTTGGATCTCTGCAGCTTTCTGCTGAAGCAAACCCGGGGAGCTCAGTCTTTGTGTGACCATTCTGTACATTTATTACTATTTTTTCAAAATTTATGATTTACATATTTCACTCTAGAATTTTAAGACAAATAGGGGGTTGTTGACCTAAAATTATTAATTAACAAAGTTTGAAGCAGACTCTGAGGCTTGAATAGGAACAGAATGTTCATGAAAGAATAAGAATATAGTCTGATGCTGGAATATTCAGAAATTCTCAGAGAAGTTCCAGCCCTCACTGAAATTCATCCATAAAATCTATTCAAGACTTGATTCAATGTATTACTTGCAGAGGCTCTTTGAAAATACTTGTTTTCTTCTTTTAATCCACTCTGCGGGCTCCTTATCTGTGACTGCATGAGCCATTATTTACTGTTATTTCAGAGTGAAACTTTAAAAGGGTTTGAATGGAGCTAAATGTCCAATTCCCATTCAGTTATGTGCTTAATCACATTCTGGTTTTTTAGATAAAGGAAATTGTGTTTCCTTTTTGTTCTGCTTATTGACTTCATTGGAAGTGCTTGAGTCCTTAAGTGATAGGGCCTAACTGCATCATCTCATCTCAAATTAATTTTGTCATATTTTCGTCCATATACATCTTGGTTTAGTAGGCAGAGGTGATTACATGTCTTTAAAAGGGAATCAATTAATCCTGTGATTTAAACTGGTCATCACAAATAAACAGAAGGACTCCTTGTGTTGCCACTTGTCATCTGTAGCTAAATATATGCATGGATGTGGGGACACTGATTCTGCTTCCCAGGGTTTCCTTCTGCAATGTTGGGTTTTCTCCTTGAAGGCCATGCTCATGGGGTGCTGTTCCAAATCTGTTCCTAGCAAAAATGCTAACATTTGACAGAGATTTAGCTAGATTTATAGGCTGCACCTGCCCTGTCACATATTCCCAAGGGGTTTCTAACACTATCCTGGGAAACTCAGGAGCAGTGCAGAGCTGTTGAGTGTATTCTCCTGCTTCCCTGCTTGATTTTGGAGTTGATCTTTATTTTTTTGTGTAGAGGGCAACGTGTTGGAGAGTGTTTGGGTCATGGAAAAGCAAGAGGTTTTTGGGAAACGGGAATATGGAATATTCCAAGGTATTTTTGACTCATTTTCAGTACTAGCTATCTGAAGAAAACTGTGATTATTTGTCTTTATTAATTTAGCACTTTGAGAATTAAGGCAAAAACATGAAAGGAATAGTTTCAGAAAATGGTTGTTTTTGAAATTTAAAATTAGCTGTTTCTTGAATATTCATTTATGAGTCCAGAGAATATAAAGGTCAAATTTGCAAAAGTTGGTAAGGAAAAAGGGATACTTTCCCTGTGTGTGACTGAGCTTGTGCAAACTAGTGTACTAATTTTGAAGTGCAGTGGTATTTAGGAATATGGTACCCCTAAATCCTCAACTCAGTTTTGCATTAAGACTAACAACTTGAAAGTATTAGTTCCTTCCCAGATTGAATTACATTTAAAATGCACAGAAAATATGCTTAATTAAGAGGTATAATGTAGTTATTTTTCACATTAAATTGTTTTTCTCTATGCTTTTAGGGTATAAAGCCAGCAAGCTTTGAGAAAGTTACTGATCCTGAAATTAAAGAAATAATTGGGGAGTGCATCTGCAAAAACAAAGAAGAAAGGTTTGTTTCAAGGCATTGAGTTTTGTATTAAATGATGTGCATGCAGGGGTTTCAGGACTGTCTGTGCATTCCTGCTCTGCTCAGTGGATCTGCCCTGTGCAGGAGAAAATGCAGCACAGAGGTGCAAACATAAATGATTTCCTGCTTTGCTGCCCTTTAGTGCCAGGACAGGCAGTGCTGCTGTGTCTCAGCCCCTCAGGGTGACTGTGGAGCTGAGCTGGGATATTCCTGCCAATTCTGCTTCAGCAGCCCAAAAAATGTCCCTGGGAAGGGTCTGTGGGGCAGCCAGGGTGGAGAAGGGTGGTGCAGTGGGTTCATCACAAACAGGGAGACACCCTGTGCCTTGTTCCCAGCTTTGGGTTTCAAAACTGATGCTTTACTGCTCTCTGCCAGTTTGTCTTGTGCTCAGCATCCCCTGACTTTCACAAACACAGTTTTTAGGGACTGCAGCTGACTGCCTAGAGAGAACCTCTCCTCTGGTACTCTTTAAGCTCAGATGCTTAAGAAAAGTTGAACAAAGCTATAATCTGCACTTCTCTAAGTGCTTGTGGTGTATAAACATTGCTAAAGCTTTGAGGAATGGGAAATGTCACTTTTTCAATTTCACTTCCTTCTCAAAATCCCACGTCTTTTCAAAAAGAACAGAAATTCATCATGGGTGAACACCAAGCATCGTGTAAATGTTTCCACCTTTAACAGCAGTTTGTTACAAGCCTTTCTGAAATTGTTGACTTGCAATGTTTGAATCTTCTTTATATCTTTTGCAGATATGAAATTAAAGATTTATTAAGCCATGCCTTTTTTGCTGAAGATACTGGGGTAAGAGTGGAACTTGCAGAAGAAGACCATGGTAGGAAATCCTCTATTGCCTTAAGACTCTGGGTAGAAGATCCTAAGAAACTGAAAGGAAAACCCAAAGATAATGGAGCCATTGAGTTTACTTTTGATCTGGAGAAGGAAACTCCTGATGATGTTGCACAAGAAATGGTAAAATACACTTGTGACAAAAATATGTATATATAGACAGTAGTGCATAAATCTCAAGGGACAACAGGAATGAGTTGGGTAATTTCCCTTGAACCACTCCAGGTGTCCAGTTTAGGCACTTTGCATTGATTTTGGAATGACTGCTGCAAGAAAGGGGTGAATGGGGAGCAACTAACTGAAACATTGTTTGAAAACAGCTGCCTGAAATCACAATTTGCATAGCTTAGGGACCACAGAGATCTGGTCTATGTCTATATTTTGCAAGCTCTTCTGACAGTTTCTATAGGCTGTTGAATGTCTTTGAATTTATTTGGAATCTGTTTAGTTCCAGACAGCAGCTAGAAATACATTAGGAGAGTTCAGAAGTTCAATCACAAAATATTCTGCATTGAATTCTGCAGAACACTTTCCCTGTCTTTTCTGTTGGTGTTTCTTAGAAGTGAGGTAGATGAGAAAGGTCTGTGGTCAGCCCCTCTACCCCCAAACTTTGGTAGGAGACTGGATTCACTGAGTTAGGGGTAAGCTTTGGATTTTTTAACAGATAAGTTTCACTTGCTCAATTTCTGTATTTTTGTAATTGTGGGCTTTTGTCAGAGAATCTGAGTTCCAGTTTCACCACCTTGTCCTTGAACTGCTGTTTTGATGGTGTCTTTGCTGCAGTTGTTTGGGTGTTCTAAAGTCACAGAGGCACTGAGCCAAGGGTCTGAACGTTCCTGTGCCTGCAGAAACGTTCCTGTTGGACTCCAAACCCCGAGGGATCCCAGTTGGTGACGTCACCACCACTCGTGTTTTGCACTCATTTTGGTCATGCTGCCTTGCTCTGCTGGAGCTCATCACCATCTACTCCAAGTTTAGGGACAGGAATTCAGGCTCCTTTGTCTTCTCGTCGTTAGTTTGCAGTAGATCCAATGTTTTTCCAGCAATATATCATTACGGAACTCATTTAGTTAAAATTGATCTGATACCATTACTTACTTTGCATTTAAATATTGATGGAAGTATTTGGAAGTTCTCTAAGTTGCTTGGTCCATAGTTGTGATGGTTTATTTTGAAGAGGAAATAACTCTTTTGAAAAGTATATTTAAAAGGAATATGCCTGAACTACAGTGACACTGTGCCTTTTCCCAAATAATTTTAAAATCTATATTCTACATTAGTGCTTACCTAAGTGGCTTCCCATGAAATGCTTTCAAACCTGAGGCTGTTGCAGGGACAGAAAAGGGGGATGTTTATTCCTCAATGTCTTTTTCTAGTCCTTATGAATTGTGGAACACCAAAGCCCTGTGCTTTCATCAGTTTGTTACTTTCTGTGCTGTGGAAGAGAAGAATGCAGGAGACCATCTGAGTACAGGGAATTATTTATCATTACTGATGGGCTTTTGGTAGTCAGGCAATCCCATGTGCCCAGAGGATGTGGAAAAGAGGAACTGGAAGTGTTCTAGTGGGTCTGGGAAGTGAAGTTGGTTCTCCCAGCCAGAGGGATCTGCAAAGGGGCATGGCTCCATTAAAGTGAAGCTGTGTTTGAAGCTGCTTTGCACCCATTAATTTTAGCAGTGAAAATCTAAGCTGGGAAACTCTTATGTTTGGGCGAGAGCAAAGCAGGAAAGTCTCTAGGTTTCTCCCATGGATGTAAGTGCTTTCAAATCTGCCAAATATGCATGTTAAGAATGTAGGGAGAGCAGGCAAAGCTCTGGTTGGTCATTATTAAATGAAAATTCATACCCTGCACTGCAGGAGATTATGCAAACAAATAGCACAAAGATGAATTTCCATTTTATCTGTTGAGCAGTTGAGTTCTGAGAAGCCTCATCCCCTTTTCCATCAAATGGGAACAGTCTGCTTTTTCTTTGTAAAAGTCAATCAATACTGACTGACTTGACTATTTAAGAGAGGTTAATTTGAGACATAATTCTGTTAACATCTTGTCCTTCATCATTTGCTGTGCTGTCAAGCAGAGCAATTTGGAAAACTCTGTGTGCTGGAAAGGTTAAGGCAATAAATTCAGGTTTGGGGGCAGTTTGATTCACTCTGGGTGCATTGTTCAGAGATTCTTTTTCCTGTTTTGTCTCTTGAAAAAGAAAAAAAGAAACAAAGAAGGAAACCCATCTGCCATTAAACTTGCTCTCCTCAATGGATGTTTAGTGGTGGATACTCTGAGCCAGTATGTATTCAGGTCTGGGACATTCCATCCTGGGTTTTTTAATGCATCAGGAATAGGAGTTTTACCGAGAAAGAGCCTCACCCCACTGAGCTCTTGAGTTCCCGTCCTTGTGAGCAGTGGCTGTCTGTCGATGGGTGTTGTGATGTGTTCTCTGTTGGGAGGAGGTTCCCGTGTCTCGGGTGTGCTCGGGCCCTTGCTGAGCGTGTGCTCCCCTGCAGATTGACTCGGGCTTCTTCCACGAGAACGATCTCAAGATCGTGGCCAAGTCGATCCGTGACCGCGTGGCGCTGATCCTGTGGCGCAGGGAGCGCATCTGGCCGCGGATGCAGGCGGAGGAACGCCGCGACCCCGAGGCCGGGGACAGGCCCAGGGCGCCGCCGGCGCAGCAGCACGTCCAGGTCACCTACCTGTCCCACACGGGCCACCACGTCCTGTCGGAGCCCGAGGAGCCCGAGGCCGACCAGCACCCCTTCCAGCAGAACCTGCCCACCAGCGTCACCTCGGTCGCCTGTGAGTGCCGCGCTGGGTGGGCGCGAGGGGAGCCCATGGGAACTCACGGGGGTGGTTTTGCACTGGGTTCAAACCCCACAACCATCCACGACACATGCATGGAAATTTTGATGAAGTTTCAAGAAAACAGCATTATATGGATATCTCTATGTAACTCTCTATGTATTTTGCTACTGAGCAGTTACCATGGAGTTTCTGTTGTACTGTTCTGGGCTTGTATGTAAGCACATTTAAGTGAAAGATGCATTACCTCTAGCAAGACACAGCTGCTGCTTCAATTCAGGTGTTTTGTGAAGGGCTACACAGAGGTCTGCTTTGAATACTGAAATAACTATGTGTGCCTGTACAGGAAAAATCCCTTTACATGATATGAGAAATAGCCACATTTGCATAACACTCACAATATTGCCACATCCACAATGCTTTTTATCTGGAGCTAAAATGAGCTCATTTCATTTTTTTGCATCATATACTTATTTCATGCTAATTCCTTTGGGGAACACTGCAATTATGATTCTTTTTGTTTCTAGTGCTGCAGTGAAGTGACTTGTGCTTCCCATGGCTCTGCTGGACATGAGTTGGCAAAATGTTATACTAAATATAACCCCCACAATTTATTTCCTACTCCCCCTCAGCTTTTAACCAGTACTTGGTATTATTTGCCAATTTGCTATCAGATTATTTAAACATTTTCTTAGCATAGGACCTCTATAAATTAGGGTGGCACCCGTTCATAAAATTTAAGGTCAAATGTAAAAGTGGAAATAATTAACTTAATGTGTGCAATGTATATTCTATAAAAACCTGAGACTGACTCACAGCTTTTACTTTAGCACTCTACCATTAGACTCTTTTTTTCCCTTTGAGGTCTTGAATAATTGTTTGTAATAAAGCGGAATGTTAATGCAGCAGAAATCCCATCATGAGAGTAGGGCTGTGTTGGCTCTTCAGAAATGAATTGAATAAATAGAGAGGGGAATTTAATTTTGGAAAAAAAAAAAACAGTTGGGAGAATAGCTTGGGAGTACTGAAGAGGAATGTCATCTCTGGTGCTATTAAAAAATAATTTGTTACTTGAAAGCCAAATAAGTAAAACTTTATTTAGAATACGGAAAGAAGAAGCAGTGGAAAGTGTTGGGAAAAGAAATAGTATTTAAGCTTAGCTGTAACTTAAGATGATTTTTTTAAATCTGTGTTGCAGTTTTCTTTCATTTTTGAGTTTTAAATCCCTCTTAGAAGCTATCTGTCCTTGGGATATGTCCAGCTGCAGTCTGGTTGTCTCGCTTCCTTTCTCAAGTGAAGAAAGCAGTAATTTAGGCTCAAACAGAGCTGGGCACTTGTATTTTGCACACTTTAAAAGTTGTGAAAAGACATTTTAAAATCAGAAATACCAATATTTCCAGTTGACAAAGGACCCAGTGCTTGCCCAGTGCCCGTAGCTGTGCAATTCAACAGGTTAACTGGGTAAATGCTCCATGAGAATCTCCCACAGAGCTCTGAGTGTGCCAAACCCACTGGAACCTGCACAGGGGTTTGTGTCTGACCTTAATTGCACTACACTCAAGCAGAGCAGGACTTGCTGGACTAAAATCATACAGCATAAAGAATTTTGTAATTTTCAGTGCTGCTAATAAAAGCAGTCTTAAAGTCAAGGCATCCTTGGAAGATGGAACTCTAAAAGACCCCATGATCTGCTCTGAACATGACAATTGGGGTTTCCTCTCCTTTCATCCTATAAAATCTATAAACATCTGCAATTCTTAATGTCAACTTTATGCCCTTTAAAGGAAATGTTAATGTGCCTAAAATATCAGTGTGCACAGAACTCCATGGGGACGGCTTTTGGCTTAAGAGAAGCAGTGTGTGCCTTTTGTAGAGAATAACATTGGTGTTGTATAATTTATTTATATAATGGAAGGGCTAGGGTGGTAGAAATGCTAATTACATAAACCGTGGTGACCTTGCTCTAAAATCATCACTTGAACACTGGGAGTTGTCGAGGTTTTCCTGAGCTTGGCTGTTGTTGCAGCTGACAGCACGTTTGACAGCGGCCAGGGCTCCACGGTGTACTCGGACTCGCAGAGCAGCCAGCAGAGCGTCATCTACTCATCCCTGCCCGACGCTGTCCCCCCTGCCATCCAGAGGGTCTACAGCCCCCCCCTGAGCGAGGGGCAGCCTGTGCCCCACAGCCTCCCCCAGCTCGGCCACTACCAGCAGCCCTCGGCAGTAAGTCCAAGGCTTTTGCAGACGGTTCTGTCTCCTGGGTGATGTTTCATGTTGTCACTCATGCTCCTGTTCCCAGAGGATCCCAGGGGTCTCTGTATGCATTCCTCACTCACCCTTGTGCATGGTGACCTGCTCAGCCCCTTGTCAGTCTGTTGGCACTGAACTGCATTAGTGCCTTTGCAGCAAAGCACAAGAAGGACATGGACGTGTTGGAGTGTGTCCAGAGGGGGCCACAAAAATAATTGGAGGGTTGGAGCCACGCTGGGAGAGCTGGAGGTGCTCACCTGGAGAGGAGAAAGCTCCAGGGAGAGCTCAGAGCCCCTGGCAGGGCCTAAAGGGGCTCCAGGAGAGCTGGGGAGGGACTGGAGACAAGGGATGGAGGGACAGGACAAGGGAATGGCTCCCACTGGGGGAGGGCAGGGCTGGTTGGGACATCGGGAAGGAATTCTTGGCTGTGAGGGTGGGGAGTCCCTGGGAGAGGTTTCCCAGGTCAGCTGTGGTTGCTCCATCCCTGGCAGTGTCCCTGGTGTGTCTCTCTCCGCAGCCCGTGCTGCCCGCGGTGCCGGCCCCGCCCGCCGTGGTGCCGCCGCATTACCCGGAGCCGGCGCTGCCCTTCCCCGTGGTGCCCAGCACCGTGACCCCGCTGGCACAGCCCCCGCCGCCCGTGCAGGTGAGAGCCGGGCTCTGCCTGGAGCCCTTCCTTGTGTGCCCTGCCTCTCGCTGCTGTCCCTGAGCAGCTGTGGCTGTCCCTGTGTCCCTGGCAGTGCCCAAGGCCGGGTTGGACATTGGGGCTTGGAGCAGCCTGGGGCACTGGAAGGTGTCCCAAGTTTCTCTGCAGAACTTCCCAGGGCACCTTTGTTCCTCAGAGACAGCAGCGTTTGGTGAATGTCCGTGCTAAGGAGGGTAGGGCAGGACAGCAGAACAAGGGAAATTAGGGTGAGAAATTCATCTGCCTACAGAATGGATTGGTTTGATCTTGTATCAGTATGCACTGGTGGATCACACATGTGGAATCAATGTTGTATCTCCTAACTTTTATTTATTTTTTCAATTCGGGTGTCTGTGCATTTACATTGCTAAGGTTATAATGAGGCAAAGTTACCGATTCTGCCTGGATATCTTCCCCTCCCTGTGCTTATCCAATTCACAGGCATTTCCTAAGACACAAGCGGGATTTGAGAGGGAGGTGTTAGGGAGCCACTCCATTCCCTGGGCGTGGTTTTCCTGCTCTAATGCCATGTCTCCTGGAGTGGGAGGTGGCTGAGCCACAGGTGCCAATGCCCTCTGTCCCCTTGGTGAGCCGTGGGCAGCTGTCTGAGCTGCAGATTATCCCAGCTGGGGTGTGAGAGCAGAGCTGCTCAGGGAGCTGGCAGCTTTCCGAGCTGCAGCCCAGTGCTCCCCCCGGGGCTGGGGCTGGGTTGGGCAGGAGTTCCCCCATGGATGAGAGGGGCCCCATCCAACCCTCAGATGCTGTTCAGTGCTCAGGTGCCCCCACCTGGGCTCCTTTGCTCTGTCCCATCAGCAGTGCCAGCCCAGCCTGTGCTGCCGTTCCCCTGGGTTTGGGGCTGTCCCTGGGAGGATGCCACGTCTCCCCCAAAACAGGAGATGGCTCTGTGTGCTGCAGGGCCTGGTGAAGCCACCAGCCCTGGGCTCCCAAGGAAGTCACCCTGAGCCAGCCTGTGCCTCAGAGTCATCCTCCTGAGCCAGAAGGGTTTTTTAAGTACTTCCAGAACTAATTAGAGGAACTGTAAAAGAAGATACCAATAGCACATAAAATATGGGGGTTTGTTAGTGATGATTTCCAGCTTTAATGCAACTTTTTCTCTCTGTTCTGCTGTCCAAAGCCTGGCAGGCCAGGGGAGCTCTGCTTTCCCTGGAAAAGTAAAGCTCGTTTTTTGGCTACCACGTTGTAACTACAGCACATCAGAAATATCTGGAACCTAGCTTTTACTGCAATTATTGTGTTTGATTGTGTCTCAGGTAATAAATGTTGTACTTTCTGTGCCTGCTCCATTATGTAGGGACTTCTGCTTGCCAGGATGAGCTGGATATTAACTGCATCTTGGAAGTTAGTGGGTGGGGATTTCACAGGGCCAACTGGAACAATCTCTGGGATTTAAAGAGTCTGAGTCATTACAAATAACCACTCCAAGACAGTTAGCACTTGTCATTTTAGCTAATATATCTTGCATTTAAATGTGTTTTAAGCATGGGCTCCTGTGCAGTGTTAGAATTAAGAGTACCTCTCTCTCCTGGGAGCTGTCCCTGCTGGAGCACGACCAGGGCAGGGAATGGAGCTGGGAAAGGGGCTCAGCCTGGAGAAAAGGAGGCTCAGGAGGGACCTCCTGGCTCTGCACAACTCCCTGACAGGAGGGGACAGCCGCGGGGGGGTCAGGCTCTGGGAACAGGGACAGGATGAGAGAAGCACCTCAGGCTGGGCCAGGGAAGGTTTAGGTTGGATATCAGGGAAATTTTCTTCACTGGAAGAGTGGTTAAGCATTGGAATGGGCTACCCAGGGGCGTGGGGTAATCACCATCCCTTGAAATGCTCAAAAACCACCTTGATGTGACATGTTTTAATGGTGGACCTTTCAGTGCTGGCTTGGTGGTTGGACTCAGTGATCTCAGAGGTGTTTTCCAGCCGTAACGAGGCTGTGACCCTGCACTCTGAGCACCGGGTCTGTCCTGACAGCGAGCCGGGGAGAGCGTGGCCAGCCCGGCTCCTTTGCAGCACGCAGGCAGTAACGCTGTGTTTCTCCGTGTCCCCGCAGCAGCAGCAGCAGCAGCCCATGTCGCAGGCAGCCCCGCTGCAGCAGGTGCTGGGCAGCCAGCCCGTGTGCCCGCTGCCCACGGCCCCGCACCTGCTGCCGCCCTTCCCGGCGCAGGGCTCGCAGGTGCCCGCCAGCAGCGCCCCGCTGAAGCCCCTGCAGATCTCCACCGTGCCGCAGCTCCCGCCCGTGGCCCCTTCGCAGGTAACGGGAGAGAGGCTGCCAGCTAATAATTAACGTCATTTGCAGGTTTCGTGTGCCTGTTGTGACTGCATGCCGGTTTAATTAGGCGATAAGAGTGTTACTGCTCTTTCCTAATTCCTGTATGTTTCTTTGTTATTATTCGTTTGGTGAATCTGAAGTCTCCTTTGTGCTCGACCCTGTGCCATCCAGTTAATGGCAGTTCCAAAATGGCAATAATTTTTGGGGGGGTTGTTTGGTTTGCTCTTTTGCACTGTCCCTTCTGGCACAATCTCTTCCCCATCCCAGGCTTGAGGGCACGAGCAGTTGCCTGTTTTTATGGCTATTTTCTGACCTCCTGACTTCACCCTTTCTCCCAACGCATGCCAGCCCTGTTGGTGTCGTTCTGCTCTGGGTCTGTTCTCTGGAGCAGGGACAAACCCTTCCCTTGGCCGAGGAAGGTGGATGGTGCTGTCACCGTGTTTGGTAGTGACAGGCACCATAACGTGAAGCAGCTTGTGCCAAAGGGCAGGGATGAGCTGCTGCTGTGATGCCAGTGTCTCCTGCATCACTGGGAGGTTTTGGTTGTAAACCCCCTTTTTCTGGGCTCTTCTGTGCTGCCTGAGTTGCAGCTTGTTTGAAAACAAAGGCTTAAATTGCCTCGCTTAATTTTGCATGAAAGAGTTTTGCGTTAGGTCTGGCCCAATTCCTTTTAATTTCTGTTGAAATGAAAGCAGCTTTTAATTAGGATGTTGCTTGAAGGCTTCAAGCTGATGTTAGAAGTAGTTTCAAGCTTCTAAGGTATGAAAGCGTCCCCCTCAAATAATTTTTTTTTTGCTTTTATTAATGATTTAAGCATAAATCAGTTTTTATTACTGTTTGCGAACCTCAGGGAATGAATGGAAGTGATTAACAAACAGACATAATGATCCTCACGGCACAGGTGGTTTTTAGGGACTCGTGTGGCAAATGAAACTGCTTTATCCCATCGACAAAAGCACTGGCAATTTATGCAATGTTGTATTTTTTTCAGATTCCTCAGTTTCCTGTCATTCCTGCAATTACTCCCCTGGCAGGGCTTGACAGCCTTCCTCCCAGCCTGTCTGACATCCCCGCTGCCAACGTGCCCCCCATCCCCGCCCCATCGCAGTACTTTGCCCCGGCGGTGATCCTGCCCAGCCTGCCCATGAACCCCACGCTGCCCATGGCGCCCAACTCGCCCGCCCTGCCCATGCAGGCCGTCAACCTTCCCCACACCACCGTGGCTTCTCTGGTGCTGCCCTGCCAGCCCATGGTGCCCAACCTGCCGGCGGCCACCATCCCTCTGCTGGCCGTGGCCCCTCCGGGGGTGCCGCCGCTGCCGCCGCAGCCCGTGTTCCAGCCCGCCTTCCAGCCGCTGCTGCCCGGGGATGCACCCGGCTCCCAGCCCGTGCCGCAGCCACAGCCACCTGCTGCAGCCCTGCAGCCACCTGCTGCAGCCCTGCAGCCTCCTCCTGCAGCCCTGCAGCCCGGCGTGATGCACCCTCCTGAGCCGGCCCTGCCTGCGCCCGGCCAGCCTCACCAGGTAAATCCACCGGGCGGGCACGGGGCCGTGTGTGCGGGCACAGCCCTGCCCTGCTGTGGGGTGCAGCTCTGGGGCACAGCCCCGCCCTGCTCTGGGGCACAGCCCCGCCCTGCTCTGGGCACAGCCCTGCCTGGGGCTCTCTTCCTCACCACCAGTAATCCTTGTTCTTGACATGTTCTGTTGACCTCTTGCCCTCCGTTCTGGAGGTGGTGGCTGGAGCTGTGAGCTGTGGGGTGGCAGGTGATGTTCCCAGCCAGGGACAGAGGCCATCAAGGATACAGGGCATAATCCAGCTGGCTTTGGGCAGTGAATGAGCAGAGCATTTTGTGAATTTCCTCTTCCTTCTTTGTCTCCCATCTGGGGAGGTGTGAGCTGTGGTTGTGCCGGGTCAGGAGGGCGTGCCAAGCCGTGCCAGTGCCTGTAGCTGGTCCATGGGATGCAGGGCTGCTGGATACTCACAGTGAATATGGGGGAGCTGATGGGAGCAGTGGGCTTGTTTGGGTGTAGAACATCTTTAAATCAGCAAAGGGAAGTGGCCTTCTGGTAAGGACTCTGGAAAACTGTGGAAGAGCACTGTCAGACCTGCAGGGCAGGGATGGATTCTAGCTGCAGACTCTTTTCCCCTTGGAAAAATGGAGCATAAATGAGCTCAAGTATTAGCAGTATTCACACAAAAACTGCCTCAGGACTGACAGAGTCTGTAAATACTTCTCTCACCACATCTGTGATATGTCAATGTGAAACACAGTCTGACCAAAGCAGGAGAGGGCACTCAACCTGTTAATAAAGCATTTGGAAAATCTGTATTCTGCCACATCCCTTCACCATAACACACTAATTAGAATTCATAACATCCCATCCCAGCCTGTCACGGCATCTTCAGAGCAGTACATAGCTTTTAAATTTCTCTCTTCAGCCATGTATTTGGTACAGAATTACTGTCGTTGAGAATGTCAGCAGCATGGAGCCTGGGAATGTTACTCAGTGTTCCCTGTGGCTTTAAAGGGAATGGAATCAAGAATGTTAAACACAGTGAGCATGGCAAATACCAGAACTGGAGAGCTGACGATCCCAAACCATCCTGACACAGTCACTAGCTGTCAAATATGTATGGAAAAGTTGTATATGGAAGAATTTAGGATAAAAAAATAGCTATTAGAATGTGCAGAGGAATATTTTAAAAACCATTGTTCTGATTTGAACACTTCTAGTGGAGAGGTATTTTTGCATACAATGCCATGCTGTCTTTGCAGTTGATGTGTAGCACCTCTGAGTTTTGTTTGGCCTGGGTGTGTCTGTATGGGCCATTCACTTAAGAGTTGGACTTGATGATCCTTGTGGGTGTCCCTTGCAAGTCAGAATATTCTGTGATTTGACATTGAAATATTTTGTGAATTATTCTAATGATATAAGATTTAAAATTGAACCACCCTTCTGTGGCATTACACCACACTTGCCAGTCTAACAACCCTGCCTTGGGCAGCCGTGTAACTCTGAGGTGTTGTGAAGCACATCCTGTCTTTACTTTTATCCACATTAAAACCTGGAATAATAGTTTCAGCTCATACCCAGAACCTGCAGAGAGCATGCAGCAATGAAGTCATGTGGCCTAGTTCTCATCTGAGACTTATTTTTTGTAATGTATTTTCCAATAGCCTTAAGTCTCTGTGTGATGATACTTCAAAAAACCTAAAAATTGGGCACACTTTTACCTAGTACTAAAAGTCTTTTTTCTTCCATATGCTCCTTTCTTCCTTCTTCCTCTTCCCACAAGCTCAGTCCCCTGGAAAAATACATGATGTACCTAAAAGGAGAATGTTCTGTTTTTAAATGTACAACCCAAAAGGACTGTTATGCAGAATAACAAGCCAGTCTCTAAGGTAGCTGGTGTCCTCTTGCCTGGGTCTGGTTCCCACCAAGTGCTTACACACTTGAGTTATTTTAATGCACTGGAGAAATTCACGGAGATAAGTGAAACTCCCTCTGACCATATGGAGGTGTTGGCAGGACTGGGGCCTTGGGGCTTGGCACATCAAGGGTTAAGTTGGGATTTCAGTGGGTAAACTGCACCAAACTGAAGTTGGACACTGGTGTATATTTGGTGAAAGAGTTAATTGTGCCATTTGTACCAGGTCCTCGTTCTACATGTATGGCAGATTTCTTTAAATGTCCTGGGTGAGGTTATGGGTAGAGTGTGTTTTTCTCTGCATGGACAGTGTGGGGTTATTGAAAGCAGAGTAAAGTATTGAAGAAAATGAATTCATCACCTGAGATCTTAAAGCAAGTCCAGAGGAGGCCATGGAGATGCTGCAGGGCTGGAGCCCCTCTGCTCTGGAGCCAGGCTGGGAGAGCTGGGAATGTTCCCCTGCAGAGGAGAAGGCTCCAGGGAGAGCTCAGAGCCCCTGGCAGGGCCTAAAGGGGCTCCAGGAGAGCTGGAGAGGGACTGGGGACAAGGGATGGAGGGACAGGACACAGGGAATGGCTTCCACTGCCAGAGGGCAGAGATGGATGGGATTTGGGGAAGGAATTATTGGTTCTGAGGGTGGGCAGGCCCTGGCACAGGGTGCCCAGAGCAGCTGTGGCTGCCCCTGGATCCCTGGCAGTGCCCAAGGCCAGGCTGGACATTGGGGCTTGGAGCAGCCTGGGACGGGGGAAGATGTCCCTGCCATGGCAGGGAGTGGAATGAAACAAGTTTTGAGGTTCCATCCATCACAAACCATCCAGGAATTCTGTGATTTTTCATTTCTTAAAAAATCTCGCCTTGTCCCTGCTAATAAACTGGTACCTGAGCAATGCACATTGTCATAACTGTACAGAGGGAATCCTTAGCTTTTATTTAGTTATTTCCCAGGGAGTTTAATCTCTGTAGTTGTTCCTGAGAGCACCCAAGCCCAGAGCTCTGCACGGTTCGAGTCCTCTCTTCAGGACCAGCGGTGCCGTCGCCCCGTGCCCGAGCCCTTGGCGCAGCGTGTGCTAACAGCTCTCGTTGTGTTGCAGCCCATGCCTGGACACTCCCAGTTTGCCCTGGAAGCTGCGGCCCCGGTGCCCGTGCTGCCGGTGCAGCCCTCCATGGTCCTGTCACCGCCGTTGCCGCCGCAGCCGGAGCTGGTGCCGCCCCGCGTCGCTCCCGAAGGCGTTCCCCCGGTGCATGGCAGCCTGGCCGCGGCTGCCCCGCCCGTGCCCATAGAGCCTGCCCTGCCTGGCCAGCCCTCTGCTCTGCTGCAGCTCCAGCCTGACCTTTCCCAGCCCCTGGGCCAGCAGCTCCCAGCTCCCAGCTCGGCTGGCGCAGAGACATCTCAAGAGGTAGAGCCCTTCCTCTGAAGTCACTCACCAGCCTCAGCCTCAATCCTCTTGGCTGCTGCTGTGTGAAACAGTGGGCTGGCTGCGCCAGGGAGGTTGTCCCCTCGGTGTATCGAGCCACTGCTCCTCGATGCCAGCAGCTCTGGGTCAGCAAATAATTGGCCATTCCAAATGAAACCTCATCTTGTAGCTCAGGAAATGTCTCACTGAGTTTGTGAGGCAGCAGGGCTAAGCGCCTCCTTGTCAGTAGCTGAGCACAAGCATGAGGATAGAAATCAAGAAATTCTCACTGTGGGTGAGTTAGAAGATGTTCTGTAGAGTTTCACCCATGTTTTGTCCAGTCTTGTTTTAAATGTCTCAAGCACTTGTTCAGCCAATCATCATTTGCCTTCAGAGACTGCTCCACAGCCTGAGTCTTTGTACTGTGAAAGCCCTTCATGCTCTTCAGCTTGAGCCCTATTCCCATTTCGTTTAGCATTGTATCCCCTGTATTGCCTGATGTCTGCTGCAGCCTTGGGATTTTTGTTTCTTCAGATACTCACAGGCATTCCCAGTTGTCTGTGGTCATAGAAGCAGGATGCTTTTTGTTGTTTTCCTTATAGAACTGTCAGCTCCTCCTGTCTGCTATTTTGACTTTTCTTTCCACTCTCATAATTGTTTAATCTTGAGTCTTGACAGAATATCACAGAACATTTCCTTCTCTTCAGCTCCCTGTTAACAAAGCAAAACAAAAGCTTTGGCATTTCTACCTGATTTCAGAAAATAAGTCTGATTTGTTCTCCACTCCTGGATGGAAATGTCCCTCTGTGATTCTGCATTCAGAGTAGTTCCTCTTGAGTCTCTGTTCTGAGTTACTTTTCCTCCCAAAGTATATATTTCACCTTTTCAAAATTAATCTCTTGGGTTTGGCCATGTTTCCATGGCTTGTCACATGCCTTGACTCCAGTGCAGCCTGAAATTCCATTGGAGGCACAACTCAATGCTGCCTCCAGAAGATGCTCCAGAAGGGCTGTGCTAACACTAAAAACAAATTCTTGTTCCCCTTTTTCCTGTCCATCAGTGGCAGTTTAATTCTTACCACATCAGCATTCCTGCTGTGCTGTAGGACATTCCTGTGAATGTCTGTATCCTGTTGGTTGGGTGTAGCAGGAATGGTGGAGCCTGCCTGCAGTGCTTCACCTGCAGATTCCCCAGGGATGCTGGGCTGGGTCAGGCATATCCATCACTCAGGGTATTCCTTCTCCAGCTGTCTATTTTCTGGATGCACAGCTCATGGCAGGGTCAGTGCTGGTGCCTTCAGTGCAGGGTCCATTCCATTAGAGATTCTGGAAATATGAACAGACCTCATTGTTGTGCACTGTGATACAGGGATACAATTTCTCCTGAGAAGCTCATGGCCACTGAGGCACACGTCTGTCCTTCACATCCCACATCCCTCAGAACATTTAACCACTGGTTTGCTAATTTCATCCTCACGTGCATCTCTAAGTTAACCCCTTTCTCTCATTCACTTTAAGAAGCGAGTACCAATCCACATCCTCTCCATGCAGGTTTTCTGGTATACATTGCTAAAGTTTCCTTGGGTGTAAGAGGAGTTCCATGCCTGTCTATATAATCAAAACACTGCATTTTGTTACTACTCTGCCCTGACATTTTTATCTCTTCTGTTGTGTTCAGGCACGTGGCAGCACTTGCATCCAAACCAACCTGAACCAGTCAGGCAAAAGAGGTTTTGTGAGGCACTTGGTTAAGTGCATTACCAGAATGTCAATACATTATGTCTGTGTTCTCACTGTTCATTGACATTGCAGTTTTACTGAAACTGCATTTGGGCTTGGCATGGCTTACGTGTGGTGTTACAGCCTAGGAGTGGGGCTGCCTGGTTAACTGCAGACAACCAGGGGGGCTGGCCAGTTCCCCACTGAGTTTTTAACCCAGCCCACCACTGCTTGAGTGCTCAGTGTAGCAATGGAGGTGAGGGGCTCGTTTCCAGCTGTGCGCCTATAGAAGGATTTTATAGACGTGCGTTTATAAATATATATAAAATTATATATATTTATGGGTGTGTCTGGTGTGAGTGTATATACACAGTTATATACATGCATGGGTGTTTGTCTGTGTGCATACATGGTAAGTTTGTTACAGCAGGGCCTGCAGCACTGTCACAAATTCTATGAGAATGGCTCTACTCGATGTGAATATCATGCTGTGATGTCTGTCCCCGAGCTGTAGCCACTGAAGAGGGAAGCTTTTGGGGAAATTTGTGTAGAGGACAAGAGGGCACAATGCGAGGGTGGTGTTCTTAAATTATGGATTTTCATCTTTTGTTTGTAAGTTCCTCAGAAATTTCCCCACTAAGCCAAACACAATGAAAATACTGAGCATATTTCAGGAAACTGTATAAAGCAATGAAGCAAATTAGCAGATACATTCAAAAATAAAAGTGGGTGCTGATGTGGAATTGTGCCTCAATCAGGTTTTGCCATGGTGGTGAGAACTGATTTATTCCTTCACCATCTCACCTGCTGTGGGCAGAGGAAGGGAATTGGCAGGTTAGTGGCTCTGTCTAAAAAAGGGATTGATGCCTTGAACAGAAGCGATGGAAGGGTAAAATAGGACATTTATTTCATTTCCAGGTTCCAAGAGCTGGTTAAACAGAATGTTTTTAGAGTTACTAGTGCCAACAGCAAACCCTTTCTTAAAGGTGTTTTTATCTGCTAATAAAATGTGTTTGCTTAAATGACTTTTTCTTGCATTTTAGGAGCAGGCAATACAGGACAAACTCCAATCTCTGTCGCAGAGTTGCGAAAGGTATTGTTATCACCTCTTTGGTGTAAAATATGCTTGCTTTTTGGAGGCTGCTTTTTCTGACCTAACCAGAAGGAGATGAACTGGGAGCATGTTTAGGGAGAAGCTAACAGTGTTCTGTGTGCAGTGTGCCTGTTTTGGCACCTGCAGCTCTTTTAATTCCTTCATTTGGGTGCAGCAACCTAGCCTTTGTGTATGTACAGCTGTATGGAACTTCTCTTTTCCTCCCCCTGCTGCAACCCTAACCTGTTTGCCCTCCTGCTGGGAGGGCAGAAAGGCAGGAGCTGAGAAAACCTCACCTTAGAAAAGCAGGAGCTTGTGCAGTTCAGAGAGGGACTGTCAGGATCCCTTAAGTGAAGGGATTGGGGGATGTAGGGATATATTCAGAGTGATGGGACTTTTGCTGTGTTACTGCCAGAAACATTAATAAATAATTTCTTGGTGGGTGCTGTAGCCAGACTATGTGCCTGGTGTGGAGTAGTGCCCTTCACTCACTGAGTATCTTCCAGTTGTCTCAGTTTGGGCCAAAAAATGTGCAAAAGTGCCTTTTCTGCAGCCTCTGTTATGTGGCTTACACGTGATGCGTGACTCCATTGTGTGAGACTCTGGCTTTATTCTGGGGTTGTTCTTCCTTTCCCTTGTGAAGCTACATGAGTCCAGATGTGGCTTCTGGTAAAGAGATGAGTGACAGCTTGGAAGGAGCAGCAGGAAGTGGAAAGCAAGAAGGAAAGTCTGCGAAGAAGCATAAGAAATCCACGCGCGCTCGTTCACGCCAGGAGAAGTCCAACAGACCCAAACTGACCATCCTAAATGCAAGTACAGCCTGTTGGAGGGTAACTGCAGGGCTCCCTTGGCTTTGCCAGGAGTAAGGATTGTTAATCTCTGCATGCAGGTGTGTAACACAGGGGATAAGATGGTGGAGTGCCAGCTTGAAACCCATAACCACAAGATGGTGACGTTCAAGTTTGACTTGGATGGTGACGCGCCGGAGGAAATTGCCACCTACATGGTGAGATGTGACTGCCCACGGGCTCTCAGTGCTCACAGCTGCTTCAGGCAGCTCCTCGTGTGTGTGCTTGTTGCATGAGCTGTCTGGCAGCTGTGGAATGAGACATTAATAAAAAAAAGTCTGCTTCCCCCTTTATTCTGATGTGGCCTTCTAGGTGGACAATGAATTCATCTTGCAAAGTGAAAAAGAGACTTTTATCGAGCAAATGAAGGATATCATTGATAAAGCAGAAGATATGCTCAGTGAGGATACAGAAGGAGAGCGAAGTTCTGACCAGGGAACAAGTCCCCAACAAGATGCTGATAGACTTGAAATGAGTGAGGTAAGAAATGCTAAAAAAAAGTTGCTAGTTTGATTCCTTTTTCTTAACAGCCAGATACTTAAATTACTTTTTCATCTTGTGTTTAAAAAAAATAAAAAGCTTTCTTACCTAGAAAAAGAATGCTTTTGCTGTGTTAAGCCTTACAATATGAGTGAGATGATGCTCCTCTTGCACTGATCCAGCTATTTCTTCTGTTTCTTTTACAGGAGAAGCGTCAGTCTCAAATGAAGACACCTGTCTATCAGCAAAATGGTAAGAGTGCCTTTGAATTTCTAGTGGAGGGTGTCCCTGCTCACAGCAGGGGGTTGGAACTAGGGGGCCTTTAAGGTTTCTTCCAACCCAAACCATCCTGTGAAATTAAGACAAAGTCACAATCTGGAGACAATGGAAATTCGTGTGCTTACTTGTTATTTTCTTTTCATCCCTAGTATTGCATACTGGAAAAAGGTGGTTTATTATTTGTCCAGTGGTGGAAAACCCTACGCCGGACGCCCCTGAGTTTTCTCCCCCGGTGCCTCCCAGTGCCCAGCCGACAGAAGGGCCAGGTATCTCCAAACTTCATAGAAAATGTCATCTCCAGGGCTGCTGTGTTGTCTCTCTTCTGTCCTCACCTCACTCAGCTGTGATGGTTTCACTTGATTTAGTCAGAGGAAGAAAATGATGAACTTTGTTAAGCTGTGCATTTACAGTGTGTTCTAGTGTTGAACCAAACTGGGAATCTTTATCTGATCTTTATCAGCAAAGTGTCACTATTTTAGCTACACCTTATGCTGTGGGGTAGCTGAAATTCTCATCATTGTAGTGTCTTTTCAGTGAATTTTTTTTTTTTTGCATGATCTGAAAATTGTCATTTGACGTGCATAACAGCTATTTGCTGGTGGGAATCTCTGGTGGGTTGTCCCTGCAGCTGACCGGGGGGCTTGGCAGTGATTCCCTTTCCTTTAAAGGCTCACCTTTTGTTTGTGTTCTCTCTAGACGCGGAGCAGTCGGATGAGCAGCCGCTGAGCTCTGCAGTGACGGAGGGGCCCGGGGTCGGGGCTGGCCAGGCGCTTCCCCCGCACACGGGGCTCAGCGACCTCGGAGCCACCCCGTCCTTGGCCCCGGTTCCTGCTGCGGCAGCTCCCGCCAGCCTAGCAAGCCAGCCGGAGTTCCCG
>VWYP01016329.1:136130-177031 GCA_013400435.1 Pycnonotus jocosus
CTGGCCCCGTCCCAGCAGCTGCCGATGGCGCAGGGGGGCCCGGGGGCGGCCGGGGTCAGCCTGCTCCAGCAGCAGAACCCCCCCGGCACCGCCGAGTCGGACGGCGAGGGGCCCCCCAGGGTGGACTTTGTGGACAACACCATTAAAAGCCTGGATGAGAAGCTCCGCAATCTGCTGTACCAGGAGTATGTCCCAACTTCCTCGGCATCAGCAGGGACGCCGGACACCTCTGTGCCCCCCGAGCAGGCCGACAGTGAATTTACCTTGGCTCCTTTACCTGAAGAGCAAGCTCCTGCCCCAGCCCTGGACGGGAGAGAGCCCGGCTGCAGCGTCCCGGACACCAGCCAGCAGGTGAAAGCTGCTGCCCAGCCCCCGGAGCCCCCCATGCCCTCGGGAGCCTTGCCCTGCCCAGCACTGGGCACTGCCCCAGCGGCTCTGCCCTCCGTCCCCTCAAAGCCCATCCCCAGGGCAGAGCTCAGGACACACTCTCCTTCAGGATACCTGTAGATAAACATTTCCTATCTCTGCTCCAGGGTGTGTTGCCTTTGCCTGCTGACTGCTTTCCAGTGTGAAAGCTTGCTTAAATTATTCTTGTCAGATGCATCCCAACTCGTTTTTCAGAAATGCTTGTTAGTGAAAGCCAGACTTTTCCTTTGGCTTTAGGAGTGGTATAATACTTTAATTCATCTCCTCTTGTGTTCTGTGTAAAGCAGGCAGAAATGTGCCAATTTTTTTGTAGTTTAAGAATGTAAAACACATGCGTGGTATAGTCATTCTAGTTCTAATGAAGCTTCAATTTTAAGTATAAATGAATGGCAGTGGTTGTGATTACTGCCTTCCAAGTCAGCCTGGATAAAGCAAACACCTCAAGTGCCTTTCCCTTGTCCACATGCTGTAGCCAAAGGCAGACATTCCATTGGCAGGAGTTTCTTCTGTTTCCTGTAATGGTTTCTTTTGTCTTCTCCTGAGCTTGGTAGAGCAAGACTGCCATGGAAGCCTCTAAGGAAAGAGGTAGCAGGCAGCCTGGGGCAGTGGTTACTCTGTCTCTGGTGAGCCCCCATGTTACTTTTTTTTCAGATAAAATTCCAAGTTTATGAAATCATCAGATTTGCAGCACATTGTGCTAGATCAGTGTCTATTCCAGGCTGTGGCATGGGTTACCCAGAGCAGCTGTGGCTGCCCCATTCCTGGCAGTGTCCAAGGCCAGGTTGGATGGGGCTTGGAGCAACCTGAGATTAATGGAAAGTGTCCCTGCACATGGCAGGGGGTGGAATGGGATGAGCTTTGAAGTCCTTTTCAACCCAAACCATTCTGTGATTCTATATCTTACCTCAAAAGCAGCATTTCTGGAGATAACTCCCTCCCCACTAGCAAGGCTGAGCCTGTTCTGTGTAGCATCAGCTGGAGGGACTCAATCCACTGCTGGAGAGCTGCTGTGTGGTACAGGAGAGCAGCTGTACTTGAGTCACTCTTTAGAGAGTGTTGTTTTCCAATGATAAATGATTTTCTGCAGCAAACAAAATTCTCTCTCTGTGAAACGTGTTATGTCTCTCCAGTAATTGGAATTTGTCCTATTAAAATCTGTTCTAAAATCTATTCCTATTATGCCAATAAGGAAAGAGACATAGAACTTCTGAAGACAGACATACAGATGGAATATATAGTCTGGCTGGAAAAGCAAACCAGAACCAAGCCCCAAGCATGTGTGTATATATAATATACTGGGCTTCAGTAGCTTGGGCTGCAGTTCCAACTGCAATGCTGCCACTGCTTTATTTCCTCCAAGGAAGGAGAAAAAAGTGGGGGAGTTGGAGGCAAGACTGGAAGGCCACCTCCACAGGCCCTGTGAAACAGTTCAGTGTTCCCTGGTAGTGCCAGGGCAGCAAGGGGAAGTGAGGGAAGGAGAGCACATTCTGCTTTGTGAGTGAGACTGAAATTGTGTTTCTTTTTTCCTTTTCCTGGAAGCTGAACAAGCCAGAAGTCACTGGTGTGAGTGCTCATCCCTCAGAGGCAAGAGGTGGGTCAGCAGGCAGAACAGGTAATGCTCCTCAGGCCGTCCCTACCGTGTGTCACCATGTGTCACCGTGTGTCACCGTGTGTCTGTGGCAGGAGTGGGGCAGCAGCCTGTCCATGTTCAGCAGCCCTGTGTGTCTCTGAGACACCAAGAACACCAGAATAGTTCAGGCCCAATGTAACATGGAGGTTTCATTCTTCTTCTGTTTTTCTCCTTAAATATTTTTAACTGACTAATGAAATTCCACACACCTGTTATTATTTGGATTCCCCAAGTCACTAGATCTGCCTACCTGCAGATATTTTATATTGCCATTGCTATTGCCTCCTGCATTTTCAATCCTGTATTACAAAGATTGGAGTTTTAAATTATTGCTCAGTGGTACACTTCAGTTTATCACAATAAAAACATTGGCCTTTATTGCATTAAGGCATTCCAGACATAAATGTTTTCTTTCCCAATGTTAAAACAGGTCCAGCCGCAAGCATCGCTTCAGCTCCTGCTGCTCCAGTGAAAGGCCTCCTTCAGGTAACCAGAACTAGGAGCAGTTTTCTGCTAGATTGTCACAGTTCCTTTCCTTAAGCTCTTATCTTCTCCAGGTGGCTCCTCCATCCTCAGGCCCAGCTCCACAGATGGAGGCTTTGCAGAGGAGCGAGGAGGCGGAGAGGACGGGGAGCGTGCCGCGGCGGGCGGCGGCAGATGGGGCCGTGAGTAACGCGCTCAGGGACGGCTCTGCGGGCTCTGCTCCCCACTTACAACAGCCTGAGGCTCCGGGGAGCAGCACACCAGCCAAAACCATCGGCAGGTTCTCGGTGGTCAGCACGCAGGATGAGTTAACCCTGGCGGCGCCGCAGTGCCTGCGGTTCTCGGCGCCCCCGGACGTGTACCTGGACGAGGAGCTGCCATCCAGCCCGGATGCGAGGGCCGCTGTCCGCAGGGTGCAGACGGCCTCCTCCGTGGATGTGCTGTGTGACCAGGCCTCCAGTGACTCTGCCGACGAGCCCTGCCCGCGGGCCCCTGCAGCTGCTGCTGCACAGCTCTCCACGCCCAGCAGCAGCACGGCCACAGACCTGATTAAAAAAGCGGCTGCTTTTCTGCAGAGGTCTGGCAAAGGCGGCTCCCCCGGCCCGGAGTCGCCCAACGGGCAAGGTGCGAAGATTCCTACCATCAACATCTCGTCCTTCCACTCGCAGTCGTCCTACATGAGCAGTGACAATGACTCAGAGTTTGAAGATGCTGATATGAAGAAGGAATTGCAGAACCTGAGAGAAAAGTATGTTGGGTTGCAAGTGATGCGAGGGAAGCTGGTGTTACCATGCTTTGGCAGCAGCTTATCTTAGGATGAGCAGAGCTGGAAGGAGTTAAACTGGTTCTGGGCAAATTAGGCATTGCCAGGACCTTCCCCCACTGTGCATCCTGCTGTTCATCGCCTTGTCTGCCAGTTCCAGTTAGAAGAATAACTCACAGAATCCCAGAATGTTTTGGGTTGGAAAGGACCTTAAAGATCATCTCATCCCAACCCCTGCAGTGGGCAGGGACACCTTCTATTATATGAGGTTGCTCCAGGCCCTATCCAACGTGGCCTTGGACACTTCCAGGGGTGGGGAGTCACCACAGATAGATTGCTGTAGCTTGGCATACTTGGGGTTGAGCAGCTGATTGTTTTATATCCAACATCTGTTTTGTTTCTTCTTTCACAGTTAATTATGCTGTCAGGATGTGGTGCTTTGTCAAATACATTGCTAGCAGAGTCCTTTTATTGTTTTAGGCATATGAAGGAGATTGCTGAGCTGCAGACACAGCAGAAGAATGAGATAGAGGCTCTGTATATTCGGCTGGGGAAACCCCTCCCTCCTAACCTGGGCTTCCTGCACTCCGCTCCGCCCAGCGGCCGGCGCCGAAGAACCAGCAAAAACAAATTGAAAGCTGGGAAACTCTTGAACCCCTTGGTCCAGCAGCTCAGGAGTGGAACATCAAGCACAAGTAGGTACCCTGGGTGCTTCCCTTTGCCTGATGCTTGTGTCAGTTGTGGCTCTGCTGTGTGGTGGCTGGGACTGCTGCAAAGGGTGGAATTTGTGTTGGTTTTCAGCTGTCCTGCTTTTGGACAGGCTTGTCCCAGCTCCTGGTACCGAGCCATACCTGCCTGCCCTGCATTGGCTGCAGTGCTTGGCAGAGGAAAAATATTCCACTTGAATTTGGAGAACAGCCTGGTTACATCTCCTCTGTTCTCCAAAAGAAATTTACTGATGTTTGTATTCACTTCTTAGGTGCTGTTTGGCTATATTGACTAGGTGCTGTATCTTGTTGTTGTTTACTTTTTCCTCCAAGATGTCACATATAAAAGATGGGATTGCATTTGCTCCCCTGAAGGATGGGAGGTAAAAGCAGTTACAAGATCATGGTGGATGCTTTGACCATCTGAAGTGGTGTGAGATTTTAACACAGTACTACAGTCCTGATTTTTTATCTTTTGGAAAATATACAAGAATATAATCTACCTGGAAAATATTGATAAACCCCAGTACCTATTTCTTCAGCAAAATGTAGAATAGAACATGAATAATTTTTCTTCAGCTTAGTTCATGCTGTTATTTGGAAGAGCAGCAGCATTTCCAGCATTCACCCTTTATTTCCAATCTGGTGCCTCTTGTTTTCAATATTACTGAAACATAGGGCCCCTTTGAATTTTGTTGCATCAATCTTTATAGACACGGTGTTGAGGAGGATTTTGCCTTCAACTAAGGATTTCAGCTGAGTTGGGAAAAACAAATATATTCAGAAGGCATTAAGTTCTGTGGCCTGTCTTGAGGCTGAGTGTTCTTGCCACAGAGACTGAAGCAGTGTTTGAGACTGTCTGTACTTCTACATCTATCCAGATATTTATGTATTGATACTTACCTGTAGATATCTAGATAAATGTCTCTATTTGTACTTTTGTCTACACAAATATCTTAGGTAAAGAGGCTTAAAAAGCAAAACACCTTTGCAATTGTTACATGAATTTATTAGCAGAAGCATCCAACAATGGCAATGACAATTATGCTCAAATAGCTATAAATAAAAAGTTCCTTGTGTCTTTGCTGCAACTTTTTATTCTTCTCCACTTGCTTAATGTCACCTTTGGTGTGGGAGAGCAAACCTCTGTGCATTCATCCTCCTGCTCAGACCCCAGCAGCTCTCTATTCCAGCAGTGCTCCTTCTGAGGCTCCTGAAAACACAGAGGAGAAACTGTAAAAATCAAACCTGCTCCAGGAGCTTCTTGGAGAAACAGGGTCAGCGCCAGGAGGTGTGGATTGTTTTCGAGGGCAGGCTGTCCCCATGCCTGTGCTCCATCCGGGACACGGCAGCGGTGAAGGGCTGTTCCTCTCGGGGTCCAGATTCGGGTTGTGTTCAGGCAGGGTTTTCCATCGGGAGTTTTCCCAGCCTTTGCCATCGCGTGTGCCGTGTGTGTTTGCCGTTCCAGGTGCCGTTTCGGACTGCAAGGACTCTCCGCACAGGGAGAGCGCCCGGTGGCCGCCGGGCTCCCCCGAGGTGCCCGCGGGCGGGGCGGTGCCGCCGGGCCGGGCCGTGCAGACACAGCAGCCCTGCTCCGTCAAAGCCTCTCTGTCCTCCGAGCTCTGCTCCGGCCTGGGCCCCGACGTGCCCGACGCCAGCGCCGGCTCTGCGCAAGGTGATTGCCGCTGCCCGTCCGCGTCCCTGCCAGCACGGGCTGCGCTTAGCGCCCCTCCCCTAGCCTTGAGCTCCCGGGCAGGGATAGAGCACCGGGAGCCTTTGGCAGCCCAAAGAATCCAAACTACTGGCTTACCTTTAAAAAGAGCATTGCGCTATTGTCGGGAGAGCCAAATTGAATTATCTTACCGAGTGTTACCAGCACTCAGGAAGGCGTGCCCAAGACATCCCTAATACCTGGGAAATAAATACCTTTCAGGTTTGCCAGCAGTGCCTCTGCCCTAATACCTTCTCTGGAGTCTGCCTTACAGAATCCTGAGAAAAAATGAACAGAAAACAAAAAAGATACAGAAGGCTAGGAGAGTGTTTGCTTTGTTTCATTTTTTGAGCCCCTTGATTCTGGTCCCTCATTACAAACTACCAAACTGTCTTGGACATGAGAGAAAATAAAAATGTAATTAAAAGAAAACCAAACCCAGAGGACCAAGTTATGTTTCCCTTTTATGAGGGTTTCACTCTGTGCCTAATTTTGGAGTCCCAGCCACAGGCCTGTAGACTGGCTGTGCCCCCCAGGCCCCAGCTCTGAGACCTCTGTGTATTGCCCCTGTTGTAGGCTTTGACTGATCTTGTTGCCATGCATATGGGAAGTTCCAATGATGATTAAAATACCTTCCTCTCATTGCACATCCTGCCAAACTACTCTACAAAATATCTATCTGTCCTCTTCTGCTGTTATTGCATCCTTTGTGTATGGTCAGTGCACTTGCTCCTCTTTGGCCAAGTTAAGGGGGAGATGTGGAGGTTTAACTAACAAAGCTGATTTGACTGATGGTTTAGGACATCTGATCACAGCTACTTGTACTTTATAAGTGTCTTTGTTTTCTTCCCTTTATATTCATTTACAGGCTGGACGGTTTTCCACCAAACGTCTGAGAGAGTGACCTATAAATCTAGTAGCAAACCTCGTACCAGATTCCTCAGTGGACCTGTGTCTTTGTCCATCTGTTTGTATTTGTTCTTTTGTATTTTATCACAGTCCATCTTTCTTTTACCCCCTTTTTCCAATTCCATGGTTTATATCTCTAATATGTTTGGCAGGATGCCCCTTTTTCTGAACCATCTTTTCTTTCTTTTTCTCTTTCTTTTAAGTAATCATCATGAACACACCTTATTTATATTAATTTTTCGTATGAAAGCTTTTTTTGCACTGCTTTTGGCTCGTGCCTGGGCACCAAAAGCATGTGTGGAAGATCTCATCATTTATTATATATAGCCTGATGGTAAATTTTACCCTGGACTTATCAAAGCTTTTGTATTTTATGTGATTTCTGTTGAAGTAATTTTATTTGCAATGTGGCAAATATACATGTCTGCTGTCCCGGTTCCAGCGACAACAAAACGAAATCCATCCTTCTGTAGACGAATGGTCTCTTTCACACATGTTTGGACTCTGAAGACATGCATGTAGCAAGCTGATACAATTCTAGAAGGTCACTGGAGGGTATAACTTCCATACAAGGGCTGTATTAACTCGATATACAGTACTGTTTATATCCACTCTGTTTTCTTTGGTTTTTTTCCCCGCTCTTTGCATGTGGAAATGCTGAGACAACAGTGCTCCAGCTAGTTCTTTCCAAATCTCTGTCCCAGGTGGGCTTTTCCCCATGCAGTCACTTTAATTAGTTTAAGTGAGCAATTTTTTGATGAACTCATAAGCAGCAGGAGGATCTGGTTACTCTGAGGGAGAGTCCCATCAACATTTTGTGTAAGCTGATCTGGCTGAAGCACTTGACTCAGTTTATTTTCTTATGACCTTATGTGACCTCAAGAGATGAAGTCAATTAGCAGTTCATCAAAGCATAAATAAGTAAAAAGCAATATCAGATATTCAGATGATACTTGGAAATGGATTGCTAGGATCCAGGAGTTTTGTCTCAAATAACTGTGCACCTTCTATTTGTACCCTATTTGTCTGACTTCTAAAGTAATTGGCAATTCCACCAAACAATATCAAGCTATTTAATGAAAAAATTAAGACTTTTTTATCTAATTGTAGATGCTGCTTTTCAGGCAAACGGATTTTGCTTGTACAATAAAGATATGTTGTGCTGAACAGGTACTATAGGCCACTCACACATAACCTTAGAAGGGCTGATAATGTTCTCGAGAAAGTGTTTGCTTAAATAACTGTGGGTTTGCAGTAGTGTCACATCTCCCCTTGGAGTTCTGCACTGCTCATTACTACCCAAGAGGGTCAGGTCAAAGGCACAAGAGCACTCCAATACACTTCTCCTAATTTTATGAATAAACAATATTTTAAAAAATAATCTTGATTTTTTTTTGTTTGAGCTCCCTGAAAGCCCAAACACTTAGGTGACTGGTGCTTACAGAATTTATTATCATGTAAGCTTTTAACAACTGGTGAAGTCATGAGACAATTTTGCATTTAGGGATTTTTTTCTGTGAACCTGAGGGGAATTCTCAGCTCCCAAACGTTCCTGTTTGGTGTTAGAGTGGCCACAGTAATTTCTTCTTTTGCACATGTGATTCCCAGAAGTTCTTTCATTAATCTTCCATGGAATTGCTATTCAGTAGGATGCAAAAAGTCTGGGAGATGGCAATTAAAAACCAGTGTATTAAAAATGTTTGGGTGCATGGATGTATTGAATGAAACCAGGGGAATATGTAAATCCTTTGAATGGTGATGTTTCCTGATGCTTGAATAACTCAGCAGGACTGATGGCTTTCTGTTCTCAGCCCCTGTGCTCTCTGGGGTCTGGGGGAGGTTTGGCCTCCCCCGTGCCTGGGTCACACCAGGAGATGGGCACAGTTCAGGCACTGAAGGTGGCCCTGCAGCCCCAGGTCACCCCTGGGGATCCCAGTCCTGAGAGCACAGCTGGGCTGCCAGGGCAGCCTCCCTCTCACCTGGGAGCTGAGCTCTGGGCAGGTTTGGTGGGGCAGGAGGCTGTTCCAGCCTGGTTTCCTGCTGGCCCAGCAGATGGGATGTGTGTGTGAGAGAAGGGCTGGGCTGTCCTGGGCATTCCTGTCCTTCCTGAGGGGGGCTGGGGCTGGGGCAGCAGGATAGACAGCAGGGATGTTCTCCTGGCTGGGGTCCAGAGCAGCTGTGACTGGAGCCTCAGGAAAAACAGGGCAGGTTAGATGGAGCTTGGAGAAGCCTGGGCTAGTGGAAGGGGTTTGGAACAAGATGGGCTTTTAAGGTCCCTTCCAACATAAAGCATCCTTTGATGATTCTGTATTTGAAGGTGATGGTGTTGGCAGTGCCAGCTGGCTCGTGTTCCCTCCCCTCTGGAAGGGATGTCAGGACCCAGCAGGCAGGCAAAGCCAAGCATTTGGATCAGATGCTAGGCGTGTTTGCATCCATGCCCCATCCCTGGAATGTCCCAGGCCAGGCTGGACAGGGCTTGGAGTACCCTGGGGCAGTGGAAGGTGTCCCTGCCCGTGGCAGGGCATGGAACTGGATGGGCTTTAAAGTCCCTTCCAACCCAAACCATTGCAGGTGGGATTCCATCCTCTGTGCAGTTGTACAGGGCTGGGACGTGGCTGTCCAGTGCCAGCAGCTTGGTGGCACCTCCAGACAGTTCAGAGTCCTGGGTCCATTCCATAAGTCAGGGTTTCCCTGCTGTTTTTTTACTTGAGAGCTGTTGGGAAACCTTGTGCTGCATTTTCAGAAATGTTCTGAATCTGTATCTTTGGTTAAGGAAAACCAACCCTTTGGCAAGGTGGAATATGCCAGCAGCAGACCTGCTGCACTGGCAGAAAAGGTGGCAACAACTTTAAATATTCCAATGGATTAAAGACAGGATCACAAGGATCTTGCTCTGGTTACAAGATCCATCACACTTGAACACTTTCACAGTGTTCTCCAGGACTTTTTGATCTGTTGCCCCTGTCCAATATTGACTTCACCTTTGTATGTTTCATGAAATAAAATATTTTTGATGGGCTTTGGCATATTTTTATCCTGAGTTCCTTTCCTGGGTTAAACTGCAAGGGTGCCCTAGGGAAGAGTTTCCACTGATCGTGAGTGGAATTTTCACAGCTCCATTTGGCTTAGGCTTGGAATCTTGTGTAATGCAATTTTTGCCAGGTCTGTAGCGATTCATATACTGTGTGTGCATATGCAATTATGGAAATGGTCTAGCAGTTTGCCATTTCCATTTTTTTGTAGCTTTCCAGCTTTTTGGCAGCTGTTAGTGCAAATATGGGACAGTGGATTTTTTTATGTTCTGTAAGATATAATAGCTATTTAATTCCTCAGATAAGAGATCTGGAATTGGTAAAATGCTCTGCTGAACTTTTGCAGTCTTACATTAAATCTTAATTACGATTCATCTCTTTAACTTTACAGTTCTTAAACACGTTAATTTTAGCAGTAATACAATTAATGTGGTGAATTAGATCTACAAAGTGAATTTTTAATTGAATTTGAGTTCATAACCAGCCGTGGCTGATGACTGTCAGTCCCTGCTTGAGGCAGTCTCACCACTGAGGGAACGTTTCCCATCTCCCAGCCCCACGCTGGAGTGGTGCTGCTGGAAGGAGCAGCTCTCTCTCAGTGCCCGACTCTGCTGTGATGTTTTCCTCAGAGCTGACACCCCTCACGTGTGTGTTTCATGGGTGTGTTGAGTTATCCCTGCTCTCCATCTCCTCCCTGGGTCGGGTTTGGCGCCTGGCTTTGGGAAACCTGTGCTGGGTGTGCAGGAAGCAGAGGGGCTGGTGATAAAGGTGTTTAAGGGTTGGTGATAAAGGTGTTTAAGGGTTGGTGATTTAGGTGTTTAAGGGTTGGTGATTAAGGTCTTTTTACAGGCATTTGAGCACGTACTGCAGTCAGCTGCCTGCTTTTATTTCTCGCAGGCAGGTGCTTTCCACTTGCATTCATATTGTGCTAAGAAGTGCCTGTAGCTGCAGGGAATAGCAGGGAATAGCCCGGAATAGCCTGGAATAGCTCTCTAGGATTGGTGCTGTGGCCACTGCCATCCTGGGGACTTGCTTCCATTGTGGGAATTGGTAGCTAACTTTGGGATAGGCAAGGTAAGGTATATCTGAGGGAAAAGAGGGCAAAAATGTGAGAATGCAAGACAGATGATTGAGCTGTGAATGTGACTGTGCTTGCTGTCTGGGCTTGGAGATAAGAACTGAACTTGGTCATGCTTGTTTTATTGTAGTCATGTCCTTCTGATTTTCCTAGGATAAAAGCCTCTATGAACTCTGAAATAATAAGAAATTCTTTCAAAGCAGTCCTCTGTTCCCCATGCCACCCATATCTAAGCACAAACATCTCTTCTTCCTTCCTTCCTTCCTCCCTCGTTTCTTTACTTTCTCTTCCTCAGTCTCTGACTGAAATTGCTTCCTTTTCCTCTGAAGACTCATTCAGGGCCTGTGTCAGCCTGGACCTGCAATCTCTGAGTTTAAAGCTGCATTTCTGGCACAGTAACAAAACATGACACCACTGTTTACTCCAGACAAAAAGCACATCCATCCTCTACCTTTTGTGCCCCAGTCTGATTTTGCTTATGGTTTCAAGTGCTTCTTCCCAATGAATCCTCCATAGCCCACGTCAGACCCTCATCTCCCCCCATCCCATAACAATATTCTTCTTATCAAGTCCAAAATACCTTTCAGGAAATTTGGCACCCCAGTAGCAATGGTGCCGATGTCTGGCAAGATCTGACGGTCGAGTCGGGGTCTCAGCACACTTCTGGCACTCTGCTATCTACAAACAGACTGTAAAATCATGATGAAGGATGGAACCAGGCAAGAATGAAAAAAACAAAGTAGTTTAGTTAAATTAAAACCTGGCTACCCTAATGGATTTTTTTTCTGTACTTGGAAAAGGCATAAGGGAAACTCATTCACAGTTCCGCTCAATTGAAGTTCAGAGTCTCACATTTAGACACAAATCCTGTAAATAAGCTATTTGGAAACAATTGGCCTCAGACCTGCAGAACAATGTATCTTTTTGGACTTGTAAAACAAGATTTTTGGGGTTGTTTTATGGTTTGTCTTTGCAGCCAGACTAGCTTGACTTGTTCCTGAAAGCATTTTTGGCCTCCAATCACAAACTAAATTGACATCATTTCCTGCATTAATAGGAAACAAATCAAAACCTTCTATTAGGAATCCAAGGCAATTTGGAAAAAAGAAAAAGAAAAAGAAAATCAATCAAAAAAAATTTAAAACCAACCAACCAAAAAAACCCAAACAAATGCATCTTTAAGTCATGAGCCCTTGCTTTTGGCATGCTGTGGTACTTTCCAAAGCTTTTGAATGGCTGCACATTAAGGAAGGTTTGAGCTGTCCAGTTATTTAGGCTTCCTTTACTCACCTGAACTGCTGACTTTGTCTGTCTTTTCTTGCATAATAACTACTTTCTGATTGCTTAAAAGTACAGAAGCTTGTCCGTCTGATTTGTTGTGTTTAGTCTTACCTAATTCTGTGTGTCTTGTATTGTTTTACCTTGTAGGGTCCACCTTGAAACGACTATGTCTAGGCAAAGATCACAGTAGTAGTAACTATCCCATTTTTGTTTCTCAGTATTTCCTTCATGGCATGGGATGTTCTTTGCTTTTTTATTATTATTATTTTTTACTAAAAGCTAGCTGTTTAATGAGTAGAGCTGATGCACTCCTATGAAGCTAGACTGTATGAGCTGTGGTTCTTTGGGAGTAATGCATGTGCTGTGGTGTCTTGGGAGCCTCGCATGCTGCAAGGGAGTGGTGGTGTTGGTGTGAGAGCGTGCCCGCATGCAGCCAGGAGCCTGGCTCCAGTGTCTGTCTCTGAAATACACACCTTTAGATGACTGCACTTCTCTGCTGGAGGAGTGGATAGCTTCAAGCCATCCCAGCCCCCTTGAGCTGCATGAAATATTAAACACCAGTTGAAGAGCTTTCCTCTCAAAATCCTTACTTTTCTCACTTTTACCCCAAGGAAAGGAAAAGGAATTGAGCAGTATTCACTTAGAAGTGACATTGCAGGTTGAATGCATGATCATTTAAAGGTTATTCATGTATTTTATATAACTGTAGGACTAATTAGTGTACTGTGTTTCATTGGCTGGTAACTGATTAACAGAGAAAATACTCAATGTTCATGTTTGCTTATATAATAATTCTACTACAGTTCTATGAACTTTTTGCTTGGAGAGATGGTCTTTATTTCCAATCTTCAGCTATCTCAAATCTGTTAGCTGAGAAGTTACTTTACGTTTTCTGCTTAGGTCAGATTCAGACTCTTTCAGTTGCAGTCCCCTGCTGAGCTTGCTGTGTCAGACTTGTAGTCACTAAGCAGAAAAAGGACAGTTTTTGTTTTTTTTTTACTAGTTCTTCTAGAAAGAAGTGAACACACAAAATTAAACTTCTATCAATACTCTTCGTGACTGCTTTTATCTATACCAAAAGTTCTCTGTCACAAACAGTCACCCCACACACTACATTCTCTCTCCTCTCTCTTCTATACTTCCATGGTCCTGATGGGGATTTTCCCCCTAGAATACTCAAACAGCCATGAGAATTGTCCTGTCATCATTGAGAGAGGTGGGGGCTCCCAGAGCCTTTGAGGCACAGGAACCAGCCCTGCCTGTAACCTCTAGGACAAACACATTTTTCAGGAGGACAGTAAACTTATGCAAGTAAAATAAATGGTAAATTAATTTTCTAAATACTTGCAGCGTTAGCAATGCATCCCACCTCCCTGTTCCTCATGGCAGGCTCTGAGAAGATATATGGGATGTCAGCTTTATGGGGCTGCATCCCTGGCTTCACTCCCTGTCCCTAATTTCACCCAAGACGAGTTAGTGGCCAGGGTGACAGAATGTGATGGAAAATGCAACCCCATTGGACTCAGACCATTTCTTTAAGCAAAGGTGTTCTGCAGCCAGGAGGGGGAGGGTTAGAAATGCAGAAAGCCACCCCTGGAGTGGCAGTGGGTGAGAAGGGGCTTGAGCTGCAGGGGTGAGGCAGAGACACCATCTCAGCTCTCTGTGTGGTTTTCCAGGATCCTCCACCAACAGCCTGGTGACGTGTCCCGAGCCCCTCCCGCAGTCGCCGCTGCAGGTTCAGGCCAACAACAGCAACAACAAGAAAGGGACGTTCACGGATGACCTGCACAAGCTGGTGGACCAGTGGACGAGCAAAACTGTTGGAGCTGCACAGACAAAACCTTCTTTAAACCAACTGAAGCAGAACCAAAAAAGGCAAGACATGGAGCCAAAGGCTAACCCCATGCAAACGCAGAATGAGACGTGTGGAGTAAGTGGCCCTCCTTGAAGGACCTACCTTTTGCTATGTGTCTGACAGGACTCAGATGTGGAGGAGGACATAGACTAAAATTACTCCAGATAAATGCTTTCTATAAATGTCCAGCTCTTTTCATTCAGTACTAAATCAATTCTTTTTAAAATTGTCCTTTGGAATAATCTTAAGGGATATATGGGTAGCAATATATATAAAAATATATATTTTTAAATTCCAAACTGCTTATTAGCAGCGATACACAGCAATACTCCTGTCATTATCATCTGTTGCTCAACTTCAGTTTCAACTATGACTAAAGGGTTTTTTTCTGATGTTTCCTATTAACCTTCCTCAGAGCAGGGGCTGGTGGCTCCGTGGTTGTTTGAGTGGAACTGGAGGGAGCCCTGTGCTGGGAGAGGGGCAGCTGGGGCTGTGCTGGCCCTTGCTTGTTGGACAAGGCCATCCTCAGGAATGCTGTCAAAGTATCCTACAGCAAACAGGGAATTGGGAAGCCCCCACTGGTCCCCTGCTGTTGTCAGCAGCAGGACAAGGCTGTGTCAGGTGCATCGTGTCTGTGTTCAGTGCTGCTCAGGGCTGGTACAGAGGCAGCACAGTGAGGAAGGAGCAACATCCAGAATCCCAGTTCACCATTCTGGCCCACTCTGGTCTGGGTTTCCAAACCTCTTCCTTCCCACAGCTGGAGATTCTTTGACTAGTAATTTTTGCTGGGTTCATTTTCTTGGAAGACTGCAAATTGAGCCAAAATAGAGGAAAAGAACAGCGAGGAGCTGTTCTGTAATCCCCTAAAAGCAAGAGAACAAGATCTGGATAGCAAACCACTGCCTTTTTGGGATGTAGAAGGAAAAACTCCCGTAGCAGTAGTAGTTCTGTAGCTGTTGGTGAGGTGAAATGTACCAAAGCAGGAACCTCACCAGTGCATCTGCTTTGGTACCTGCTGGTTCCTGAGTGAGTAAATAATCCTTCTACTCACTAATGCTTTAACCAGCTCAGGAGTAAGCAGTGTCTACTTAAGACTCTAACAGTCTTCATAAAATAAGTCAAAAGTTGATGCTAGTAAACTCAAACTGAAGATTTCCATACAGTGGTGGAGAGGGCACAGATTTTGTTAAGTCACTTCTTGCTTTCTTTTCTGTGCTTTTTGCAGCATTTTGGTGTCTTTCCCCTGAAACTGCTGCAGAAGTTTGAAGTATTTGATGTGGATGTTTTGCCCACCTGTATCTCTGGAGGAACAAGTGGTTATTTTACTTGTTTAAATCACCTGTTAGTATCAATTTAGGGTTGATTTTACCTCCTGCAGTCTTGGTGTCTGTGTGAAAGCCTGTGGAGAAGGCAGTGTGTCACTGTGAGAGCAGCAGGGGTGTCCCTGTCTCAGAACACTGCAGCTTGGAGGGTTTGTGTCTTTCTCAACCATGGCAGTTGTTCCAGGGAATCAGCAGAGCTGATTGAAGTTTTTTGGAGGTGCTTTAGCAAGAGCATGGAGAGGTTGGGATTCTCTGCTCTTCATTTCACGTCATTCCTTGCAGTGTGGAGGAGGGGCACCAGCTGGAGCCCCAGGGTGGGTGAGAGCTGAGCCCCTGGGGTGGTTTGGGGCACAGGATCCTCCTGAGGACTGTGCTGGCTGCAGCAGAGGGGCAGGGGCAGGTGGCAGACACTGCTGGGTGTTTCTGTTGAGTGTTTTGGCCATGAGGATGCTGCAGGTGGCAGGTATGATACAGAAGAATTGAACAAGGGTTGGTTTGGCAGTTCAGCATCGTTCTGCTGTTTGTACCCTCTGAAATGGACCCTAAAAGGGGAAAGTGAAGATGAGGGAGGAGAGGGCTGCATGGTGCTGGGAGAGAAGTGGCCAAAGGAGGAGGAAGGGAGCAGTGTGAGAGGACTCCTAGTGTGGACAGCCGGACAAGTGACCCGTGTGTCAGTGTTGGAGGGATGAGCTCCATGGGGAGATGCTACACCTGTGCTGAATCACAGCTGAGTCAACTGGAAAGACAAAAACAACTTGGGAAATCACATAAAGGATGGAAAAAATAGCTTTCCAAGAGAGAGAATGTGAAGCTCAGGCTGTACTTCTTCAGCTCATCTGGTAACACCATCTTTTGTCGCCTCTTTTGATCAAAAATGCCTTTGCAAGAAAAGAATAAGGAGCACTAAGCAGATTTCCAGCCCATCAGAGAAGGTTATAATAAGGTTTTATGTTGGAAATAAAGGCTGGATAAGTAGGAAACAAGGTGATTCTTATGCCTTTTGTGGTTTGGTTTTTTTCTTTTTTTTTTAACTGGAACGAACTAGTATGGAGTTGTTAGGGTGGGCTGGCTCACATGGGTTTAGTTTTGGGAAAAGCTGTCATTTTTTTGGGGAATGTGGTCCCTTGTGATGGTCAGAAATGAGGGGCTGGGGGGTGGCAGGATTTGTACCTTCACTTCTGCACCTGCTGGGGGTTATTGTAAGAGAAATGCCTCCCTAAAGGGTTTCATACAGGAGTAGGAATGAAGGGAGTTATCCCATGATGAAAAATACATTAAACAATTTAAATATATATAAAACATTAACTATACATTTAAATAGAAAAATTCATTTTTTACTTTCAAATTTTCTCTTGCTGTTCACCCACTGTTATGAATATGCAGGGAAGTTGTGCAGCTGAGTGAAAATCTTCTCTTTCCCCCTAGAACAGAGGACTCACTTCCCTGAGTTATCTCTTTTTTTACTCAAGACTCCTTCCACCACTAGCAGCAAATTGTTTGCTGTGAATAAAATATATTATTTTTTAACTAAGCAAAGGCTAGTCTCTAAGGCTGGAAATAGAAGAGAAACTGTGAGTGTGTTAATAAGAGGGACTGGTTTTCTTTTCATCCTCTGCCATCAGAAGTGTAGACAGCAATAATGTAATTGGAATGCAAAACTTTATATTCTGCCTTGTTTCTATAGAAGTTACCAGTCCATTTGCCTGCAAGTCCTGGTTGATCATGTTAGAAATCTGGGGGGAACCTTTTGAGGGGGGAGGAACCTTCCTCCAATTGTGTCACAGGAGCATTGAAGTGTTCCTTTTCCAATGGTTTTATGAAGCATGGAAGTGCTCTCATCAGCAGCAGTTTGAAATGCAGTAGGAAATACTAGAACGGAGGTGAAACTGCCTGAGTGATTTCTCTCTGTGATCTTTGTGAAGATATGATGAAATAATCATTTTTTACAGGTAACTTTGGTTAGCATTAGTCAAGGGATAAGCTTAGGAATGTGAGCTGCCTTCTGTGCAAAGAACACTGAATATTGTGTGCTTCAAGACACTCTTTGGAGATCCCTGAGAAGGAAGGGCTTGCCAAGAATGTTTTCTATACTCCGTGCTGTGTGGAGCTCCATGGTTTTACAGAAAAAAACCCATTATCCCCCAAAAGCTGAAACATGTTCCCAGTGCATGGTGGGGTTGTTTCTGAGGACACACAGGTCTGTGACACTGGGGGACGTGGGCTGGGGCTTGGACACCCCCAGCAGCACCTGAACCTCTGCTGGCATTTCCTGACTCGTGGGTTTGGGTGTGCTGTGGGAGCAGCCAGGCTGGGCACGGCCACGGTGCCAAAACCAAGCCACAGCCCCTCCATGTGTCTTCCCTCTCTGCTGGATTGGGAAAATCATAAAAAATGAATCTGTGTTTGAAACTATTCAACAGTGCCTTGGTCTGATGGGCAGAATAGTTTTCCAGGGGATTGGAAAAGCACGCACACATCTCTTCAGGAGTGCCTGAAAGCTTTGGGGTTTTGGCAAACTGGGCAGAGGTGATAAAGGAGATGCATTAGCATCCTTACCTGCTCGTGTTGGCAGCCAGCTCTGACTCTGCCCTGTGGCTCAGTTTTGTTTCAGTGGTAGCTGCTCCCTACAGAAGGAAAACGCTGATGCTAATGGGGTAGCCAGGAAAAGAAAAATCATCTAAATCCTGCTTTTTCAAATGGGTTCTGATAGTTATGGTCAGCTTTCACAGCAGAATTACCTGGTTCCCTCTGCTCTGATATAAACCCAGAAGAATTTATGATGTTGGTAAGTCACAATCAATGCTTGGCTGTGTAGTGTGACAGTACTGGAGCTGTGAGTACCACTGGGGTGGCACTTTGAAGTTTGCCTGGTAGAGCACAGGAAAAATTAAAAACAAGTCCAAAGAAGAGATTTGGGGTATTTGAGCTGGCCTAGTCTTCGTCTTGTGAGGTTTTTTAATTTTTACCAGTATTTTCTGGCATGTTGTTCTCTGTGTATTATTCTTGTTTTCTAAATGAGTTTGTGTGATTATTTGGGGGAAGGGGAATGAACAGCCACAAAGGAAAAACTGTCAGGAGGAGGGAGGTGTGGGGGGAGCAGGAGCTGGTACCTGCAGGGGACAGGTGCAGGTGCTCAGAGCAGAGGATTGTCAGTCAGGTGAGCAGGTGGCATGAGCAGAGCTGTGAGGGTGCTGGGTGCAGCTCTCTTGGCTCATTGAGGGTGCTGGGTGCAGCTCTCTTGGCTCAGTGGGTTCATTGAGGGTGCTGGGGGCAGCTCTCTTGGCTCAGTGGGCTCATTGAGGGTGCTGGGTGCAGCTCTCTTGGCTCAGTGGGGTCACTGAGGGTGCTGGGTGCAGCTCTCTTGGCTCATTGAGGGTGCTGGGTGCAGCTCTCTTGGCTCAGTGGGTTCATTGCTTCAGCAGAGGGGAAGAGCAGGGCAGGAGCTCCCCTTCTACCCCATACCTGCACAGCACCCTGCCCTCCTGAGGAGTGCCTGAGGGTCTGGGGTCCTCAGCACAGGCAGGACTTGGAAGGAGTCCAGAGGAGGCCATGGAGAAGCTCTGAGGGCTCAGGCTGCCCAGCAGGAGTGACAAGGGTGCAGGTGGGCTCCTGGCTGTGCTGGTGGCTGTCACCCCAGCAGCTCCTGCTCAGGTGAACCCTGCCCATGGACACAGCACCCTGCTGCACTCTGCAGCCCTGGCTGTCACCCCAGCAGCTCAGGCTGTGCTCAGGTGAACCCTGCCCATGGACACAGCACCCTGCAGCCCAGGGGTGCCCTGACTGCCAGCCCACGTCAGCCTGGCTGTCTGAAGGTGCTGAGCCAGTCCTGTTCAGAGCTGTGCTGTGATCCCAGGAGTGATGCACACACCTCGTTCATCACTCAATGCCCACCTGCTGCCCTCTGAACCATCAAAGGGACTTGCAGTCTCATGGCTTTCCTGCAGCTGGGAAATCCACAGCTTTGGGGCTGCTTTTCTGGCATGTGTTAATTTTGGTGTTTCAGTCAGCACCTCCATGCAGGAATTGATGGAAAGTGTGGGCCTCCATCAGTGTTGAGTCATCAGAACTGGTTAAAAAGGTGATGGTTTAAAAAGGCCACACCCTAGAGGCTCCTTCCCAGGGGAAGATGCAAGAGTCAGGGGCCATGGCTCTTGAAGTGTAATTTGGGAAGCTCTGCCATCCCATACTGAGGTAGGAGAGCTCTTTCTCTGCCCTTCACATCCTGAATAATTGAAGGGTTTGTCAACAGAATTTTAGAAAACCAGCTGGAGTTGGTCCCGGCAGAGCAGCCCTGCTGTGTCCTGGCTGGCTGTGCCTCACCTGGCACCAGGCACTGAGAGGTCTCTGCCACCCGAGCCACCCTCAGCTCCCGGGGCTGGCTGAAACAGTTTTGTACAGAAATAAGGGCTAGAGCTTTTCAAGCTCTTTTGAGGCTGGCTGTACATGGGCGGGCGTTGGGTTAATTCTGCTTGTAGTGAAGTTTATTTACTTTTATGCACAAGTTAACAGATACTTGAGTTCCCTTGGACATGCGAGGGTGTTCATTTTCACTTGTTTAATGATGCTTCCTGCCTTCTTGAAAAATGAGGTTATATTGAGGTAACTTCACCCTCTGCTTCGTATCAGCCTTTTCTATTAATTTCCAAATAGTCTGTCTTTAAAAAAAATAAAAAACAACAAAAAAACACCCATCCAAAAACCCCAACAGAAATATGAAAGGAGAATGAATGAGCCCCAAAGCAAGGCCCAGCCGAGGACAGGGAGGCAGCGCTGTGCCCGCAGCTGCCCGGGATGCTGCTGGCACGGGGAGAGCAGTGCCCTGTAGCGACACTTGTTATGTTTCTCTTTTTGTAGGTAAATTCGGTAAGGACAGGACTGGGGAGCAAGTGCCCCGTGCCCTCGGGATCCGCTCCCGGAGCTGCACCGTCCCTGCCCGTGCCGGTGCCGGTGCCGGGGGTGATGCCGTACGCGATGCCGCTGTGTCCGTACGGAGCCGCCTTCCCTTCTCCCGTGTACGGAGTGCCGTGGGCGGGTCCGCCGGGGCTGCTCGGGGCTCCCGGCATCGTGCGCTTCCCCCCGCTCGGCCGCTCCTGCCTGCGCCTGTACCCGGGGCCGCTGCAGCGCCCGGCGCGCCCGCACAGCCCGCGGCTGCGGCTCACCTAGCGGGGGACAGGGCTGTGGGGACAGGGCTGTGGAACCAGGCCATGGGATCAGGCCATGGGACCCTGCCTGGGGACCGGGGCCGTGGGACCCTGCAATGGGACTGGGCCATGGGGACCCTGCCTGGGAACCCTGCCACGGTGACCTTGCAATGGCACCGCGCCACAGGGACTCTGCCATGGGGACCTTGGCATGGGTGTCCCTGTCCCTGGGTGTCCCCGAGTGTCCCTGTCCCTGGGTGCCCCCGTGGTGGGTGGGTTGGTGGTTTTGCTGCCATCACATTGCAGTGTTTACTGTGTTGGTGCCGTGGGGTGTGTGGGGCGAGGCGGGCACAGCCGTACCCCACATCAGCAGCGCTGTGAGGCGGCAGCACCACAGATCCTGGGCAATATCTGCTTCTGTCCCACTGCTGAAGACACTTTATTCCTTGTGTTCTGTTTCACACTTTTGATCCTTAACATCGTTGTACTTGAATTGATAATTAGCAAATTGTACTAACCCTGCAGGAGTTCAGTGCCTTGAATCTCAGCTTTCCAGTCCCAGCTGGAAAGAGATGTACAATTATTTGAAAGGTGTATTTTATTTACAATCTGCTTGTGAGTTGGAGGTCTTTTTATTTGCAGAGATATTGCAGGTTTACCGTTGATGTTCCTCATCAGCTTCATTCTGCTGTAAATGCTTTTGTTTTTATTCACGGGTTGAATTTTCATTTCTGAAGCTTTTAGAAATAAGAATTGTGAGGTGAGGTTTGTTTGACATGTTTGCTTGATGCACTGATCGTAAAATTGTTGGTGTTTGTATAAGGAGTAGTGAAGTGCACATTGTAATGTAGGAGCATTTGCAGAGTGATCCAAGGAAAGTGGATACAAGGACAGAGAACCGCTTCAGGCAGCGCTCTCCGTTTTCCTTCCCAGCCTGTGGTAAAGTCGTTGTAGATGGTGACTTAGTTTTGTAACAGGCAGCAAATGCTGTTTTCCTGTGGATCAGCAGCATGCGGGATTTCATTTCCTTTCCCTCTGTGGGCTGTTATAATTCAGTTAAATCACAGGCTCATGCATGTTCCATGGCCAGGTAATGGAGCTCTTGATGGCAGCAGAACACACCTGCTGTGGCTGTGAGCCCGAGGGCCACCTCTGGTCCCTGGGGTGCCAGCTGTGTTCCTGCTAAAACACAATAAAAGTGTGAAGCTGTTCTTTTTCATATCCGACACTTCAGGTTTGGAGTCTCACCGCCTTCTGTTTGGAATTTTTTAATCTATTTATTTATTTATTTATTTATCTTTATTCTTACCCGAGTTTGCGCTCCAGGTGGCACGGACACCTCTCTGCTGTTGCAAAGTTGCTTTTTGCCCATTTTACTGTGCATAGAGCCTCCACCTGCACCTCAGTGCAAAGGCACAAGGTAACCACTAGAGCTGGTTTGCCGTGGTAAGTCTCCTTCCCTCCCTGGGTGCCAAGGGCAGCGTTACAGGCACAGGACCCGCCTGGGGTCACACACAAAGGCCCCACAACCACGTTTTGTAACCCTCTGCTGAGGGGCAGAGACCTCCTGTGCTGCCAAGCTGTGAATTGTATAGTTCTGTTGTACTTCAAGCATTATTATACCTGTCTAAATTACTTTGTTTGTACCCTTTGAATATATTATTCCATCAATTCAGTTAGAATTGAATTTTATACACAATTATGCAGAGTCTTCTGCCTGGGCAAAATACTTACTGCAGTAAGAGATTTCTGTTCTCTGTACCATGTATCTTTAATTTGTTTGGGTTTTCTAGATTCATGTCTGTATGCTTCAAGAGCAAACATGGAAAATATGTTCTCACACCGGGTTCCCTTTGGCTCGCACTGAATCCTACAGTTTATGTCGCTATTGCCTGTATAGTCCATCCCTTGTATACTGACAAAGTCAGTGGCACTAAAAGCCCCGAGAAACTGTATAGATTAAAAAGAAAAATAAACATTTTGTGCTTGAAAATGGTGTGAAAAACCCAGTGTTTTCCTAAAACACAGAACAGTGTCAATTTCCAGCTTTTCCAGATAATTCTGCATTTGTTTTCCAGCCTCATTCTTGTCCCTGGGTTGTGTAGCAGGAGCAGAGGTGGTGCCTGAGCAGCTCTTGGGTGCTCCCCACGTGCAGCAGTGCCCAGGGTGTGTGCTGGCACCTCGGGGGCACTGAGCCCTGAGCCCTGCCTGGGCTCTTCCAGCAGAGGGGCTGCAGCCTCAGCTGCTTCCTTGGAGCACGGGGCTCCCTCAGGCTGCTGCTGCTCAGGAGGCTCAGTTTGGTAGGTGGGAAAGAGGCCCCTGAGCTCTCTCCTGAGCTGCAGAGCACTAGGGAACCCTTCTGAAGGATCCTGGCACCATTTCAGTGTGAGGAAGCTCGGTCCTGATGCCAGCCCCGTCTTGGCAGTGACCATCCCTGGGTGAGGCTGCAGGAGAGACGAGAGGAGGGCGTGCAGGTGTGCCAGCGCTGTTTGTGTCTCTCGTGTGGCTTTGCTGTGTGTGCTGTGTCCCTTGGGCAGCCTCTGGTGCCCGCCTGCCCCACGGTGGCTGCCCTGCATGGCTGTGCTCGGGGGGTGGCTGGGAGCAGGGCCTGGGGGGGTGTGGGCTGTGCACCTGCCTGTCGCACTGGGGCCCAGCAGGAGCTCACAATGTGTTGCTGGCATTGTTGTACTCGTGGTTTTTCATTTCCTGATGGCCCTCTTGGCTGCAGCTCTTCTGGCTGTTCACTCCGAGCCGTGGGGTTTTTGCCCTCCGTTGTGAGGATTGTGCCACAGGGTGATTTGACCTCAGTGGCAATTGAGCAAATGACATGAGATTAAATTAAATGGAGCTGCTTCTTGAGCAAAAGGTGAGCAAAGGAGTAAGACAGAACTGAGGAGTCTGTGCTGCACCATCAGAGCGGGAGTACTGCACCTAGAAAGATCCCAGAACAGAACTCATTTTATTCCTGACTGAATATTGCCTCAACATGCAGCAAATGGGTCAAACCCAAATGGGTTTCAATGAGGGAGCTCACAGATCCCCTGATTTTCAGCCTTTCAGTTACAGAAATTTAATACAAATCTTGAAAGAATGTTCAACCCCCAAAGTCACTCACCCAGTAGTGGGGAAGTTTTGCAGTTTTCAGTTTGGGGAGTTGGGAAAGTAGTTGGAGTTTGCCTGTGTGCCTTTCATTGGGCTTTCTGACTGCCTTATGTGGTGATGGAGTATCTGAATGCACGACCACATCCTGCCTTCCCACTGCATTCCCAGCCTGCTGGGAGTAAGACTGGACGTGGAGAGGAGCTGCTGCCACTGGCACTGCTCCTCTGCCACAGGGATGCACAGCTGGGCACTGGAGATGGCAGGGAGAAACACTGCAGTGGTTCAAGGCTCTTCTGCAAATCTGGATTCAACCTCCCTGGCACAGATTGCACCCAAAAGAGTGATGCAGCACTGGCCCTTGCAGTTTGTTTGCATGTTTAACTCTGGTCTCCATTCCACAACTTTAAAAAGGAGATATTTTAAAAATTCCTTTCAAAAAGAAAAAAAATTCTTTAAGGAGTTCATTTAAAGAGGAAATGTTGCCCAGAGCAGCTGTAGCAGTGCCCAAGGCCAGGTTGGACATTGGAGCTTGGAGCAGCGTGGGACAGGGAAGGTGTCCCTGCCCAGGACAGGGATGGGATGAGCTTTAAGGTTCCTTCCAGCCCAAACCATTGTGGCACTCTGTGATTACTCAACCATTGCTCCATATCTGTCTTTACACTGCTCCGTTCGTGCCTTCCACTTTTCTCTGGAACCCTTGGCATCAGCTGGGGGCGAGGCAGGGGGCTGCAGGGGTGAGGTGTGGCATTCTCTGTGCTCCTGCAGAGAGACCTGTGCTGGGAGCAGGGTGCTAAGAGACAGGATCCTGAAATGAGCTCCTTCCTCCGGGGGCTGGGTTTGCTGTTCCGTGTTTGTGGAAGGAAATCACTAATACTTTGAATCATTCGTTTAAATTGGCTTTGCCAAGGGTAGTAGCTCTTTCCCTTCAAGCATTTTTTGTGATCCCAGGGCATTACTGTCGGTCTGGGAACATGCAGAACTTTTCCAGAGAAGCCCCGTGGATGTTTTGTGGCTCCGTGTTGATTTTGTTTGTTTTGTGTGTGTTTGAGCAGGAGAAGCATCTCTCCTCACACAGGCCTTGGAAGTTGGCTTTGGGGAGTCATAACCAGAATTCTCCCTTCTGAAATTAATGTGATTTCAGTCGTGCTTTCCCTGTCACCCCCACTCCCCCCACCACCCCTGCTGCAATGAAGGAAAAGGTTCAAGGCTTTTGGGGTGAGATGGGTGTCAATCATCAGCTATTATGGAAAACCTTGCCTTGTGTTCTGCCTTGCTGCCAGCTGCTTCCTCCCAGGTTTTCCGTGGATGCTGTTGGAAGTGTTGCTCAGAGACAGTTGCCCATGGAACAGTTTCTGACTGTGTCATGTGCAGTGAGGTTTCCTTGCCTCCCCCAGTTCCTGGTGTGCCCTCTGTGCTGGTTTGGGGTGATTGCTGTGGGGCAGTGTGGGCATGGTCTCTGCAGAGTGTACAAGGGAGCTCACACTTGTCATGGGTGGATGAATGTCTGATGGGGGATTGGATTTATAAGACAGCAGGCAATGATGGTGTGTTATTTCAGGCTGTGGTTGTTTATCGTGGACTGGGGAGCGCCTCAGTGGTTTGTGGTGTTGGGCAGTGCCTGCCTGGTGCTTGGGCAGACTCAGCTTCAGTGGATGATGTGCTGATCTCTGTTACTATTGTACCCCTGACAGTCATTTTCCTGTCTGTATGCCCCAGAAATGAATCAGTTTGTTGATCTGGTGGGAACTGTGCTGGCTCACATATGTTGGTGCCCCTGGGCAGGGGCAACACTTCTGGCTGTGGAGGGATCTCAGTGGATTCAGCAGGACAGGGAGGCTCCAGCCCCAGCTGGGCTCCAGAAGTGCAGTGTAATGAGATGGATTTTAGGAGCTGTCAGGCTACAAATTCTGCTTTATGAAGGAATTTGCTGCTCAGAAGGGTTTGGATGTGCTGCCCTGCTGGCTGTGTGAGCACAGAGGTCTCTTACACCTGATTCAGGTGGGAGTCAGGCTCCAGGAGGTGGCTGCTGTTGGGAATGATGTGATCCTCTCTGCTCCCTTCTCAGGGGTTCTTGTGTGCTGTCAAGGCTGTTGCTGCATATGCTTGGATCTGTATTTGGTTATCAAACTTCTCCCTTTAAATCATTTTCTCATGAGGAGTTTAGGCTCTGCATGGGTCGAGCCTTTAGTCTGACACAGCCTCAGGAAGCTTTAGGGCTCCCTTGGTCACTGTGGAGAAGCTGTTCATAGACAGTGCCCTGTGATTTGATAAAGTATCTGTTACAACAGTGACATTCTTGTGACAAGCTCTTGCTTTTGCCAGATCTGGTGAGCAAGGAGCACTTAGATGAATTTCTTTGTGCAACAGGATGAATGCATGGTGAATATTGAGCACATTGTTGTAGTCACAAGGCAGAGGGAAAAGTCAGGATTGTTTTTCCCCCTCAGAAAGGAGCATGTCCCTACACTTTGCCTTTCATGACTGAGGCATCACTTGAGCACCAGCTACAGCACTGTGGCTTTTGAAGGGCTGGGCATGGAGAGAGCCTCTCCAGCCACTCTTCAGGGGTCTTATCTGGGCCTGTTGCAGTTTTTGTGAGGCATTTAGAGCCCTGACACCTTGTAAAGACTTAAGAGATTTAGAAAGAAATAACCAGCTGCCAGTCCTTTTCAAATGGGGATTCTTCAGGTCTGACATAAAGTAGCCCCAAAAAGTATTTACTCTTGTGCTGGTTTTTTTCAATGGCTTTGCAAATAAAGTGAAAGCTTCCTCAGCATTTCTGGGTGGTTTATCCAACCAGACAGACTGACTGTGGTATCTCTGTCCCCGTCAGGCAGCAGGTGCAGGGTGTGCCATGGCTGCCCTTTCCCAGTTCTGCTGTCACTGATGGCTCTGGGGCTCCCCAGCTCTGCAGCACTGCTGCCCTCTGAGCCTGGCAGAGCTCAGGTGCCTGTGCACTCAGGAGGGGGCTGGCTGCCCACCTGAGCACCTCTGGGGGTTTGTTTGAGGGGCCAAGTGCCTGGGGAGCTGGCTCTGCCCTGCCTGTTGTGGCTGACCCACTGCTGCCAGATGGTTTTTTCCCAGTTACCTGGAGATAGTTCAATTGTCCTGTTTTCCTGGATGGAGCTCCATGCCAAATGCTGGTTATCCACAGTGAGCAGGTGTTGGGGTGCATCCAGGCAGATCCTCAGAACTGACACTGATCAGAAGCTTAGGGAGGAATTATGAGCAAGACATGATTTTCCTTCCCTTAGCAGTCAATTCTTCCCCTGAGCAGGCAGAGCAGGGAGCACAGGAGGGAGCTGGGGTTGCATTTGAGGAATGCAGAGCCCAGAGCTGAGGGAGCCAGCAGGAGCTGTGCCAGGCCCCGGCAGTGTCCGTGCCCTGCGCTGTCCCCAGTGTCCCCTGCCTGCCCCGGGGACTCCCTGCATGGGCTCTGAGCTTCCCCAAACTGTCACACCCGTCTGTGGCTGCCCCTCCACAGCAGCGTGCACTGTCTGTGTGTCTGTCTGTGTGCCTGTTTGTGTGTCTGTGTGCCGGTCTGTGTGTCTGGCTGCGGAGCTGTGTCGGGGTGCCTGTCTGTGTGTCTGTCTGAGTGCCTGTCTGTGCATCTGTCTGTGTGCCTGTGTGCCTGTCTGTCTGTGTGTCTGTCTGTGTGTCTGTCTGAGTGCCTGTCTGGCATCTGTCTGTGTGCCTGTGTGTCTGTCTGTGTGTCTGTCTGTGGAGCTGTGTCAGGGTGCCTGTCCCCCAGCCATCCCCAGCCCAGCCAGGCTGTGTGGTGCAGCTTGGGGACAGGAGGTGACAGCCCCGCTGTGCTGCTGCTGCTGCCTCGGTGCTGTGCTGCTCTCACTCCTCCCTTGCCCCTGATCCTGCTCCTGTCCTTGCTGTCCCTCCGTGTGTGTCCGGGCTCCTTTCCTGTCTCTGCTCCTGTGGCTGGATCCCAGCTGGGGCAGGGCATCCCCTGGCGCTGCTGCAGGAGATCCCTTCCAGCCCAGCCCTTCTGGGATCCTGTCAGCCCAGCCTTGGCTCCTTTCCCTGGCCCCAGGGAGCCAAGGCTGCAGGCGATGCCAGGAGCTGCCCTGGCAGCCCCACCCTCCCCTGGCACCCATGGGGTGACCTCCATCCTCCTCCCCATAAACGCAGCCAAACGCTGCCTGGCTCTGCTGCCTCCTCCCATCCCTGCTCCTGGGGGCCTGGCTCTCCCCCCACAGGAACCAGAGCTCCGCTCTGAGACCCTGGGAGGTGCTGAGGTTCTGCCACCAGCAGAAAAGCTTTCCAAGGACTGGTTTCCACAGCTGAGCCCTCAGCACCAGCCCCAGCCCTGTCGGTGTTCCCCTGTGGGGCCGGGGCTGTGCCCTGCCAGCAGCACCTCCCACACACCTGGGGTTCCCCAGCTCACGGGGCCAGTTGGGGTTTGAGTGGGCTTTTCCTGGGTGTGAAATCCACGTGTGGATTCCTCTCTTTTAGGTTCTGAAAAGGAGACCATCAGCCACCGACACGTGGCCGCCGCAGCTCCGGTGCCAAGCGCGAGGCCCCGCGGCCGCCAGGGAGGAGGAAGAGGAAGATGGGAAATGATTTGTGCTCTGTGAGGAATTCTGTGCCCTTCTGGTCCATTCAATGCTATTTTGTAACTTCTTTCTAATCATTTTTTTATTTATAGTTGGAAATACAAAAATGTTATGCAATAAAAAATAAAGGAGAATTATTTTGGGGGAAAAGGATTTTGTTCCAAATTGTTCCCTTCTGTTGTGAGCCAGGTTTCCGTGAGCAGCAGATGGAGAAGAGGGAGGAGGAGGAAGAGGAGGAGGCACTCCTTCAAATGCTTTTTGTTTCACACAGTTAATTGTCATTTAAGCAATTTTCCAAGCGATAAACTAGGCACCATACAAGAAAGATAAGTTCCAGTTCCATTTAAATTTCTCATGGTTCTTTTTTAAAGATGAGATTCTATTTTAAATCCACTTAAATCAAGTAAAAAACCTCCGGATCCTGCACCAGAGAATGAGTCTGCTTGTCACTTCCCTTTTTACCTCTCTCTTTTTCTCATAGACCGGCCACATTTTCTTGCCAGACTTAAATACAGTCTCGAGTGGCTGCTGATTTTACATGTAAGGCTGCAATCCTTCCACAGCTGAGTGGGTAACTGGAGCCGTTTTTAAGACTCTGAAGTGCCTTCAATGATGTGATCCGAGGCAGTGGGGGTTTCTCTCTCCCTGGGTTCACTGGCAGTGGGTTTCAGCTGTCTGCTGGCCTGAGGGATGGGCAGAGCAGTTTGTAGCAATAACCTCACGAGCAATCATTCATCCCAGGACTATCACCTGAAGGCTGGGTTAGCGTTGTCCTGAGAGGTGGGAAAATGCTGCTCCTGCTGTTCCATCTGGGCCCCAAAGTCTGTGCACCCAGGGCCCCCCTTGCTCCTGTGCATCCCCAGCCCGGGCTGTTCTCAGCCCCACTCCTGGTTTTGGTGCCCGGGCCACAGGAAGCTCCCCCTGCCCGGTGCCCCCCTCCCTCGCAGCTGGAGCCTGGTGTTCTTTTTTGTTGTTATCTGCCATGTCTGTCTCTTCCAATCTTGGTTCTAAATAATAAATCTTATTTTGATGCTGTTGTTCCCTATTTCCTTTCCACCTCGGCCCCTCCTGTCCACCAGCAGCGGTGAGGAGAGTGCAGGTGGAGGTACATGGAAAGCTCCAGAACCATTCCAACACTTGGTTAATTCAAAGGTTTGAAGCCCCAGGGCCAAGATACACATCTTTATGTTAATTTTCTCCTTCTCTGGGGTGCCTCCTGCCCTGCCCTTTTCTGAGGAGATGGGATGGATTACCTGCACAGGAGCAGGCACTGGTGAGTGGTAAATCATTGCTGGCCTTGGGCTTCCCTGCTCCCAGGAGGGACCAAGCTCTGTCCCTTCCCTAAGGGGTGGGAGAAGGGGGATCCAGGTGAGTGGGACACCTTCCTGTTTCTCTTTTGGTTGTTCTCTTTTCCATGCAGCTCCTGCTGGTGGGGAACAGGGGTGTCCTGTCCCCAGGGTGCTTCTCCAGGGATGAGCCAGTGCTCCAGTGATCACAGACACAAAGCACTGTGCCCTCAGCTCAGATTTTTATTCCCGAGTTTGAAGATGCTTTTCTCCAGGGAAATACCTTGCAGGGTCTCCTGGGGTTAAGGACTTCCTTCACCAGTTGTTCTGAACTTCTTCACTGCTTCTACAGACCCTGAGCTCCTCCACAGTCACAGGGAGCCAAGGGCCCCCTGACTCCAGAGAAGCATTTTATAAATATTCTGTTAGGGAAAGTAAAAGAAGGAATACATTTGGTGAGAGACTGATGTGGCACCTGGGGGCATGTGGAGATGTCTGAGGCTGCTGGGTGTTTGACAAGGATTCCAGGGGCTTGTAACACAGTCATGGGAATGCAGAGCCAGTTAAGAATGTCAAACACAGCCACACCATTTTCAGTGTGTGCTGATGCTGCGTGAGCTGCTGGAGCCAGTGCTGTGTGTGCTCTGGGAGAGGGATGGCCTGGGGACCCCACAGCCCTGAACCTTTTGTTTGGGGGCACTTTGGAAGGTAACTGGTGTTTGTTATCCTGGTTAAATCACAGCGTGCACTGCTTTATTTGAAACCCCATGAACTGGCACCAGTGCAGCTCTGCCTTGCTGTGCTGCCCATTGGTGGCAGAATGAACTTTCTGTATCCAGGACTGGCTGGTGATGCAGGGAGCTGGGAGAAGAACTCCCTCCTCCCAGCACCCTCCCTGTGGGTTTGCTCTCACACATGCAAAGGGATGAACACCCTGAAAATCCCTGGCAGTGTCCCGTTGGCTCTGCCAGCAGGATTCTAGGAGCATATTTCTGTATTTATTTTATATTTATTTGACACTGAGACATGATATGAAGAAGCTGGCAATTAGCAATGCAGAGAGAAAAATATTTCTGTTTACTGATGAGCAAAGACAAGCAAAGGGACATGCAACTTGTAGAGTTCAGCAGCTGGAGACTTTTATTTGTCCTTTTCCTTCTATTTCCTTCTGCCTGCTGAAGGTGTCCCTGCCCCTGGCAGGGGGTTGGAACTAGAAGAGCTTTAAGGTCACTTCCAACCCAAACCATTCTGTGATTGTATGAGCATCCTTCACTGTTTTCTACCACCTCTTATTACAAAAGCAGACAAGGAAAATTGTTCAGAAATCACCTGCCTGGATGGTTTCTCCATGGGAAGATGCAATTGCTGCAAAGCAAACCCAAATGCTGCGCTTCAGCTGGAGCTGGCACTGTGGGCAGGTTTCCTGTGCCCAGAGTGGGGCTGTGCCCCTGTCCCAGAGGGGTGGGACCCTCTCAGAGCCAGGCTGGGCTCTCCATCACTTTGGGATCAGCTCTGAGGTGCTTTGAGTTCCCTCCCTTCCCCAGGTGCTGCACCTGCGTTCCCACACGTGAGGAGTTGGTCCTGTGGGATAATGCCTCAGTTCCTTGTCTTTCTCACAGCACTGTTCATTTTCTTTATTTAATCTCTCTGGGTAAATTTTGGCTGTGCTCAGTACCAGGAGCTCAGGCCATGGTGACAAATGCAGTGTCCCCAGGGGTGATGGCCCCTGTGCAGGGCAGGTGACACGGTGCTGTCACCAGTGGGCTCACCTGGGCCAGGGGGTCCCTGCTGGACCCCACTGGGCCAGAGGACAGCCTGAGATGATGTTTTCCAGATGAAAAAGCAAAATTCCCCCTTTTTCTTTCCTCCACTCCCTGTTCTGTGAGGCTGGAGCATCCCCAGGGCTGTGCCCACCCTGTGGAAGGGTCTGGAGCAGCCCCAGGGCTGTGCCCACCCTGTGGAAGGGTCTGGAGCAGCCCCAGGGCTGTGCCCACCCTGTGGAAGGGTCTGGAGCAGCCCCAGGGGCTGTGCCCACCCTGTGGAAGGGTCTGGAGCATCCCCAGGGGCTGTGCCCACCCTGTGGAAGGGTCTGGAGCAGCCCCAGGGGCTGTGCCCACCCTGTGGAAGGGTCTCTGGGAGCTGGGGTGGCTCCATGGGGGCACCAGGGCACAGCAGGGAGCTCTGGAGGGGGGCACACCTGTACCCCCGGTGACAGTGTCACCCCTGTGGCTGCCAAATCACTGCTGAGCCCATCTCTTACCACAGAGTGAACCAGAGGGCAGGGCTGGGAGCAAACATGGGAATTTTTAATTGTCCTTTTTAATCAGATCTAGGACAAAATCCTCAAGATGTGGGCTGGAGGCTGGAGAATTCCCTGTGCCACGCCAGGCTGCGAGCCTGGGGCAGCAGGGGTGCAGCATTCTGTAACTGCCCTGGAACTCTTCAAATCTTTAAAGAAACCTCGGTGTGACATCCTGGCTTCACAAGATACTGCCCTGCCCAGCAGCTCATGAAATGGCCTGGACGGTGTGAGGTGCCCAAAGCTGCTCCCAAACACTGATTTGTACAGAGGACTGGAACTGGAACGTTGAGTACAGCAGAGTGGGGTGGGATTTCAGAGTGGGCTTTTCAGGGTGGGTTTTTCAGGGTGAGTTTTCAGGGTGGGTTTTTTCAGGGTGAGTTTTTCAGGGTGGGTTTTCAGGGTGTTTTTTCAAGGGTGGGTTTTCAGGGAGGGTTTTTCAGGGTGAGTTTTTCAGGGAGGGATTTTCAGGGTGGGTTTTTCAGGGTGGGATTTCAGGGTTTGTTTCTCAGGGTGGGATTTCCCACTCGCACCGCATGCCTGATGGGCCCGAGCTGGCTCTCTGTGGCAGCAGCCCCCGGCTCTTTGTCATGGTGATGGGCAATGCTTGGCTGTTGTCATGGCTGCGGGGTTACTCCTGAAGCCAGAACGCTGCACAGCCCTTTTATTCATAGTTTCAGTGTATAAACTAATTAAGTCAGCTGAAAGCAGCAGTCTGTTCCCCGCGCCTTGTTTTCCTATGTGCAGGATCAGGTAGAGCTGATTCATCCCAAATATCCACTCTGACTCCGTTTCACCTCCTTGGCTGAGCTCTGCACCTGAACACCAAGCAAAGTTCACTGATTATTGGATCGCCCAGAAACCTCCTTGCCAGATTGGAAATGTCTCCGGAAAATGTCTTTCGGGTGCTGAGCAGAGGCTGAGCGCCAGTGCAGCTGTGCATGCTGTGCTGCATTCCTCCTAGCAGCTGTGCTGCATTCCTCCTCTCAGCTGTGCTGCATTCCTCATCCCAGCTGTGCTGCATTTCTCCTCACTCCTGTGCTGCATTTCTCATCTCAGCTGTGCTGCATTTCTCATCTCAGCTGTGCTGCATTTCTCCTCACTCCTGTGCTGCATTTCTCATCTCAGCTNAGTGAACCAGAGGGCAGGGCTGGGAGCAAACATGGGAATTTTTAATTGTCCTTTTTAATCAGATCTAGGACAAAATCCTCAAGATGTGGGCTGGAGGCTGGAGAATTCCCTGTGCCACGCCAGGCTGCGAGCCTGGGGCAGCAGGGGTGCAGCATTCTGTAACTGCCCTGGAACTCTTCAAATCTTTGGTTTTAAAGAAACCTCGGTGTGACATCCTGGCTTCACAAGATACTGCCCTGCCCAGCAGCTCATGAAATGGCCTGGACGGTGTGAGGTGCCCAAAGCTGCTCCCAAACACTGATTTGTACAGAGGACTGGAACTGGAACGTTGAGTACAGCAGAGTGGGGTGGGATTTCAGAGTGGGCTTTTCAGGGTGGGTTTTTCAGGGTGAGTTTTCAGGGTGGGTTTTTTCAGGGTGAGTTTTTCAGGGTGGGTTTTCAGGGTGTTTTTTCAAGGGTGGGTTTTCAGGGAGGGTTTTTCAGGGGGAGTTTTTCAGGGAGGGATTTTCAGGGTGGGTTTTTCAGGGTGGGATTTCAGGGTTTGTTTCTCAGGGTGGGATTTCCCACTCGCACCGCATGCCTGATGGGCCCGAGCTGGCTCTCTGTGGCAGCAGCCCCCGGCTCTTTGTCATGGTGATGGGCAATGCTTGGCTGTTGTCATGGCTGCGGGGTTACTCCTGAAGCCAGAGCGCTGCACAGCCCTTTTATTCATAGTTTCAGTGTATAAACTAATTAAGTCAGCTGAAAGCAGCAGTCTGTTCCCCGCGCCTTGTTTTCCTATGTGCAGGATCAGGTAGAGCTGATTCCTCCCAAATATCCACTCTGACTCCGTTTCACCTCCTTGGCTGAGCTCTGCACCTGAACACCAAGCAAAGTTCACTGATTATTGGATCGCCCAGAAACCTCCTTGCCAGATTGGAAATGTCTCCAGAAAATGTCTTTCGGGTGCTGAGCAGAGGCTGAGCGCCAGTGCAGCTGTGCATGCTGTGCTGCATTCCTCCTAGCAGCTGTGCTGCATTCCTCATCCCAGCTGTGCTGCATTTCTCCTCACTCCTGTGCTGCATTCCTCATCTCAGCTGTGCTGCATTTCTCATCTCAGCTGTGCTGCATTTCTCCTCACTCCTGTGCTGCATTTCTCATCTCAGCTGTGCTGCATTTCTCCTCACTCCTGTGCTGCATTTCTTCTCATCTCAGCTGTGCTGCATTTCTTCTCATCTCAGCTGTGCTGCATTCCTCCTAGCAACTCTGCTGCATTCCTCATCTCAGCTGTGCTGCATTTCTCCTCACTCCTGTGCTGCATTTCCCATCTCAGCTGTGCTGCATCCCTCCTCGCTCTGCTCGGGGCAGGAGCCGCTCACTGTTCGGGGTCTGAGTTTCTGCATTGCAGGGTTAAAAGGACAAACAGCGAAACGCCTGGGGGAGGATGTGACCAGAGCTGCCCGAGGGGCGAGGATGAGGAGGGACAGCCCCGCTGGCAGCGGCTGCACTGGCGGACACTGTCCCCTCCGGCCGGGGAAGGGAAGGTGGCACAGGCCCCCAGTGCCAGGTGGCACCAAGGGACACAGGGACAGTGCCAGGTGGCACCAAGGGACACAGGGACAGTGCCAGGTGATACCAAGGGACACCCAGTGCCAGGTGACACCAAGGGACACNCATCTCAGCTGTGCTGCATTCCTCCTCGCTCTGCTCGGGGCAGGAGCCGCTCACTGTTCGGGGTCTGAGTTTCTGCATTGCAGGGTTAAAAGGACAAACAGCGAAACGCCTGGGGGAGGATGTGACCAGAGCTGCCCGAGGGGCGAGGATGAGGAGGGACAGCCCCGCTGGCAGCGGCTGCACTGGCGGACACTGTCCCCTCCGGCCGGGGAAGGGAAGGTGGCACAGGCCCCCAGTGCCAGGTGGCACCAAGGGACACAGGGACAGTGCCAGGTGGCACCAAGGGACACAGGGACAGTGCCAGGTGATACCAAGGGACACCCAGTGCCAGGTGACACCAAGGGACACAGGGACAGTGCCAGGTGACCCCAAGGGACAACCAGTGCCAGGTGACACCAAGGGGCACAGGGACAGTGCCAGGTGACCCCAAGGGCTGTGGCCACTGTCCCGCCCGCTCGGGCTCCTCCGAGGTGGTTGAACACACCGGGGGCAGTGCGGGCACACCCAGGGGATCCCAATAAATGATTTATTCACCTTTCTGCAACAGAGAAATGCAATCAGAGGCTGATACTCCATTTATTACAGTGCATGTATCAGTGTAATAAAATTCCACCTGGCACTACAGAGTGAGCTGTTATCACACATCACAAACCTTGCCGCTCTCCTGTGGATTTCCTTGGTCCCCTGGCAGCAGGCTCAGGGCTGGTTCAATGTCTATTTCTGCCCCTTCTGTCACAGCCATAGCCCTTTGGTGGGCTCTCAAGTGAACACCCTGCACTCTCCAGGCCATTGTCCTTTCTTGCTGTTACACAGCACCAGCCCAGAGTATTTAAAGCATGTTTTGGTATCACACCAGGCTGCTCTAGAAAGAGCTCTTCACTGATTTGTAAGGTAATTATGGAGGACAAGTCTCACTTGGTTCCAAAATAGCCTGGCATCAAATTCTCGGCTGAAATCAACTGCTGCCTTGCCATTGGGCACAAACCCACCAGGATGGAGAAGCAGCAGGTCTGACCCCAAGTGGGAGCTGTGAATGTGGCAGAAGAGTTCGGCCAAAAAACTGATGCTGACTTAGACTAATTTATTTTATTTTATTTTTTGTTACATTTATCTTATTCTATTGCTTTTACTTTATTTTAGAAACTGCTGTGAAGGCTGAGATTAGTGGGGCATCTCAGAATATCCAGGTCAAAGTAGTTAATTATTTAAACCAAAGACAGAGCTTTCTTCTGAGCCCTTTTAGGATGGTGGTGAAAAATAACCTCTGGTGGAAGGCTGGGAAAGCAGGAGATGAGGTTTTGGTCTAATATGGGATTTTAGCCCACAAACAGCTCGTTGGTAGCAGTGGGAATGATTTCCCATGTTCACTGGCACTGCAGTGCTTCAGAACAGGCTCCAGTGACTGCTGCTCTGAGAGACCCACGTTATCAACCTGCTGCCTCCAGCAACCAAAGCAGGTGCACAGAGGAAAGGACTAAAATTCCCAGGAGAAGAGCTAGCAGGGAAAGAAAATCTGATTTTCTGATTTCCATTTATAGCCTAAAATGGCCTGTCTGCTATACCTGGAAAAACAGTGATTAAGGAGACTGGTGGTGTTCAGTCCCTGCAGCACACTCACGGGGTACTTGGAGCTGCAAATTCTGCCTGGCAGAAACTCAGTGGAGTTAATCATATGTAGCAAAATTAAACAAACAAACAAACAAACAAGCCAGGAGGTGGCCTTAGGAGGACCTGCAGCAGCTGAACGTTTTCTTACCCTTTCCAGGCAAAGTCCCAAATTGCAGGGAATGGGGAGGGTAAAGCCAGAGGGCAGTGCTGGGTTTTGTATCCAGGATCAAACCAGCCGTGCATGGACCCGCAGTTCACAGACTGAAGCAGGCTGAGAAATGTGTCTGTATTCTTACAATAGTCAGAATTAAAGCTCTCCTGCAGTGAAATTGTTGAAGTTAGCCCACCAACATACCAACTGCGCTCTGACAATGAAGGATGAGCTGCTGTGTGCCCCAGCTGCTGCCCCAAGGAGGCAGGTGCTGCAGAGAGGGCTCCTGAAGCACCAGCAGTGGGCAGCAGGTTCACCTGGCACTGCCAGCCACAGACATTTCAAGCACTCTTGAACCCAACGTGGATTTGCAGCATGGAGAGAAAGGTGTAAGAGGCAGGAAGGTGGTTTTGGCACAGCTCAGCTGGATGCAGATATCCTCATCCTGTGTCCTCGTGGGCTGGGGAAATGGCTCCTGAGCACCTTCTGCAGCACATCCTGCTGCTGCTGGGGAGGCTGCTGAGAGCATCCCTGCAGAAATGCACCTCGGCCCATTGCTGATTTTGGGGACATGGAAGTGTCTCAGTCCCAATATCCCTCTCTCTAAAACCACAGAAAGGTTAAAGATAATCTCTGGCCAATGCTTAGTGTTAAGTTATAGCAAGCTAAGTCAAGCTCAGTGTAACTAAGCCCAGAACTTACAATAGAATCATGGCAATTAGCATTTGTGGGAAGGAACACATCACTGCTTTAAATGAAAACTATTTTGCCATTAGCTCAAAGTAGCTTGTAAAAGCTTTCACTGTGACTAAGATCTGCAGTAACTTTGGAGATCATTCAGCCAGAGATTGTGCTATGATGCCTATTTCTGGCTTTAGCATTTTAAGGTTTTTGGGAAGTAAAGCAGTAGGGATGAAGCCTCCCTCGCATCTGCTCTGCCTTGGAGGAGAGCATGTGCCTGCTTGGGGATAAATTAGGAGTTACATTTTCAATCAAGAGCACACGTGTAAGGAGTTAGGAGGAGTTGAATGCTAAACTCTCATCCACCACTCCACAGGCATAAACAGAGCATGATGCAGTCACTCTGGAGAAAAAGAACTCTGCCAGCATCCCACTGCAGCACCCCAGAGCCTCACCACAAGGGTGGCTGCCCTCATCCCAGGAGGGGGGAAGGAGACAAAAGGTGCTCTTGGCCCAGAGGTGTCCCAGATGTGCTTTGTATTCTCCCAAGGGGCAGGTAAGTCAGTGTTTGTACCAAAGGATGGGCTGTGGAGCAGCAGCTTCCACAAGGCTCCACAGCTCAAAGGTGCACCAAGTTCAGCCCCATTGCGTGTCTGTCCTGGGAAGGTGCAAAGAGGATTGTGATGACAATATCCTTCCTTAGACAGGCTTTGTTTGTTTTTTTTCCTGGCAAGAGAGATCTTTTCTAATAAATAACTGCTCTTTCTTATGAGCTAGCTGTTGTCAGTGTCCAGAGGATGTAAAATAGATCCTATCTGCCCAAAACAGCTCACAGAAATCAACTATCATTTTGTTTTCTTTATTGGGTAAAAGGAGGATGAAAAAAAAGGTAAAAGGTAAATTAGAAATTGAAGGCCTTCCAGAATTGCAATATAAGATACCAAATCAATCATTCTTCATACAGTTACCTCCTACTCCATGAGCTCCTACTACCACAAAAATTTGTTGTTGCCAACTGAGCTGACTGAATAATTTGCAGTTTCATATTTGTTAGAGAAATTTTTCCTTTTTCTCCTTTCATTATTTGTCCACAAGCAGATTGATTTGCTTGAGTATCTTTTTTCCAAACACATGTGCAGCAATCATTCTGAAACTAACTCTTGCTGTAGATAATTTGTGGGCAATTTATTGCAAGAAATCTTCAAACATTTGCCCCAAGTCCATTCATTGCTTACATGAACTTGCATCACGTGTCTATTTCTGTGAACAAAACACCAAAAGAGCCAGTCTTGAGTATTCTCCCTGAGAACAATTGAAATGATGCACAATTTCACCATTTCACCGTGTCAGTCGTACTCCTCTGTCAGGTACCTTGTGTCCTTTCACAAAGAAAACCTTTGGAGGGACTCTGACAATGTGGAAAAGGAGGTAAAAGTCAAACCCTGAGTGCTGTGGTATGTCAGAGCTAAGGAGCTCTAGAATTTCAAATCCAAGTCTTGCAGTTGGCCTGAAATGTTTGCTTTGAAGGGCCCTGTACAATCCAGGCTTGGCTCTGGTTGGTGTGCCCAGGAAATGCTTTGCTGCTGTTCCAGCTGCACTAAACAGCTGCTGAATTCTGTGATTTAAGTAGGAAAAACTGGAAATCAAAAAGTCATGGAATTCATGGATGATGATGTTTGTGATTTTAAATGGGATGTGGATGGGCATCTCTTCCATTGTTACCTTAAAAACATCATGGCACAATCAGGAATAAACAAACAAAAATAATTTCCAATAATAAATCCCTTTTCAAATTCTATTTGGTAATAGATGCAGTAGAACTGCTATGGGTTTCCTGGCCCAGCATTTAAACTTCTATGGGCTAAAACCAGAGGAAAACATCATTTCACTGATGTCACTAGCAAAGCTATCAGTTGCAGCAAGGACAGGGCTCTGCCCATGCAGCCTGCCTGGGCTTTTGAAATAGTGTCTTTTTGATGGTTTCAGACACAGATCACCGTGTGAGGCCAGTTCACAGCCTGTGCTAGCTCTCCCATCAGCTGCTCTGCAGTATTTTGGACTTGTATTTTGGACTGCAGCTTGTAATTTTTAATAGGTAATTTAATAGTATTCAGTAAGATAAAATTAGGCTCTCTATAAACATTGCTCTTCTCCAAAGTGAAACTTCCCTTTAAATCATGACTCCACTATGGGTTTTTTGTCAGCCATTTATACTGACTTTTATAACCTGTGTTGGATCACCTTGGGTTTTATTTGTAATCTTTTTTTTTTTTTTCAGTTTCATTAATCTCATATTGATTTTCTTCCTGAAAGATGTTGTTGGCATTTTTTCTATTGAAGTTCTTGATCTATTTCTTCAAAAAAAAAAAAAAAAGTCCAGTGTCAATTGCAAAAGAATGTGTTGGCCTTTAGGGATTGCAGAATCAGGACAAGGAGAGACAAAATAGCCAACTATTATTTTCTGTTGCTTATAGAAACCTGAAGTACAGAATAAGACCCCACTGAAAGTGGCTGTGCATAACTGCAGACAAAACCAGCAAATATCCAGATACAGAATGACTGTTGGTCTGAAAGGGTTTATGTTTGTGTAATGTACATAATGAATTCAAATAGAAGGGAGTTTCCACCTGCAGCACTGTGAACAGGGCAGTCTGCTTGAGGCTCCTTAGCACAGCTGCTGCAGCTGCTGAGATCCTCTGAAGATGGAAACCTGGATCACAAGGAGGATGGAAAAATGGAAGGGAACACACCTTGTTTCCTGTCTCTCATTTTACTCCCTCCACAGCCTACCCTGAGCCTCCAGAACTGTTTGTAGATTCTCCTAGAACACAGCCAAAGTGAAGGGAAATTGTTTCTTCACTCCCAGGGTCTGCTCCTGCTCTCCCTGAAATCTGCAGTGAGATTCTTGCTGTCTTCAGCAGTACCAGGCACAGGCTGACCAGGCCTTGAAATCTCCTAATGAAAAAGAGCAAAGAGTGCTGAATGGGAGAGATACTCATTAATAACGATTTAGGAGAACATGGTTTCCTTGACAGGCTAATTATCTTGAGAGCTACCCATTCAAAAAAAGCCTGATCAATGGGAGAACAAATTAAAAGTGAAGAATCTCTCATAAAACCAGACAGTGGAATACTGCATTCAAGAGGCTGGTCACAAATTAAAAGAAATGTCAACATATCAAGTGGCAGGAACTTCAAAAGGTAATTTTTCCCCTCATTTTCATATGCATTCTTCATGAGCAACATCAAGAAGTATAACATGCTAATAGCTAATAACAGGATAAAATTCACTAATTTCCTAACTGAATAACTTAATGTGTATCAAAGGAATCATTTTCTCTTTTCATTCTTTTTTTTTAGATCTAACACTAAGCTGGGTATTATCAAGTAGATAAAACTGCATAGATTACAACTCATCACTAAAATAGTAATTTTAGAATTAAGATTGCTTTTTTATGTTGGATGTCTCCTTGAGGATTAAGGAATCACATACCTTTTACTCTCATCATAATTCAGATTTCAAACAGGAAATCAGAAGTTATCTTTGTGGACATGTGATGTTCTGCTAAAACCAGAGTGCTTTGCAGAGGGTTACCTGTCATGATCTTAAACTCTGAAAATGTTTTGGACTGCAGAGGGAAGAGTTACCCAGAGGGGGATAACAAACCTGTGGCCAGGTAAAATCCCAGCAGATCTAACCCAGTGCTGGATCAGCCCTGCTTTGGGCAGAGGGCAGGAGCTGATGCAACCAGAATTTCTGTGGTGGAACTCAGATCTAAGCCAGTGGTGTTATCAAAATCTTAACACAGCTGATGTCAAACACAACCAACCTGAGAGTTCACCCAGAGAAAAGGGGCAGGCAGGCACACCTGCAGCTGGCCTGTGTCCCCAGAGCCAGCTCCTGCCAGCAGGGCACAGCACTACGGTGTCACACTGTGCTCAGTGTCACACTGTGCTGATTGTCACACTGTGCTGTCACACTGTGCTCAGTGTCACACTGTGCTGTCACACTGCGCTGATTGTCACACTGACTGTGCTGTGTCACAGACTGTGCTGTGTGTCACACTGTGCTGTGTGTCACACTG
>VWYP01016329.1:177468-188605 GCA_013400435.1 Pycnonotus jocosus
CACTGTGCTGTGTGTCACTCTCACTGTGCTGTGTGTCACACTGTGCTGAGTGTCACACTCACTGTGCTGTGTGTCACTCTCACTGTGCTGTGTGTCACACTGTGCTGAGTGTCACACTGTGCTGAGTGTCACACTCACTGTGCTGTGTCACAGACTGTGCTGTGTGTCACACTGTGCTGTGTGTCACACTGTGCTCTGTGTCACACTCACTGTGCTGTGTGTCACACTCACTGTGCTGTGTGTCACACTCACTCTGCTCTGTCACACTCACTCTGCTGAGTGTCACACTCACTCTCCTGTGTGTCACACTGTGCTGTGTGTCACACTGTGCTGCTCTCACCTCCCTGTCCTGTCCTCTCACCCCAGCCACAAACACGAGGTTTTCTGATGCCCTTCAAAGGGGAAGGCCAGGCTGTTGGAACTAATGGTTTTGTGGCAGATGGAGCAGCATTTGCAAGTGGGAAAAAAACAGCCTCACGCTGCCAAAACATTAATAATTCCGCTTTCTTGGAAATATTCTGCCACTCTCACCGCTACATGTAAATTTGTCATGTAAATACGGATTTTTCCAAGGAAAAAGGCGTGGTTCAGCAGGCTTTCTGAGGACAAGGACCTCTCTGCACCTGTTTTTTCTCTCCTTCAAAACCATTTGCTTCCAGTGACACATTTTCAGAGCTGCAGTGCCCTGGGGGTGATACTCCTGGTGATTTCAGTGAGAGACAGGAGTGAGCAGGGCTCGTTTGGGCAGGCTGGCCCATGGTCCCACTCAGCTGAACCAGGCAGTCAGGGCACAGTGAAATCCAGCAGGGAATGGCTTCTTTTGGTTTGTTTGCATTTTTTTTTTTTTTTGCACACTAGGTCTCTTTCTGTGTATGCTTATGTTCCTTACATTGTGAGAAAATCAGGAATTTCCTGATCTTCCTTTATACCACACAGTATTTTTCATAGCCTTATAATGTTTTTTATTAATTTCCCTTTAAAAATAGATATTCATAATCCTTTCAAATTCTGCATCTATACAACCTCAAAGCATTTCAGTGAGTTTCTCAGTCCATCTATCTTCCAGCTGCCTGGTGCTGGAGTCAGACCTGCTGGTTGTACTGCAGGCAGTAAAGATGTCCAACCTCTCTGCAATTCTCCTTGCTATAATTATTGATCTCTGGGGAAACTGAGCCTCAAACACCAAAAAACCTTTCTGTGATGCCTGTTTAGCAGAAGGCAATGGGACCAGTGGGTTTTAGTTTGAAAAGACAGCCATTGTCCCTCCATAGGAGGAGCTGAGACTGTTTTTAATGTCACACTTTTCTATACATCATGACAAAAAGCTGAATAATTCTATTTGCATTTAGGAGGAGAGTACAAGACAAAGAAAGAGTCTGGTAGATTTTAGATTAGAACTTTTTCCCTGAGAATAGGGGCATGCCAGAGATAATCCACTTTTCCCCAATACTGTCAGCTGGGCCAATATATTTTCAAGAATTGTTGCACTACACTGAGAGTTCTCCAACATGATGTTTCTGCAAATTTAGATCACTCTCCCTCTGTCAGTGCTAGGATTAAGAAGTCACGAAGGTAATCTGCATGACAGTGATACTATAATGATTGCTCTGGAATGGAAAAACATCACACATCTGTTTGCATTCTCCAGCTTGAGACATACCTTTAGGAAGTCGGTTTCTGATGACATGTTTGGGCAAAGGATGCCTTATCTGCATGCTTTTCCCATGCATCACCCTGATCTGGGAAGCTGAATGCCATAAGCACAAAGCTATGTTAATTGTCCAGGTTTGGGAGTCAGTCTAGTCCAAAACAGATTCCTCAAGACCATCAGCCTCACAAAGCCTGCTCGAGAAGCTGGAGATGTTGTGTGTCTGTTGGAGGAACCACAGGGAGTGTTTGTAACACGAATCTCCAACAAAGAGCATCCTGGCCTTGTGGAGATGACATATTCCTGTTTCCTGAAACTAAAGCCCACTGCGTGTATGAACTGGTACTGTAAACACAAGTGCAAGTAAAAGAGTTCTGCTGTTGCTGGGCTCCTCCTCCTTCTCCTCCTCAGTTTAGGCAGTCAGCAAAATTACTTTCTCAGTATTGAGTTACAGTAAAGAATTGTTAATTGTGGTGTAACTGAGGGCAAAGACAAAGTCAAGTCAATGGGGTTTGCTTCAGCTTGTGAAACACTTCAAATAAAGCCTCTAAATTTGTTTGGATCATAAAAGTATAGAGAAAATATGTGCTACAAAAATAGAAGTTTCTTACTGAAGCAGTTTTTATGGAAATGCTCACAGCTGAGTTAGTGTTATTTGCTTCTAATTTGGGTTTCATTCTCCATACTGTACGTTAACAAACTTGGACCACTTAATGCCAAGTGCCTTACACATTTTTCTTTAATTAAATTTCTCCAAAGAATCACATTACACGAGCATTTGCCAACACAAAAAACACACTCAGAGATCCTGGGTAAAATCCAGGCACCCCTACAGTAACCAGTAAAATTCCCATTGAAGACATGATTCTACTGTTCAGGCTTTGCTATATATGGGTAATAAAAATTACCTTGTCACTTATGAATTAATTCTTCAGTACTCTACTCTAAGAACCTGAGCTCTGAATGAGCTCCACACCAGCACTTAGCACTTCCCTTCCTAGATAAAAACAACGTCACTTCAGAGTCCAACAATGTCTGTTTTCAGGTCTGTTTATAATTGCTGGACTGTGCAGCAGATGCCAGTTTAGACAAGCTTCCTGCCTTGGGTAGGGGCAGGTACTCAGCCTAATAATCTGCAATTTTACTACAGAGTTTGAGCACAGGATTGCTGCACTGAGCTCTGGGACAAGCCTGAACCATTAGAATTGAGGGATTCTCTGAGCTGTTCACTATTAGGTGATAGGTGATTAGTACATGAAAGTGGAAGATTTAGAACAATCTTTATGATCATTAATAGAAGACCAGGTGTAACAATTTACCTTTATTTCATTCTGAGCAATTTTTTGCCTGTGTGAGATGCTGAGGTGGGTAGTTCTGCCATTCTTCTTCTGACACAGGTTTTTAGCATAATTTTTTCTTCCATAACTCAGCCATACATTGCTGTGGGATTTGGTGTTTGGGAAAAAAATCAATCCAGGCTGCTCTAGGCCAGCACTGGTTAGCAAGGGCATGAGCAGTAGAGTTTGAGCTGGTGCATGGCCCTTGGGATGTCACCACCCTGCAGCTGCAGGAAGGACAGGGGGCTGAGGGCTGCTCCTCTACTTCAGTGCAAATTTCTTCCCTAAATGGTGTTTTCTTGCAGCTCTAAGATGTTACCTAGTTACCAGTGAATCCCAGCCTGGTAACCACTCAGAGAATTCTGGGGTTTATTTACAGCAAGGTAAGTGACCCTGAACACGTCAGGCTGGGGCCACTCAGGCTGCCCAACTGTACAACAGGATGAGACTCACACAAAATTTATTTGAAGTGTTAGGATTAAAACTGTGGTATGAAATTAACTGCCATTAGTATTGACAACACAAATTCTATTTAAAATCTATCGAGCTGGTTTAAAATGAAACTTCAGGTTCCCTTCACCTGCAACCCAGCCCTGAAGCTGTGGAAGCCTGTGTTGTCCATCCCATGCCAGATTTTCCCATTTGGTTGGAAGACTGCTATTAATAGACCATAAGTGGATGTAAAAAAAAGGAAAAAGTGAGATTACCCAATTCTGCAAACAACCATGTTTGCTTGCTTAGTTTTGAGAAAGATTGTCCAAAATTTAGGGGCTTAATCCTCCCCTTTTGTGGCTCTGGACCATCCATCCCTCCTGCCTCCCCCAGTGCTGGCTAAGAGGGGTTGCTAAGCGACATGTTCTTCTCTTCTGTACTTTAGCAGAGAGGAACAGATCAAAGACACCCACAGTCCTGAATTATTTTATAAATGAATTTAAAGAGACACTCTCCTGTGCTTTATTATGTGGGGGGAGATCAAAAGTTGCTGGGTATAGTGAGAGTAACTGGAGATTAAACTGATGTCTTCTGGAAAATAAGAATGCTCTCATAAATGACAGCTGTTTAGCATTTGACTTTTTTCTTGTTTTCATTTTTTCTTTTTCAGAACTAGGTTACAAATTTTTTATGCTAATTAATGTTTCTAGTTTCATAGCAGTCAAGAGATTGAGTGTGGGCCAGGCTGCACGTGTGTACAACTTTCAGAAGTCAGGGTTTGTCACCGAATGACAAGCTTGCAGGGTTTAACTCTTCTCATCTCTCACAAAAGAGATTGCCTATTATCCAAAAATATTTAATTCTTTAATTTTTAAACGTTTTCCTGACTGATGTTAGGCAAGAAAGCCATAGGATAAAGTTCAAGTGATGTGTCTTTAAAAGAATAAACAAAGATAAGGAAGTAACCTGTGTAGATCAGGCAGAAAACCTACGACACCAACATCTCAGACCTGGCTGAAAAGAAAGAAAAGCAAATGACTAACCTGTAATTACATGAGCTGGAAATACACAAGTTTGAACGTTACCTTTTACAAGACCTTCACTTTCCTGGCATCAGCTCAGCTCGGCTGCTCTGTGCGAGCTCTGGGGTTTGTAGGAGCAGCCCGGCAGCTGAGGCAGGTGTTTGCTGAAAGAGAAAAGAGGGAATTATTTGCCCTCATATCTGCTCACTTTCAAATACCATCAATGATGTAAAAGGAAAAAAAAGTCACCTGGTAATAAAGTGCAAGGATTTGTCTTGACTTTTCATTTCCAAACCTGCCGCAGCTGGCACAGCCACTGAGAGACACACGAAACCCACTTAAAGTCTTCCTCAGGCAAGCAAGACAGACCATTTATGTAGAAAGTAAAACTCTTAGGTCAGATGGCTGCAGAAAATTGCATGTAAATTTTTTCTCACGTGCAAATCTCGCTGTTCTGTACCAGCCACCGGAGCTGCACAAGCAAATGTCTCCTTTCAGGCTGTTTCAGGGGCTTGCTGAGACAGAGGTGCCCCTGCAGCTCCAGGCACAGCATCTCTGCAGGAAGGTGTGCACAGAAGATCCCACTCTTCCGTGTGCCTGGTCAGAGTGGAGCAAGCCTCTCCCTCTTGTCCTAGGCCAGTAATCTCCCATCAAACTGAGGGTAGATTAGTGAAACTAATACACTCTAGGACTATAACGGGATTAACCTCACATACATCTTCACCAAAAAACTCCAGAGTTAGGATTTATTTACAGGCATTTTATCTTCCAGTGAGAAAACAAGCCTCAATTTTTTTTCTGCATCATTAAAAGTCTCTTCAAAATTCTGACTGCTTAGATTTGGCACGTAAAATCCACTGTACTACAGCTAACCTACATCCTCGTAACAGCACGTATTTTAGAACAGGGCTCAGCCAGTTTCCCCATTTGTAGATATCAATTACACAGGCAAGATCTGTGCTTTACTCTCACTGACAGAGTGTTTTATGTATAAACATCTTGACCAGCATTACGCTGTCAGTGAATAGCAGATTTGGTGTGTTTTGGCTGAGTTTCTGAAGGGGAAAACTGTGACTTGCACTCTAAATATTTTTTCTGGAGAATGGATTCCTCCACACACTATGAGCATCTTGTACAGAATACAAGTAAACATTTGGGAAAGAATTTCATGCTTATGGCAGGTATTGATTTGCCAGCCTTGGAAACTGAGCTCCCTTGGACTGAGTGCACAGCACAGCTCTGGCTCTGTGAGCTCTGCAGGCCCACCACGTTCCTGCCACTCCACTGCTCCTGCTGCAAGGAGACACTCAGAGAACCCTCCAGGTGAATGGCTTGGAAGGGATCTCAAAGATCATCCAGTGCCCCCCCTGCCTTGGCAGGGACACCTCCCACTGTCCCAGGCTGCTCCCAGCCCTGTCCAGCCTGGCCTTGGACACTGCCAGGGATCCAGGGGCAGCCACAGCTGCTCTGGGCACCCTGTGCCAGAGCCCCATCACCGTCAGAGCCAAGAATTTCTTTCTAATATTTAACCTAAATCTGTCCTGTGGCAGTCTGAAGCCATTCTCCCTGGTTCTGTCACTCCATGTCCTTGTAATAGCCTCTTTCTGTTTTTCTTGTTAGCTCCCTCCAGGTACAGGAAGGCTGCAGTTGGGTCACCCTGAAGCTTTTCTTCTCCAGGCTGAACAACCCCAATGCTCTCTGCCTTTTCTCATAGCAGAGGTGCTCCATCCTTCTGATCATCCTGGCAGCCTCCCCTGGACTTGCCCCAACAGGTTGATCTCCTTCCTGGCTGGGCAGCTTGGTAGGATCTGCATTTCTGGTGAGTTTATTCAAACATCCTGACCAAGCTGTGTGCAGGGATGCAGTTCAATTGAGCTAGTGCTTTATCTTAAAGGTAAAATGTTCTGAAGTGGTGTTATAAGAATGTCAGTTAATTTTCATTAATATTGGTAGAAGTTTGTTCAATGAATGTAAGTAATTTTGATTTGCTGCTTCTCTTTTCCTTACTTCCAGAATGCTGCAAGAATGTGTGCTGCAGGTATGTGTGCTCCTGAATGCCAGATGTGAGCAGCCAGGGCTGGCTTTGGGCCTGGGAACAGGAGATGATGCTTTTGACATGTGGGAGGGCAGTGAAGGCCTTGGAGAACATTCATAACATTACTTGATGCTTCTATAGCGCTGTGCCTGCGCCTGCTTTAAGCTCAACATAGACTGTGAGTAATTAGTGATCTGGATGTCTCTGAAATGATCAGCAGCAGCATTTAAATCATCATTAAAATACAATTAGCAGCCCTTTAAACAGAATGCTGTCGTTCAGAGCAGTCTGATTGGTGGCTCGTGGGCCAGTTCTGGACAACAGGAGGATTGTCTGCTTCTCCAACTGCAGCAGCTCAAGGAGCACCCTGTCCCAGGAGAGGCAGCCGTGCCTCTGGGATGGACATGGCAGAGCCATTATGTGACAGGAAAGGCAAGGGCACAAAGTATCCCTTGTGTCTGGGCCACTACTTTGAAAAGTCTGGATTTATGGACCTCATTTCATCCTGTGTGCTGATTCAAGCAGGCGCAGCCCCAGGACTTTTTACTTTGCAATTCAAATCAATTTAATTTTTTAATACTTCCATTTTAGACTCTGCAGTGAGAGCTGTAGGGATGAAATAAGGGCAGACCATGGTAAGACAAGTAACTGAGTGATCCACATCTATGGTGGCACGCTGGCAGACCATGCTGCCGTGTGTTTGGGCGAGGAATTCAGTTGTGTAGCAGACTGAAGGTGAAGGTCTGGCTTGGATGGTGTTCCCAAACCTGGCAGCCCTACCCCGCATTTAGGTAGCTAAATCTGTTAGTTCCAAGCCCGAGATACTTGTGTTAATTGCATAAATGCCAACAAAAATGTCATGTTTTGAAAGTGTTGAAAGTGTAAATAGCTGCTGTTTGAAATGGCCACAGTAGATGTATTTTAGCTCAGATGTGCTCTCGTGGTACCACGGGCAAGTGCAGCTCATCTCTTATAATATCAAGCTGTAGCATTCTATTAGTATCTTTTGGTAATATTATTGATGCTCCTGCAAAAACTGCAGTAGAATAGGCTTTAAATACTGGCTTTTTGTATGTCTCACACAAGTGCCACAGGAACAGCACACTACTGTTCCAGCTTTTTGAAGAGGCAGTGCCACTGCTCCCCACCAGCTCCTGCTGCCTGCTCTATAATGCCCTCATTATTTATGCTTTTTTTTCTTGAAAATTCAAGTTTAGAACTTAAAATTTTCATGCTTTTGTTTCTTAAAAATAATCAAAGGCAGCGAATGGCCCTGATGTAATCTGTGTAGTGTGTGCTGTGGCTGAGCATCCACTGCTGTGAAAGCACTGCTTGTTCTCTGAAAGGAGGAATTCTTTCAGCCAGAGTCATTGCCCCCTCCTCCTCCAGCCTGCTTCTCTCAGGCACTCTGAGGACTCGCTACCAGTCATTTTCTTACCCGAAAATTTGCTGGAGCAACACCATCATTTACCCCATACATGCCCAGGGCCAAACTCCTCAAGGGCTGGCCTCTATGGACAATCAGAAATTTTGAATTTGTGCACAGCAGTGGCTCTAGTAAAGAACCTTTGGTATCATCTTTTCTTTGGATTGGTGGTCCCTAGAGAGCTGATGCTGATGGAGACACTGAGAAGTGTTTTAAATTACTCAGTGATGTGCCTTCTACATGCACATCTTTGTCCTAAGAGGAAAATGATCTACCTGAAGTATCATAGATATTCGAAAAAAGTTATTGTATGCTTAAGTAAGATGGTGTTTGTTGATATTTTGTGGAGATACCTGAACATGGAAAACCTCCTTCTATAAATGTTGTGTGGTGGTGTATAGTTTAATTGCAGCAACTTAAGAGACAAGAAAGGGATGTCACACACGGTAGCAAATACAAAATCAGAGCAAGATGACAACTAGTGACAGATTTTATCAATTTTATTCCCAATACTTTTTTAAACCTCAACAATTTTTCTTCAATTTCTTTTATTTTTGCAGCTTTTTTTTGACTAAGTGACAGGCTTGCCTGGAAGTGCGAGTGCTGAAGAAGCAATGCAGAAAAGCACCTGCCCACAGGTGAGCCCACGGCCACTTGCAGACCTGGCAGTGACGTGAGGGCTGGGAGCTTTCTCCAGCAGCAACAATGGGGAACTTCTGGGGCAGCAGCTCCACAGCATGACAGACCAGGCTGGGAAAAGAGGAGAAATACCAAGGGAATAATAATAATAAGGGAATAAGTGTTTCCCATGGATAACACATTCCTCCCAGGCAGATGTACCTTTCAGGTCACAGTGGCCAGTCTGTTCCACAGCCTGTCCACATTCCCTGGCTGTGGGACTGACTTTGGTTAGCAGAGGAACCAAGACTAAACTGATAACATTCATGGCTGTTCTTGCTCTTACATGGTTATTCCTTAGTTCTTCCTAATGACTGTTCAGTTCCTTCCTTGGAGGGAGCCACTCCTAATTCTCTTCTGTTCAGGTTGGATAATGAGTCACTGACTGTAATACCAACCGCTGTTAACCCTTCCTTCACACAACCAGCATCTGGGAACCGTGGAACACACTGTGTCAGTGCTGAGGAACAAGACTGATGAATCCTGCAGGCTTTCTGCTGCTGGTTGATGAAAACACACCTTGTTTGCCTCGTGTTTTTGATTAATTGCTCTTTAAGTCTAGTTTAATTTACCTGCTTTTCAGAGTAGTTTTGTTTTCCATAAATTTAACTTATTTTCCATTGTCTTCTTGTCTGGCCAAGTTTTAGTTTGCATTAAATAAGTTCTGGAAGCACCTTGTTTCCCCTTATGCTTTCTCTCTTTCTTTTCTTCTCTTTGGGGAGGGAGGACTGTGTTTGTGGCTGGGCATGAGCCGGCAGTGCTCAGTTCTGCTGCACTCCCTGACTCCAAGGATGCAGACAGCCAGACTGCTCGTGCTCTGGACTAGTTTCCTTCCAAAACAAAACAAAACAACCCCTAGAAAAAACACAAGCAACTTTATAATCTTTTATTTATAGATTATTTGCTATTCCTAAGACTTTTGAACCTAAAGACCCTGCGAGACAGTTAATGACAAGAAGTGAATTTTTCTTGACTCAGTTATTGCTCACAAGGCTACTTAGAGAATGGCTTGTTTGTGATCAAGCTTTGCACTGCTGGAGCATTGGATAATTAAGACATGCAAGGCTGTCTGAAAGTCTGCTTTTTAGGCACCTCATGTGTGGCAGTACTTGTTATTTTGACCAAATTTTGGTGATTTTTAGGGTATTTGAAATTCTGAAGTTCTCCTTGATCCACTTTCCTTCTATTAGCACTATTGGTCTGGTACCATGTTTTGTGTCTTCCTCAAAGTGTTCCAAACAGTTTTATTATTTTGATGTTATTATAGCATACTTATTCTTATAGGGTAATCTAAGAATTCTACAGGAAAAGTAGTTCAGAAAGAGACCAGACTATTTACTTAGGAGACCACACTCCCAGATTACTGCAAAAACAGATTTCCAAGAAGAAACCTGCACTTGTCATTGATTACTTCCATAGCTTTTCCAGTATTCTTTATTCCATCATCCTGATGCTGCACCAGTTGGACTCAGACACACCCATGGCACTCAGTGAGCTGGCCCACTCCTGCTGCAACAGCTATTCCCTGCTGGGAATATTTACTGTGGGTGCCAATCCAGCCTGACTGAAACCTCACTAACAATGTGCTTTTCCTCATTAATTATATATTAACATGAACATACAGCATCAGCAGCTTGACACTTCCTGTAGTTTTCCAACACCTGAACATCAGAGAATTGCTCATGTGCTGTGGTATTGCAAAGATAAACTTGCATGCAACCTCGGAAGCTTGGGCACCTCGGTCTTTTAAAAAATAATTTAATCTGGTAAAATCGAAGACAGATAATTCCTCACTGCCTGTACAGTGAAGAGCAAGTTTCTTCCAGTAGCTGATACTAATGCTCATTCATGGCTTTTCTCCCTGATAGTTGATACTTATGCTCATTTACCAGTTATGGCAACAGTTTGGCTGCCCTGTGGATGGCAAGTCTCAAGATGCAAGCAGTTGCCACTTTAAGCACGTCTAAGGTGAAAAAGCTGCCAAAATCATTGAGGGAGCTGATTGTGTATCCCTATTCTGCACTGGTGTGGCCTCACCTCAAGTCTTTTGTGCAGTAGGTGCCACAATACAAGAGAGATCTAAAGCTATTAGAGAGTGTCCTAAGGAGGGCTATGAAGATGGGGAAGGGTCTGGAGGAGCTGAGGGCCCTTGGTTTTTTTTGGAGAAGAGCAGAGTGAGGGCAGAGCTCCCCGGGGCTGCAGCTCCTCCTGTCCCCAGGGGCAGCTCCCAGCTCTGCTCTGGCACAGGGACAGCACCCAGGGAACGGCTGGAGCTGGGCCAGGGCAGGGTTAGGGGGGACAGCAGGGAAAGCTTCTTCCCCCAGAGGGTGCTGGGCACTGAACAGACTGCCCAGGGTTTGGGGATGGCCCCGAGGCTGCCAGAGCTCCAGGAGGGTTTGGACCCTGCTCCGGGGATGCCCAGGCTGGGATTGCTGGGGTGTCTGTGCAGGACCGGGAGTTGGACTCTGATCCTTGTGGGTCCCTTCCAGCTCGGGCTATTCTACGATCTGGGAGCTTTACCGGCAGCAGCAAAAGCTCCGCCGGGACAGGCCAGGCCAG
>VWYP01016329.1:189418-239547 GCA_013400435.1 Pycnonotus jocosus
ACGGACTGGGTGAGCGGCGGGCAGTGGAACCACATGCTGGGCTACCTGGCGGCCCTGGCCAAGGCCTGCTTCAACGGGAACATCGAGCTCTTCGTCTTCTTCAACGGCGCCCTGGAGAAGGCCCGGCTGCACGAGTGGGTGAAGCGCCAGGGCAACGAGCGCCAGACGGCGCAGCAGATCGTCAGCCACGTCCAGAACAAGGGCACCCCGCCGCCCAAGGTCTGGTTCCTGCCGCCCGTCTGCATGGCGCACTGCATCCGCCTGGCCCTCATCCGCTTCCACATCAAGGTGAGGAGGAGCCCGGGTTCCCCCGCGCGGGGGTCCCGGCGCCCCCTCCCGCCGCTGCCCGCCGGCTCCAAGATGGCAGCGGGGGCTGCCCGCGGGGGAGGGAGGGCCCCCTCCGCCGCTCACCTCAGCGCCTCAAAATGTCGCCCAGACCCGCGGGGGCGGCACAACTTTGGGCGGCCTCAATCCCCGGGGGATTTTGGCTTATTTACACGGCGCTGCCCGCCGCCCCGCCAAGGCCGGAGGCCCGGAGGCCTCGGCGGGGCGACCGGCAGCGCCCATGGCCCGGCCCGGCAGCAGGGCGGCTTCTGCCTCCATGTTCTTTCGCTCCGTTGACTCAAAATGTCCCTTCTTGCCTTGTGGGCTGTGGTACCGCAGGGGAGAGCGGGTGGGCGAGCGCATCTCTGTAATTAATTATTGAGGGGAGGAAAAAAAAAAATTAATCAGTTTAGTTCACGCCCAGGATGGATCTGCAACAAGTTCCCGGCTGGGGCGAGGTGTTTTAAACTTGGGCTGAAGGGGAAATGGCTCGCTGCAAAAAGCACAGGGGTGCCACTTTTGGCTTCATGGAGGTTTTCATGTTTTGCTCAGCGTTTTCTCAGTATCAACAAGCTTTTAAAACCAGTTGTAGGCTAACTGGCTCCTTACTCCATAACGGCAACACTTCTAGTTTGTGCAATCAGCAGTGCCAAGCTGCCAGTCCTTCTTTTAAACTCCTTATTTTAAGGGGCAGTCTCAGTTTTCCGGCCCCACAAGCAGCCCTTCGTGTCGGAGCTGGGCTCCATGGCCATCTTGCGCTCGAAGGCCAGGATTTCAAAGGTTGCAGGATATGACCACGTCGCATCTCTCCACACGGCGTTCCTGATTTACGATGGTTTCTGTTCGGCTGAGCGATTGTGTATATTGAAACACAAGACGCTGGAAAAACAAGCCCAGGGATGAAGCTGCAGTTTTAGGAGTTGCCTGCTCACCTTCCCGCTGGGGAGGGAAGAGCAGCAGGAGGGAAGCACATACTCCTAGGCTTTATTATCTTAAATTACTTCTGTGTGTAGAAAAATATTATGTAACCTTTGGAATTGCTCGATCACTAGCAGCAGCTCAATGTTATTTGGCCTTCGGGCAGATTGGGAACATTCTGGCTGGGCTGCAGCCCTGAGGTGCAGAGGGCTCTCTCCAAGGAGCTCACCCCGCAGGTGACTTTGGGTGAAGTTTCTCCCGGTTGTGCCAGCAGGGCGGGAATCCCTGTTGCTCCCTGGTGCGCTGCTGGCCGGGCCGGTCCCTGGGAGGAGCACGGGGCTGGAGCGCAGCCACCCCGAGCCGAGCTGAGCTGAGCCGGGATGGGGTCACCAGGCCGGGCCGCTGCGCCGCGCTGAGCACGTGTGGAATGAGCTGGAAGCGGAGGCGAAGCTCCTTCTGGCAGGGCATGTGCAGCTCTGCCAAAGGCGATGCCTTGGGCTGGGCCTTGCTTGTTATGGCCATGTCTGCTGGGTTTTGTGTGTTTTCCTGGTCAGTGCAGAAGCCAAACAGTGTTATGTTTTTTGGATGGTGGGAATTTGCATGATAACTAAAACATACACATATTTGAGCTTTTGGAGACTCTTTGTAGCTAGGAAATACTTTTGTTCTTTCAGCAAAAAGTTTTAGGGCCCATGCAGTGAAGGTCCTTACCTTGACCTGTTTGTGAGTGCATTATAAATCTTCCTCATTTGTTATTGAAGACTTAGAGACCATTAGTAAAAGCAATGAATGGGGTAAAATAAGATTTTTTTTTTCTTTTAATGTATTAGAGAATGCTTTAATGCAACATGGAGATGCCTAGAACCCAACTGTTTGGATATCAGTGGGAATCTGGTTCTTGCAGTAGTTCTGTAGTATGTTGAAGTGGCTGTTAGTTTGTTGTGCATTTTCTGTCTCAGGCCTGACTCAGGTACATTACATCTGAAACAAGTTGCTGCATTAGACAGTGGTATCACCTGTAGCATTTTGTTTACTTTCCAGTGCAGCTGCAGCATTAGCTCCTTTATGGTTTCTTGGTGACAGGCCTTACTGCTGATCTCTGGAAGCAGTTGTAGGAGTGTGAGTACACTCCCTTTTCTGTCATTAAAAAAAATAACCTAAACTCATAAAACCCCAGTAAATACAACATCCCCTCAGTTTTGATGGAGAAGGTGTGTGAGGTGTGTGTTTATTTGGCTGTATTGTGTTAGCCCTGGGGGTTGGCAGTTCAGTACCAGAGGGGTGTGGGGGGAGAGGTTATTGCTGTCCCCACCACTGAGCCACCACCATGCATGTCCCAGCTGCACTGGTTCTCTGCACTGCTCAGCTGTCCTGGGGATGGGAAGGATGTCAGCAATTTCTGTTTAGTGCCTCATTTTTTTTCAGTTGTCAAGAAACTCTGTGGATAAATCTAGTTGTGATGGATTAATTTTCAGGTTAGGAAGGATATTTCATGGTTATAGTGGTCACATGCATAATCAGAGATACTGCTGAGCTTAAAGCATTTTCCTTCTCTGTATTCTTCCCTTACATGATTCATTATCTTTCTAAATCTGCTTTGTTACATGTACCTGTTTTTCTCTAAGTCTTCATTCTCCTTCAGTTTTATTCTTACTCTCACTTTGCCATAGCCCACCTGATGGGCACAGAGCAAATGCGTCTTGAACGTGTGAATTTTATTAACATGTATGGGTGACTTTTAAAATCTGCATATGCATAAGACAGTTGTTAAATTGTAGTGTTTTCTCACTTTGTTTTGAGAAGTTTGGTTTGAGAATACTGATTGACTGTAAATATGAAACTGATTTTCATGTTTTTAGGAACATTTGAGTCTGGAGTAGGTTTCTGTGTGAAGCTAGGAACTGGCCATGAATTTAATCCATTTTGGTAATTAGGGAGGAGAAAAAGTAGTCTTCTATCCAGAACAATTATAAATCACTCACAGATGGTTTCAGCAGGATGTAAAAGTTACAGGTTCCTCCAGGTTATAACAAAAATCCTGCGGGTTCTTAGTTTCATGGTGACCTGGTGTTTTTCAGTTTGGGGGGAATAATTCTTGAAAGAAACTTTTATGCAAAGTAGGTTTGCTAAAATTTAAATATTTAGGCAGTGGAGTTCCTAATAACTCTGGTACTTTGGGGAGACTGTTCTGTTCTCAGTACCTGAAGGTGCTCATGTGTATTTATTCAGGCAGGATTCTCTCTGAGCCAGCACCATTAATGTTTACACAAGATTTAGACTTGAAAATGACTCCAAACTCCTGGCCGTGATTTCCACCACGTCCCTCTCCCTGGGTTGCTTTTGAAGCCTGCACGTTCCTGGATACCTCTGCATTTGTGAGAGCCATGAGATATTTCTCTGACTCCCATCTTGTTAGAGTTTTACCTTGTGGGTTAACTCTGCTTTGGTAAATACAGCTCTTTTCCGTGTGATGGTTCAGTTATTTGAACATGGATTCTGATATTTCCTGAACACACAGCAGCTTCGTGCTGGGTTAGAGAGCTCTATAAAATGGGGAGGGAACTGGGGGCTGTGGAGGTAGAGGAAATAGCTCATAGAAAATCAGAGGAGCTGCACACCGAGCTTCCTCTTGCGTTATCTACACACCCATGTCACACCTAGTGCTGCAGAAGGAGTTCTCACTTGGTTTTTTATAGATCAGAGCTGCTTGTTGTGCATGCAGAGAGGTTGGGTTTAGAGATATGGACATAATTTAAATCTATCTACCCTTAATTAAAAAACAGGAGGGATTAAAAAAATCAGAGGGATTTTTCTAATTTAAAACCTGTGAAAACTGGTGGGTGGGGGTGGGGTGAAGCCTAAGTTGCCTTCCTTTAGTTAGGAACTATGTAAATGTGATGTCTTTACATTTTTCCAAAAATGTTTGTGGTTTCTTCCACACCTTATGCTAGAGGACAGCATCATTGTAAGAAAAATGAGTGTGTGTGTCCTCCTCACAAATAAAGTGAATTTCACAAGCAGTCCATGGAGGAAATTTCTGAAGAGGTAACATTTTCTGAAGACTTGCAGGGTGGGAGGAGGAGGAGGAGGGAGAGCTTAGTGAGCTGGTGTTTGTTTGCAGGAACAGGTGGTTTGTTTGCAGGAGGTGCTGGCTGATCTGCTGCTCAGGATTTGGCTTGAGAGAGAACATCTCACAAAGGTGCACAGGAGAAGTAAAATCTGACTTACCTGTCTGGTGGTTCAGCATCAGGTTCAGCAAGTGCAAGACATGAGCAGAAGAGGAAGGGTCACAGTAAACCTGCTGTGGGTGACTGCAGGAGCTCTGGAGTTTGGGACCTTGTCTCCTGTTGTGCAGAGGAAATAAATAGCTTTGCTGGCACTAAGGCTGTAGTTATTCATGCGTGCTGTGGAGACTGAAGCTAATAGTTTTGTACTAGTCTATTTTGGGATAGCTTGCTATCTACATTGTTGTTAAAATGGAATACTCAGTGAGGGTGGGTTATACCAACACCAGCTTCCAAGGGGATTGCTGGATCACTGAGTGTGTGTTATGGCTGTGGAGGGTGGAAGCATTAGGGATCCAAAGCCCTTGGCTGGCTGCAGTGGTGTGCTCGGATGCACACTGTAGTTGTATCAATTCTGAAGGTACCCTCCCTGCACATGTCTATTCAAGTAATCTGATTTCTGTAGCCTAAAATACATGCTTTGCTAGGCAGCAGGAGAGGAGAGGTGAAGTTTGGTCTAAAATCTCAGAGCAGTTTGCACCATCAGGTACAACTGTGCATGAAGAGATAGGGTGAAGGTGGAAAGGGGAAAAAAGTTGGCTTGATACAGCAAGGTTTGCATTTGAAAGGTCAACAAAGTTATCTCTGTTCACCTGGGGTTGTGTTTGGCCTATTCAAAAGCGAGCCAAAAAACTTTCAAAGGTATCATGGGGGGCATCTTGGTGTGCTGATCTGCTGGAGTACCCACAGCCTCGAGGTTTTCCCCATGAGCTGGTGCAGACACTGGCACAGTAATGTCTCCAGAGTTGGAGTGTTTCTGGTAATCAGCAGTTTTTTCAGATGAGTTCACCAGTACACAATGCCACTGCAGGCTTCCAGGAGTGTGCTGTGCTTCTGAGTGCTCCTTACTGAGTCCTGTCCGTATGTGCTGCATCACTGGATTTCTAAAATTACTTAAAAAATACCTGGAGTGTTTTAAATTCACCTGTATAGTTTCAGAAAGACCCACTGTATGGTAATAGTTGTGATCATTCAGTGCTGCCATTTACGCTGAAGCTAATTGCTCTGTCTTCCACTATAGGTTGCACAAAGCATTGAGGATCATCATCAAGAAGTAATTGCTTTCTGCAGAGAAAAAGGTTTCCATGGTTTGGTTGCATATGACTCCGATTATGCATTGTGCAACATCCCTTACTATTTCAGTGCCCATGCCCTAAAACTGAGCCGGAATGGGAAAAGCCTCACAACAAGCCAATACCTAATGCATGAAGTTGCCAAGCAACTGGACCTGAATCCAAATCGCTTTCCTATTTTTGCTGCTCTTTTAGGTAAGTGAAGATGCTGCTAGTCAGCCTTACGATTTCAGTTTGTATTAACTGTTTTAAATAATGTGTGTGTGATTTGACAAAGCACCTGGGGAAAGACATCCCTTTGTTCCAGACATTCCTGCTGTGTGAGGTGGACTGGATGTGTGCTTGAGGTCAGACATGCCCAGTTTGTAGAAACCTTCGAGCAATGCAAACTGTGGCTGTCTGGAAAGAAGACAGCAAGGGTTCAGCAGAGCTCTCTCAGCCAGAATGTTCGCTGTGGGTGGGGGAAATCAGGACAGTTGTGGTTCTAGTTTGGGTCCTGTATAGTGTATGAGGTCTAGTTTCAGTGGTACACTTTCCAGACTGGAAGTATGCTTTTGTCCTGAATTCCACCTAAAAATAACACCCATGGAGTGAAGGTGCTCAGTTTGCTGGGGCTTTTTTTCCCCTCAGAAATGAGTATTGGACAAATATGGCAGCACATCAGGTGCAACAGGAATGTACTGAACCATAATTGAGTGAAACTCTGCATTTCTGAGAGCACAGGTGACTGGCATTGAACCGTTCCATTGATTTTGGCTGTGTACTTTCTTAGCTCTCTGCTTCTCATGCTCATGAGCTTCTCACACTCAGCAGCATAGGTGGGAATGTTTCCAGTTGCACATTTCTGCTTAAATGGGACAGTTTTAACACACTCTAGTTCCATAGCAGGGATAGAGAATAACTGTCGTACTCTGTCAGACACAAGAGTGAATTCATTACTGACAAAGTTGACTCCAATGAATAAGATTCATTTAGAATAGCATTCTGAATGCTTTTTGGGAGCAGCCATGTTCTTGATCTTGTCATACTGTGCAAACAAATTAAGAAAACTGGATTTTCTTTTTAATTTCTCACTCTGTTTCAGTATGGGCACATGATAGGGGAGTACAACTTCTTTGAAAGCTCTGAAAGAGAGAGGCTTTGTGTTACTGTTTTCAATGCTAATATTTTAGCATTCTTTAACATTGTTCCCAGTCCAGGAAGGCACCTTCCATGTTAAGAAGGAAAGAACCAATGGATTTTGCAGTAGACAGCCACGAGTATTTGGCTCGTTGGAGTCACTTTTTGTCAGTTTGTGTTTTCTTTGCCTGCACAGGTGTAGGGAGGGAAGGCAGAGGGTTGGCTGAGCTGCCCTTGCAGGAATTGCATGACAGACTACTATTGCTTGGCTTTGTTTTGGAGTCTATAAATAAGTTGAGGCATGCCAGTTCAGTGAGTAAGAATTACTGCTGGAAAAGCAGTTCCCATTTGCAGATACGCTTTCTGGACTCCATGGGAAGTGTGGCTTTAAGTCACCACACAATTCCGGCTGCACGGCCTGCTGGGGCTTTGCTTGCTCATATCAAACCGTAGGTGAGAAAAGTTCTGATAAAGTTTCTGAAGGCTTTCCAGTTTTATGCAAGAAGCTCTTGGTTGTTTTCCTCTCTTGTCTTTCATAACCAAATGTTTTTTAGCATATTCTTAGGAGAAAGAAGCTGGAGGTAATTTCACATGATTACTCTAGAGGGATCTGGTTGCTTTCCCCTCTCCCTGTCAAATTGGTATAAAGGTTAAAAACCCCCAGGTCAGCTACAAGTTTAGTTCTGAGCATTCCTTTGCATTTCTTGTGTGTGTATTCAGTATGAGTAAGCAGAATAGAGTAAAGTTCATGGAAATCAGGGTTAGAACAGAAGATACTCTGAAGATCTTCCTGTGCTTGGGGCTGGGCTTTTGTGTTATTTTTATATGAGTGAATTTTAGGAACCCCAGGTATTTGGGATAGAAAGTGATTATAGCTGACAACAAATGGATACAGTTTGGCTTGAAGTCCTGGCAACATGTTTTAACTTTTGCAACCTTGGTAATATAGTAACTTTTTTATTTTAATAGAACACTAAGTGCCTGTATGCATATAGTTGTGTGTAGCAGGGAATATGTTTAAATTAAGGTGGCTTGTTTTCTAATCTAAATTTATATATTTTTGTTGAATATCTGAGGGCTTGTCTGGCTTCACAGATTACTCCAGCCTTGTTCCTGTGGCCTCTTTGAGTCTTTTTTGATCCTGTTAAGTCGAGTAAAGAAAAGCACAATGGGAAGGAATGAGTGAGCGTTTGATGACACGGGAAGACACGTGAATTTTTTCTGGGTACAGCAGTCTCTCTCCCCATGCTAGTACTTTGTGTAGGAATAAAATAATGTATTCTGAAATAATTACAGTTAAGCTGCTGGTTTAATGTTTGCAGTTCCAGCAGGCCCAAACTATCACTGTAGCTGTACTATCCATGTTCAGCTTTAGGGCTGCAGATGTATTTCCCTGTATCCAGAAAACTAAAGTTTCTTTGTGTTCAGATTCTTTCTTGTCATTAACCCCAAGAATTAATTTGAGGAATGCTGAAAGAGGAAAATCATCCTCAAAGTTTCAGTCTCACATTGAGCAGTTGGAGAAGCCTGAGGAATGATACTAAAGTGGGCAAATAAAAGATTGTTCTCAATGGCAAATGATTTGGGATTGAGTTCTGCTCAGGGATAAAGTCTCTATTGAAATACACCCTCAAAATATTTTTCTGACTGTATCAGCGAGGCAAACTTGTAAAGGTTGCTTTCAGATGAGGTTCTGTGTCCACTGTGGTTGCTTGGCTTGGTTTACAGGTTTTTCCTTCTTAGAGCTTTTCATCCGGAAGGGGTTTATAGCTGTAGCATTGTGATATAAAGAGTATCCTTGGCATGGGTGATTAAAATGTGGCCTGGATACTGCAGCCTATGGGTATGCTCTTAAAAATTTCTATTCTAATTGCTGCTGATGTAAACAGAGAGTTGATTTGGGTTATTTTGTAACTTTTGGCTCAAATACTTCAGAATAATTTTAAAAAAGAAAAGCAACCCAAGCTTCAGCAAGTAGAAAAACAAACTCAGTGGAGATACAGGGCTCTAATTCAGTGAACTCTTTAGAAAGGGCAGCAGCTTCAATTAGTATCTAATTGCTTTAAAAAAAAAACCTAAGGCATACACTAAAATAAGCCATTAAAATGGGAAAAATCAATATATGTTGAGGTTGTTCAGCCAGGTCAAGAAATAGAGGTTGCTTATGTAACGCTGATCTCTTTCCCACTGTGACAGCACTTTGTAACATGTTTAGTTATGGAATCCTGTTCTGCTTCTCAGTAAAATTTTAGAACTGCATAAGGTAAGTACAGACATCACTTCTTAACTGGATGACAGAAGACACTGCTGCACTTCAGTGTACATGGGGAGGAGTGATCAAACACTGCCTATGAGTGTTCTGGGGGATGAATTAACTGCAATGACAGATGGAGACCAAGCAAAATTGAGGTTTTGGTGGAAGGGAGCGAGGCCTTGACTGTTTTAAAAGGTAGCCTCTGCAGGAGTGATTGTCAGTTACCACAGAACTGTCCTGCTCTGCCTACAATAGATTTTTGCAGTCTTTTAGAATGACTCTAATCTTATCTTGACCAGATTAGTGAGTGTGGCTGTTATGTGCAAACTTGTTGAGTCTTTCTGATGAGAGATTAAAGTTTAGCTCCTAATGAAAAAAAATGATAACATCTCCTTGCTGGAGATCTGGGCAGTGGGTGAAGTATTGATTGGACACAAAGACTTTCCACTCAGAGAAGGCCTCTGCTTGTCACCAGGCAGTGGACAGCTTTCCTGGCTTTCACAGGTTAAGGAGCATTAAGAGCAACTAGATGATTCTACAAACAAAATATCGAGAAAGAAAACAATTTTTGTAACATTCAGAGAATCTTCTTGTATTCTTTATGAACAGTGCATTCACTAATAAACTGCTGCTCTATAAAGTCAGATATTGAATGTATCTGACAGATGTTTTCAGCCAGGCTTGTATTAATACATTCTGTTTAGCTCTTTGTAAAGTTTGGGTCTGCAGCCACTGAACTTCATGAGAGGTTGGTGAGTTATGTGTTAGATTAATACAAATGTTTTACATGTTTCCTAGTAAGAATTTTTTTTTGAGTGTGATGTGCTTTGGGGGAAAAAAAATGTAGGTGATCTTCCATTAGGTATGAACAGTGAGTAAATACAGTCTCTATCTCTATCCATGGAAACAACAAAATGATTTCCCAGTTCCTTCCCTGCTGCCAGCCCAAGGTCCCATCTGAGCTGGTCAGAGGAAGTGGGAACCTGCAGAGAGTCCCTGGAGCTGCTGGTGTTCCTGAGGGTTCGATAAAGCTGGCTGGTGCCACTCTGCTGCACAGTGGAGCAGGGGGCAGATCCCAGAGGCAGCTCCCACATGGATCAGTCATGGCCCGTGCTGGGCTGCAGGAAGTGTCAGGGAGCACCAGAACGGGTTCTTGCTCTGTTGCACCTGCATTGTGAAATCTGTTGAGGATTCCCTGACAGGACACACTGCCTTGAGTGCACCCCGTGTTGTGTCTGGCTCCCTTGCTGCTGTAGGTGAGCTGGTTTCATGGAAGAGTGCTCCTCACACACACCAACTGGCTCTTGCTGCAGCAGCAGCATGCTAATTAGGCTTTTCTGGAGTAACAGAACGCTATCTGCAAGTTTAATCTGTTAATCCTCTTGATCAGGAGTTGAGGACTGGTTGCAGATTTGTTTGCTGTACGTAGAAACAGTGTGTAATGTTTTACAGTGCACTTAAATGAGTTCTGCATTATGTTCCAGGTAATCATATTCTACCTGATGAAGATTTGGCTTCCTTTCATTGGAGTTTACTTGGTCCAGAGCATCCACTAGCTTCACTTAAGGTACAAATTAAATATAACTAGGAGAAATTAAGCTAAAATCAATGCTACTGGTTAACAAGAGCAATGTGATAGCTTAACTGAGAGCAGCTCTGCTTGGCCCTTGTGCCTGGTTACCCTGAGGTGTGCCAGTCCCTGGCTGCAGAGGATACCTGGGGTCATTGTCCTCACAAGGCTAAGCTTAGCCTGTGTGATCCCCCTCAGTGCCCTTCAGCTGCACGAGCCAGAGCTCCAGTGTGGTTTGGCTTGCAGAATGCAGCTTCTTGCTCTCCTCTCTCTTGAAGAGGAGAGTGTTTTGTTTAGTCATGTTCTTCAGCTATCAAAAATAATGAGCTGTATATCTTCCTACCATCTTGTTTTATTTTCTGCTGCTCTGAGTTTGTGTGCGATAATCCGTTTTTGGTATTTAAAGTGTAAATATGCTGGAGAACAGATTGCAGGAGAAAGCTAAAGTGGCCTTTGGTAGGTTTGGGGAGGGCTGAGACAAGTGAGTTGCCTGATGCTCTTAGTTTACAGTATGTGTGTTCTGCTGCTTCATCACACTTGCCTCGTGCATCTGCCAAGCAGAGGGCTATAAAAGGGAAACTGGACACCTCAGAGAATGGGATCATAGTGACCTTTCTCTCTGCCACAACAGATACATCTGTTTGCCTTTCTCTTAAGGTGTACCATGTAGCAAATAATCTGCTTTTTGTAAATTCTGTCACACTGTTTTGTTATCTCTACAGCAAAAATAGATGGGCATTTCCCCTTCTGTTCTGAAAGTTTATTAAGCCTTGAAAACTTGTTTTGTCAAAGATAGAATTTTAAACCAGATTCCAGATTTTCAGCACAATTTTTAAGGCTTGCACATGCATTGCTTAGTGAATAGCTGTGACATTTGATGTTACACTCATCCTCTATTTCGCTGCTGCTCTGGTCTTTAGAAAGGTAAGTGTCAGCACATTCCAGTGGCAAAACAAAACCTGCATGCATGTTTGCTACTTCCTTGTAAAATTTAAGGTGAAAAGATGAGTGACTGTGTCTGCATTTTCATTTCTGACTAAAGGGGTTAAAATGTAAGGCTTCTTGCCAAGTGGTTGATAAACTTTCTGGTGATTATTTTCTGTGGTCTAACCCAAATAGATTTGTTTGTTGGTCAAGTCAGATTATGACTTCAGACATGTAGACCTCCTGGAAAGCCCTCTAAGTTTATACTGAATTATTTGAATGAAAATTAGATATTTGTCATCTTTGCACCCGGATGTACCTGTTCAGTGGAAATGCCAGCTGGACTTTGTGTCTGGCATCCCAAGGGAGTGAGATGTGTACCCTCAGAGCATCCTGGCCTGCCACAGGCAGTCCTCCCTGATGGATTTTATCTCTTGGCCAGGGTGATTAGATATGAAAGCAGCTCCCATTTGGCTGTTAAAGGCTCTGTGAAAACTGCTGTGCTGTTAGCAGTGCAAAGCCCCAGATGAGTGCCCTGACTGAGGAAAGGCTGGCACAACACAGGGTTTGTTGAATTCCATGGCAGCTTGCTGGCCATTGGTTCAGTGCCCAGCCCCAAAGTGGGCACAGCACCTCTGTCTCCTGCCTGGCAGTGGTGTCAGGTGGAAGGACACATCTGCAGCAAACCAGTCTTCTTTAGTTACTGCTAATGGAACAACTGCCTGTTGTTTCAGCTTGAATTTTACAGTGCTCATGGCTTGAAATGATGGCTTGTTTCAGGAGCTCATTAATTGAGTTTAATTTTGTTCACATGCTAGTATGTCAGTGATGTCGCCACAGCTCTCTGTAGGGACCTGTTCCATGTACATTTGCACAAAGCCATATTACTTGTAAAATTTTATGAATGCTTGAAAAACCCTGAAAAACATTTCTATTAACCACAAGGCTGGTAGCAAGGAGTGTCAGAACAGTCCCAAAAAGCTCAAGCCTGCATGAAACCTAGAAATGGGGGGAAGTTGTTGTGTTTCCCCAGGATGTCCTTCCTGGGCTGTGCTTACAAACTTTGCTTTGTTGTGTCTATTTAGAGTCACAACTGAGTGTTCTCCGTGCTCGGGAACCAAGGACTTTAATCCCACACCTCATTCAGCTCAGGATTTAGAAAGCTTTTTCTCATTGTGTAAAGATTTTAATCTTTTGCCTTTAGAACAGTATGGTCTTGAGCATCAAAGCTGACAGATTCTGTTCCAGTGGCCAGATTTGTTGCTTTTCAGGGAGAACTGTGACAGTTAATGAAGTACAATTTATTTCCTGCATTGTCTTTCAATCATTTATAATGCTGTAGCAAAATAGATACTTTTCCTGCAAGAGAAGCTTTGCCAGTTCACCTGTGAAAAAGTGTAGCTTAAAAAAGAAACTACCAGCTTTGCTGGTGGAAATTGCTGGGTCTCCCCTGGAGTCACCATGGGGAGGGGGAAAAAGCAAACCAGAGGAACCCCTACCTCTGTTTTAATTGGAGGGATGTGCATCCAGAAACAGCTGAGTAGAAATGGGACGATGGGAGGAAAATGGAAAACGTGACTGAAGAGTCTGTATGTAACATCTGGAAGGAAATGAACTCAAGAGTCAGGACAACGTCTCTGTGCTGGATGAAAAGCCTTTCAGGAGACACCAACAATTGCCATCAGCTCAGCAGAGCTGGGAAGATTCCATGGCCGAATTTAAATGAAGAGATACGAATTGCTGTTGCTGCAACAGGGAGGAAGAATCAGAAGCTGGCTCTGTGACCTGCTCTGAGTCAGGCTCTCACCTGTCCAAATGGTCCTGTGGAAAAGTCTCATAAGAGTGCAGACCTGCACTTGAGTCCTGTCACCTACCTGAGAGCAGAGTTCACTGAAATGACCACCCACACCAGGGGTTTGAAACAGGAGGAGTTGATTGATTTCCTGAGAAATCATCTGATTGCTAGACCTTGTTTGTAAACCAGCATTATCCTGCTTTTTATTTGTGTGCTTTGGGATTTAAGACAAAGACAATTTGGTTCTTATTCTGGAAAAACTGGTTGCAGTGTGGAGCTTCAAGCTCGATGTGTAATACTGTCAGAATGAGTTTGGGAGGGCAGTTTCTTACCTCTGGAAGGAATTGGTGCCTGTTTGGGAGCACAGACCACTGAGAAAATGCTGACTCTTCATTCACAAGGTAACCTTAGAAACAAAGCTTAATGCAGTCTGCCTTTATAAATAAGAAGAGTATGCAGGGAAACTCCATCTCCTTGGTTGTTCCATCTCAGTGGAGAGGCAGAGATGCTTCTAGAAAGCAATCCAGAATATGCAGGTTAGGCTTCTTTCCTGAGTCTCTCTAGGAAATTCCTGCCTCACTCTGTTCACTTCAGAGGGTGTTTGCCAGAGGGAGACTAATGTGTGAAGTGGGTGCTTGGGTCATTTGCAGCTGCTCAGGTGACAAAGGTGACACTATTAAGATATACTTCAAGTAAGTGCCCTGTTGTTTGTGGGGTTTTCTGATGCTAAGGGTCACCATAATGCTGGTCAGAAAGGACCTCAGGAAGTCATCTGGGACAGCCTCCTGTGAAAAGTGTGCTCAGCTTGAGGTCAGAGCAGATCGCTCAGGGCACTGTCTGGACTAGTCTTGAAAACCTCCAAGGTTAGAGACTGCCCCGCCTGTCTGGGCAGCCTGCCCTGTGGTTTGATGGTCCCCACGGTGAAGATGCTTGGCCTTGTGTGCAGTCTGAGCCCTTCTTGTTTCAGGCTATGTCTGGTGTCTTTTGCTCTTGCACAACGCACTGCTGTGAAGAGCTTGGCTCTGTGCTCAGTTACCTTTCTGTGGGTAGTGGAAGGCTGGATTTGCAAAGCCTTGTCTTTGCCACACTGGATAAGCCCCATTCTCTCTGCCCCTTCTTTCCAGAGCAATTGTTCCTGACTCTTGGACAATCTGGATGGCCTGCAGAACCAGCTCAACTGTTGTGCCCCATGGCTGGAGCCCCAGAGGGCAGTGCACTGAGGAGTGGGATCCCTGGGTGTGCTGGCTGTGCTCCTGCTGCACAGCCCAGGGTGCAGCCCTGGCTCCTGTTCAGTCTGCTGCACCTTCAGCCCCAGCTCCCTTTTGGCACACCTGCAGCCTGTGCAGTAGCCAGGGGTTATTCCTGCCCAGGTGCAAGGCTTCCCTTCTCTAGCTGTGGAATTTCTGAATGCTCCTGCTGGCTCATCCCTATGGCTTGTCAGGGAGTTCTGGATGGCAGCCCAGCCCTCAGGTTCAGAGTGTGCTGGGCTGTCCATGGATCTCAGTGAAGTCTGTCTGTATCACTTCTTTGGCTTGTCCTTCTGCTCTTTCCTTTGCTTTCTGATGTAATTCATGTTCCTCTTCACATCTTCATCCTTTTCACTCACCAGCAGAAAAAAGATGTTCCCTGTGTGTTGCCTCACAGCAACTGAATGTTCGAGGTCTCTTTTTTAATGGTTTGAAAATGAAGCTGAACCAGTTATCTGTTTCCAGCAGGCACAGCAGTAAATGTGGTGTTGATTAGTCTCTGCAGGCTTTGCTTCCTGAAGACAGTGGGCAGCTGGGGTGTTCCCAGAGTTGGGGAGCTTTTCCCAAGTGTAGCTTAGACACATTCTACACTATCCTGATCATTCTGTGGAGTTATGCTTATGTGGCTCTGTTCTCTTCCAAAAAAGCATTTTTGCAAATTTATTTTGACAAATACCCCTCTGGAATTCATTGCCTTTCTCCACCTAGTCTTTTCTGAGTGCACAAAGAGGTGACTTGTGATTTTTGTCAGTGCTCTGTCACAAACTGAAGGAGTCCTTGTACAACTAGCAAAGAGACTGGGCCCCTCTCAGGTGTAAGCTCTCCAACCTGATTGCCTGCAAGCACGGCATCCACGCCCATGTTTGCCTTCCAGAATTGATTTTCTGTGTTGTTGCTTGTCTGAAACCTTTCTCTAGAGGATAAGGGAAAAAAGTAACTTGTAATAAGAAATTGTAAAATAAAAGCTGCTGATTTTGCTCTAAAATACTTTGTGTGACACAAAAAGTAAGTTTGAACCACCAACATGTGCTCTATAACTTCCACTGCAAGTCTGAAATTTTCCTATCCCTAATACACAGTAAGACTTAGCTTGTATTTTAATGCACACAGGATGAGAAACATTCTTTATGATTCAGTACAAAATCTACAATTTTGGATTTCTGGAAAGTTCTGAAATTAATAGAAAGGTATTTTATTCTTTAATATCAGGAAAGTACATCTTATTTCACCATTTTAATTTCAAATTTTTTTGTAGCATAGGTCATGATCCTCTTAGTTTTGAGGATGTTCTCACATCTGTACTGGATGTCTTTGAAACAGAAGAAAGTCCAAATATGTGAAATGTCTCTAGATTTGTAGAACACATTGAGAAGGTTTCACTTCAGGATTTAAGAGTATGCTCTAGTGAGATCTTGAGGCTGTTTACAGGCAAGTAAATGGGAGCAATATGCAAAGTGAGCCCTTGATAGGCCTCACTTGGGCTACAAACATCCAGGGCCTGAGCTGGCTGTTAGTGCCAGGGTGATGTGATATCTTCTCTTGATGCCAGCTTTATATGGCTTATTCAATATTGCCATCATGGAGATCACATAAATTAACAGGAGATTGCTTACTCCTGTCATCCACTGCGTTCCCAAGCAGAGATTGCAGGAACACTCAGGGAGCAGTGCAGGGTTTCTGCAAGGGCTCTGCAGAGAGCACATCCAGCATGACACAGCCATGGAATGATTCAGCTGTTTCAGAGATGGGTAATTGTTACACATATGAAGAAAATGGGAGGTGTTCAGCAACTGACTTGGATTACCAGGGAGGAGAGAATCTGTTCCTTCTTCTGGCAGAATGTGGGCAAAATTGCATCACCAATATTTGTGACTCTAAGCTTACATATGAGTGTGATCTATTTTTAGTATTGTTGTCTATTCAGAGTTCACACTAGTGTAAACTTAGATTTTAGTATCTGAGATAGAAATAATTATCCTGCCACTGACTACAGTAAGCAAAACTGTTCTTAAGTATTCACTTTTCACAAGGGCATGGACTGACAGAACATGGGGTAATGGTCTTAACCTGAAGGGGAGGGCAGGTTTAGATTAGGTATTAGAAATTAATTCTTGGCTGTGAGGGTGGGCAGGCCCTGGCATGGGGTGCCCAGGCTGGACATTGGGGCTTGGGGCAGCCTGAGCTGGTGGAAGGTCCCTGGCCAGTTCAGGGAGTGGAACTGGGTGGACTTTAAGGTCTCTTAAGCATTCTGTGTCTATGTTTAATTTAGGCTTATAAAATGCAGAGCTCATCTCTGGTAGAGAATGACCAGATATAGAATGAATATCCTGACATTTGTAAAAAGTAGACATTAGGAGTAGGAAATTAATAAAAATGGGTATCTGGCAAAAATTCCGTGGTCTAAATATGAAGAGGGCAGTGTAAGAAATCACATCATAAATAAATCAGATAAGGGCAGGGAAGAAAATAATCACATATGGTAGGCACCATGTAAAAGGAGTTGTGCTGTGGGTTTTAAATTTGCAGAGATAAAATGAATGAAGTATTGATCAGAATTTTGCATAAATGTTTCTGACAAGACTGAATGGCACTATTTTCTAGTAAAGTGTGATCTCTTTGTGTAGAATGCTGTAAGAACGCATAAAGATTTTTCAAATATTTTGTGTCTTAAAAATAGAACTGGTAAACCATAACGGTGATCTCTCAGGTTCTGAATCACTGAATTTTGCCAACAGACAGATTAAAAGATGTTAAAAGCAAAAACCTAGCTGCCCATATAGCCCAGGCAGAGTGCTTCAGGACTGTGCAGAGGTTCTAGCTAGAATTTTTAGAAATTGCTCAGGCTTCCTCTAGAATGTAGGACACGTGTTTGGAGACCTTGCTCCTGGCCCTGTGAGCCTGTGCAGCACTCGGGATGGGAGCAGAAGCTGCTGTTGGGTGAGGAGTTCTTCAGACCCACCTGGCAGCACTACTCCCTGCCTGGAATTCTGCAGAGGTCCAGGATGGTTCCTTGGCCTGAAGCTTCTGTTCTCCACGTAGGATTTCACAGGCCATATAGGAGCAGCCATTCCCATAATCACAGGCCAAGTCATAGTTTATTTTCAGGAGTAACTAACTGAATGCTGAGCTGGAAGTCCAGGGTTTCCAATGGCTCTTTTTTATCAATTCTGCTATCACTTTACACTCTGAAAATAAACTCTGTCAAAATACTTCCATGTGAATGTATAGTGAAGATTATGGTGTGTGATGAATTAGATGAAGCATTTTGTACTGAAGGAAATGTGGACCTAGAAAGCAGTAAAAGAATCAGCATTGTTGACCTTGTTTGTTGTTGGAGCTGATACTTAACCAGCAGGTTTACACAGAGGTGAGATTTCACATATAAATACATTGTAATAGTGTGAGTCACTGTTGAAGGTGAAGCTTTAAAAACAAAGCAGAAGGCCCAGAAGTAGTTAGATGGTAGGTGTGGGAGCAGGAGTTTGGTGCAGGTTCTGTCAGAGCAGGGTTCTGCTGTGCCCCATGCCCTGCTCACTGCCTCCCTTGCCCACAGGTACGTGCTCACCAGTTAGTTTTACCGCCCTGTGACGTAGTGATCAAAGCCGTAGCCGACTACGTCCGCAACATTCAGGACACCACTGATTTGGATGCCATAGCAAAAGATGTTTTTCAGCATTCACAGGTAAAGTATAAAGCCAAATACTGTCTTGGTTTCTTTAATCAATTTTGCTGTATATTTGTGTTGAAGAATTGCACTTGATAAAATAGTGATTTGATCAGTTGATAATAAGAATCTGTTGATATTTGCAGTGGCTCAGCTGTCGTAATTTCATGCGCCATGCTTTCTGAGGGTGAAAATACTGTGTTTACCCTCAGTGCTTTAAATTCTTTATAGCCAGAGGGGTTTGTAGCCTAGCTGTGTGCACTGCCTTTGAGAATCCACTGTACATGAAGACTGAATGTTGAAACTTTACCCTTACATGGGTTGAGACAACATTTCCTGTACTGGAGCACTGCTGCAGCCTGGGAGGGTCCATAGGCATTAATCCTGAGATGTGGTGTACATTAATTACTGTACAGCCCTGTGCTGAGCTACAGGTGACAAACCTGGATGTGCTTCTGATGGATCTTTTTTCCTTTTTGAATTTTAGTCTAGAACAGATGACAAAGTTACTCGGTTTAAGAGAGCGGTTGCTTATTACTCGGCAACTAATAAACCTATGCCATTTCACCCACCACATTACCTGGGTAAGTAATGACAGCAGCCATGCTTTTCACTTTAACTAAAGCCTGGGGTAACCCTAAAGCAGAAATGCTATTGGTGGCAGCATCTTACAGAAATGTTTATATCTTCTGGCAATTCTCATTGACCTGTGAGGATGAGGTTTCAGAAGAAGGTTTTCATAGGATGTGTGCTGAGGTTGTGTTCTTCTCCCAAAAGAGAACAACCTGGATTACTTCTCTTCTTGGCTATTTCAGCACCCTTTCTGGCATTGGGACTCCTGAGAGAATGATGCTGTGAACAACTGAAGTGTGGTGTCCACTCCCATTCATGAGGACAGTTGCTGTTTCTAGTCATTAGAACATATTTACTGTTTCTCACTGGCCTTGCTGGCATGTTTTAGAAATCCCTTTATACTCTTTGATTTTTTGGTGTCATAACAAACCTGCTCAAATTGCAGCCACACATTGTGGTGTTGCAGATTATTCTCAAGGCTTAAAAATTAAAATGTGTGATCACAGGATTTCCTACTCATGCCCCAATCTCAACACTAAAATGTCATTTTAGCTGAAATTTTCTAAAGATCTTGGTTACCACACTGGTACACTGACACAGCTTTTCCTGCTCTTTTTGAGGGTGTGGGGTGTTGTTATTTACATCCAGAGATGTGCATTAAAGGGTTTAGAGGCTACTCTAGGTCAAATATTCAAATGACAAAATGCCAACATTCTGTATCTGCGTGACGTTGGCAGCATCTCCATTATGACATCTCTTGGGGTTTTTTTTTTCTTGTGAACTGCCTTTGATTCCCAGATAGAGTAGGAATGTGCAGCAGTAAGAGATACAAAGACCTGAAAGAAGGTGAGACACATAAAATACACTTCACAAGCTACAAAGTATTTTTATTGAAAGGTAAAAATGAATAAAACAGATTTAAAGGCATAGGAGAAAACAATAGTGCTAACAGAACAAGAATACATAAACCATAGAAGCTAGCAGACAAACAGGGTAACATTTGTGTCAAATACTGAATGTTTTCATGAGTGCTTGGTTTTGTTCAATTTTTTTTTTTTCTTCTCCTTTCCCCTCCTCCCCTGCAATACAGCAGCCAGACCGAATCAGTTTGGTATGCCTGGGATAGTGCCACCATATGTTCCTTCTCAGATGCTTAACATTCCACAGACCTCACTACAAGCAAAACCTGTGGTAAGTACAGCTTCTGCCCTGCTCCTTGGGAGAGGCCTGCTGTGCTCAGCAAACTGGAATCCAGGTGGGAAAGGTGTAGACAGCTTTTTCAGTGTGGGCAGTCACTGACTGAATTTTAAATCTGGAACTGAAGTGATGCTATAGACTCTGGTGGAACAGTTTTTGTAGATGCCAGAGATGTCTGAGTTTTAATGCATACATTTGGAAAGGGCCACTTGATTAAAGAATGTATTTTGTTTTAAAAGCAAAGCTTTAGTTGCCTTCTCTTAAGAGAGCTCTCTTTATTTTAGGCCCAGCAGATGTCCAGTCAGGGTGGGGCCCAAGGCCAGGGTCCATACCCATACAGCCTCTCTGAGCCAGCCATCACCTTGGAAACAGGTGGGAAAAGTCTGTCTGAGCAGAACAATTACAGTAACATTCCTCACGAAGGAAAACACACACCATTGTATGAACGGTCGTCTCCAATAAACCCAGCCCAGAGCGGGAGCCCGAATCATGTGGATTCAACCTATTTTCCTGCCTCTTCTACATCCTCCTCCTCTGACAATGATGAAGGCAATGGGGGTGCAGTGAAGTAAGTTTCTCGTGAGGATGTTCTCTTCCTGAGCTTCTGTTAAAATAAATTTACTTTCAAAATCGTTTACCTGTACTGTGAAAGTAAGAATCACAGAATCAATCATAGAATACCCTGAGCTGAAAGGGACCCCCAAGCATCATTGAAGTCCAACTCCTGGCAGGGTTGAACTTTGCAGAAATCTGCAAATTAGTGATATGATAGACCTTAAAAAGATAGTTTTGTGTGTCTGTGACTGCAGTCATGTGCATGGTTCAATCTTATCGTCTTGTTCCTTAAGCAGGAATCCAAAACCAAATAGTCTTGGGTGTTTTTCCTCTTCTGCCCTTATGTTTTATTGAGAGAGTGAGGTTTTAGTAAATGTCATAAAGCCTTCCAGTCCTTTACTTTGTATAAAAAATATTCCTGCTTCACAGTATAATTCATTAAAATTTCAGAAGCTAGAATCTGCAGAACTTCACTGAACTTGTAGTGTTTACACATCCTAAATTTAGGTGTAATGTAATGTGAATGTCAGAATTTTTTTTCCAGACTCCTGAAAATGGACATTTTTAATAGAAAACATCCCTTAAAATCAGAATATCTTGCCCAAACTTCCAGTCTCAGACACCAAGGATTTATTTCACTGTCTTTCAAACTGCATTTTAGTATGATGTTTTTCTTTCTGTTGTCCTTCAGCCATGTCAGTGGGAACAAAATAGGCTGGGAAAAGCCAGGAACCCAGTCAGAAGGTCAAACGCGTGGAGATCTGGGAGACCAAACAAAGGTATTTCCCTAAATTCCAGGCAGCATCATATTTTATTAGTTTGTGTTAAAGCTTTACAGCAAACTAGGAGGAGGATTTTCAATATTGATCCATAGTATTTAGTGCAAACCTATACACTTTGTGAATTACAAAACAACAACTTTGGAGTACAGGAGGAAGTTTTCCAAGGACATTGTAGCATATGCGTAAAATCAAACATGAAATAGAATGTTTTAGAAAATATTAGGTACAAACCAGGAGCAAATCAATAACCTCGTTCGGCCCTTAGCCAACAATCTCACCCTCAGATGTTGCTCTGTGGGTTTTCAGTAGTGCCTGTTGGATTTTTTGGAAGGAGTGTGATGGTCTGAGTGTCTCTGGGTTTTCAGTAGTGCCTGTTGGATGTTTAGGAAGGAGTGTGACTGTCTGAGTGTCTCTGGGTTTTCAGTAGTGCCTGTTGGATGTTTAGGAAGGAGTGTGACTGTCTGAGTGTCTCTGGGTTTTCAGTAGTGCCTGTTGGATGTTTAGGAAGGAGTGTGGCAGTGTGAGTGTCCCTGGAGTCAGAGTCCATGTCCTGTATCTCACAGGGCAGTAGGCACAGCCCTGACACCATCAGTGTCAGCCACAGGCCCCTGCAGGTATGTTAGAGTTTATAACTGCATGCTGGGAATTTCACAGAATACTTGTGAAGTAGCTCCATGGGGCCAGTTAGTGCTGGTGTTTAACTTGGTAAGGATGGGCTAGATAAGCCCTTGATAAAGGTTTGTCATTATTAAATTTGGGATTTCAAACCACTTTCAAATCAAGAACATGATGGTCTCTGCTCCAAGTTTGATCTGTGTTTGGAAAGAACATTCAGAGCATTTACACTCAGTATCTCTGTGCCTTGATGGTGGAGCTGTACACCAACTGTTAACTCTGTCAAAAACCCCTGATCTTGAGCTAGTTACACTGTGAGCAAACAGAACATTTTCCCTGTACTTTTGTCGTAGGAATTCCAGTAAACTTGGGCTTTTGTGCTTAAAATATCAAGTGGATGATTTCATCCATCGGGGTTATTATTTCTGCAGACTACGCCTGTACCATAGCCGTGTCTGCCTGGGGATTAGTCACCGTATGCAAATGCTAATTTGACCTATTACAATCCTTTCTTCTCTGCTGGGCTGGGCCCTGTGTGCAGCCCTGCGGGTCCCCCAGCCCTGAGCCTGTTCTTTCCTAGAGACAGCCCTCACAGAGCCAGAGCTGTACCAGCACTCACTAAACTTTCCAAGAGATGTATGCCCAGGCTGACTTAAATATATCCAGTTTAATGTAGTGATGCTCCTGAGCTTTACTTGCCTCTTTGTTTTTTATTATCAAACCACTTTGTCAGCCCTCAGTAGCAGAAGGCAGAAGTATCTTTTCAACACAACAGGAGGGATTGTGAGTACATTTTGTAAATGAACTCATTTCCTGGAGGGGTGAACATTAATCATTGAAAAAGGAGGTAGTACTTCCTGGAGAAGTTGTCCAAAGAAGCTGCTGCATCCCTGGCAGTGTCCAAGGCCAGGTTGGACAGGGCTTGGAGCAGCCTGGGATAGTAGAAGTTGTCCCTGGAGCCTGTTTTTACTGCCCACACGTTTCTGTAGAAGACTCTTGGAAGTTGTATGGGTTTTTTTGTTGTTTGCATTCAGGTTTGTATTTTTCATGGGTCTGAAGTGAACCACCTAAGCTTGTTTGGGCCTATTTTTATGTTACATGTTCTGTGGGATTTCATGCTTTGGCCATTTCCCTTTGAGCTTTGCTTCTCAAGTCTTAGGAAGCATGTGAACTTCTTTACTCACATTGTGAAAATACTCACGCATGATGTATCATCAAGTGATCAAATTTTGTGCTCAAAAGTTTTTACTTTCGCTGTAATAATTTATAAGCATGAAGCTAACATGAACTCTTCGGCTAAACACAGCTTTTGGTTTTGAATATCAGGATTTTTAGGAATGAGCTCTGAATATTTTGGTTGTTTCTGTGAGAAATCAACATAAAATCCTTATAAAGCCTGGGAGGTCTACAGTATATTGTTATCCATCATATTTTTCCCATAAGTTTATGAACTGCATTTCTAGAGCTGGAATAGAATGCCTGTTTAGTCTTCCAGTGAGAAAGCTGCACCATTTGCTCTTTCAGTCTTCTCAGACAAAGAGCTTTTATGTTTAAAAAACCCCCAAACAGCTAAAAATACCAACAACATTTACCAAGCTTTTGAGTTTAGACACTATGTATTTTACATGTTATTTAATTGAACCATGTAATTTTCCCTGTTTGTCTAGAATTGCAATCTGAGAAGGGCTGTGTTTCTGGAAGCCTAGATAAATTACAGACTGTGGGACTGTCAGTTAACACATTGAGTTGGGAGTATCTCGGAAATACTGAGTTAAGAGGCCATTCACAGGTCGTTGAAAGGCCATCAGTCCTCTTCTGCATTATGCAGTTAAAATTTTTAGAACTAGTAATTACTGTAGCTGTTAATAAGTTAAAAGTTTTATCATAATCCTTATTTTCTTAGTAATTTGGATCTACTAGCAAACAATGGCTGAAGGTCTCCTGAAAACCTTGCAGCCAGCTTTGGTTAATGTATTCTGCACACTCCAACAGCTTGATGTGAAGATTTACTATTTTCTTAGGGGGCGAGGGAGGAAGTTTGCTGTTTCTCTTGGCTGATCTCCTGGTATGTTTCTGGACACATCCAAAGCACTTTATTTTGTATGTTCTGTTACAGGCAGAAGGTTCCTCTAGTGCTTCTTCAGGAAGTCAGGCAGCTGATGTCAAAGGGAATCAAACCAGTAATCCACAAATCCCATGCCTCTTGTCCATGCCCACCAGAAACCACATGGATATCACCACCCCTCCATTACCTCCGGTAGCACCTGAAGTATTACGAGTGGCAGAGCACAGGCACAAGAAGGGGTTAATGTATCCCTACATCTTTCATGTCCTAACCAAGGTATGACATTTGGAAATGAGGTACTGTGAGATAATGATTCTGTGAAGATAATTGCCCTGGCATTTCTGGCTAAAGAGTAACAGATTTTTACATCCTTTTTAGTGCTCTAACTTCTGGTCCCTTTTTAGTCATTTGAACCAGTTTCCCCCGTTTTCTAATCTCTGGTATGGTTCATTGTTCCAATAAATATGAAACTACTATAATTAGAAGTGTTTATTTACAAAATTAATTCTTTTCCCTAACTACTTGCTGTTATTTGTATATATCTCTATGCATGGATGTATATGTCTGTGTGCACGTGTTTATGGAGAGTCCATTTCCATCTAAAAATTCCTGTGTATGTACTTTGGTGTCTGTGCCAAGCCTTTTCTATTTTCAGTGCTCAGAAGTATTGAGATTGTTTTCTCTCCCAATCTGATCCCTCCCATTACTGATAGCTGGCCCACAAGAAACCCAGCAGCTCTAAGAAATCCCTTTTGTACCAGCAGCTAGCAGAATGGCACTGTCCCCGTGCCTGTTAACCTTTATTCACTTTAAAAATCCTCTTCAGGACAGTAAGGACCACAGGCAGATCTGAGATCCATCAAACTAAAAGTTATTGCATCGAGGTTGAGGTTTGGATTTCCTATTTCCCATTTGTTTGTTTGGTATCACAGCTCATATTGCTGTCATGTTCTTTCATGTTTTTGTCAAAGACAAGTGAAGAAGAATCAAGAGGTCTGTGAAGACCATTGATGCCAGTTCTGTTCCACACTTTGCATAGCCAGATATTCTTAGCATGTTTAAATACTACTTGATGTTTAATCACAGAGTCATGTAGGTTAGAAAAGATCTTTAATATTGAGTACAACTGTTAACCCAGCATTGCTGAGGCCACCACTGAGCTGTGTCCCCAAGTGCCGCATCTACATGGCTTTAAACCCTTCAGGGATGGAGACTCCACCACTGTCACCTGAAGCCATTTCATTTGTCCTGTCCCTGTTCCTGGGAGCAGAGCCTGACCCCCCAGCTGTCCCCTCCTGTCAGGGAGTTGTGCAGGGCCAGTAGGGCCCCCCTGAGCCTCCTTTTCTCCAGGCTGAGCCCCTTTCCCAGCTCCATTCCCTACTCTGGACACGCTCCAGCCGCTCAAATTCTTTCTTGTTGAGGGGCTCCAAACTGACCCCAGGGTTGGAGGGGGGCCCCAGCAGTGCCAGCACAGGGAAGGGGCACTGCCCTGTCCTGCTGCCACCCCAGGGCTGGAACAGGCCAAGGTGCCCTGGTCCTTCCTGCCCCCTGGGCTCCTGTCCAGCTGCTGCCACCAGCACCCCCAGGGCCTTTCCTGCCGGGCCCTTTGCAGCCCCTCTGGCTCAGCCTGGAGCTGCAGGGGGTCTCTGGCCCTAGTGCAGAGCTGTTCAACCCTGTGGTGGAGCTCTGGGGCTTCTTTAGAGATGGGCACATGCTCCAGGTTATGTTGGTGTTATTGAGAGAGAGACCTTGGAGTCATCACCTTCCACCTGAGGTAGTGTTGTCTGAGTTAAACCTGACAATATCCTCATGAAACCACTTCAAGGTGTCACCTTCAGCATTCATTACTGGGATAGTTTAAATAGGGGTTTTTTAAAGAGAAAGTAGCACAATGAAGTGTTTTCTTGTCAGTGTTAAAAATAAAGGTTGATTTTTGGGGGCAGTGCAGTCAGTTGTTTTCCAAGAATATCTTAACGTATTTGTGTTAACAGTGTTGCTGTTTTGAGAGAAAATGTTGGCAGGTTCTTTCATGCTTTTTTTCTTCAAAGGTATAAAATGCTAAATTTTTCATATGTGTGTTGAAACCCAACCTTATTGGACTAATTCCCAGTTAGGTGGTTTTTGTCTAGGTGTGCTCATGCACATGTTTTTTACAGTGAGTCCACAATACTGGTTCGAATCCTTCAGCAAAAAGTTGCACTGATGTTTTCAGATAGCATGAATGTTTTTTAAAATAACTGCCTGAAATCTAGATCAGCTTCAAATGTGCTTCGGGTGTCTAAAAGCATATTGCTCTATTTCCAAGTGCCTGTATTAAAAGAGCAATATTTAGTTAATCCTCACATGTAGCTAGTCCAGACAAATTTGTGTGTGATGGAGAAGGGAAAGAGGAAAGCAAGAGAACGTGGAGGAAATGAAGCAGGCTGGGCTAATCCTTCCCTGAGCTGAGATGCACTTTACCACTGAGTCACAAATTTGCCTTGACTAGCTGACGTGTATCAGGGTTGGGTTGGGTTCCTGTGCATACCTGAGTGCTTTTCATTCACTATAACATGTCACATGCTTTTTGCTCACTGTAACATGTCATATTTCTCTGCTCTCTTTCGTGCCAAAGGGTGAAATCAAAATCGCCGTTTCTATAGAAGATGAAGCCAACAAAGACTTGCCTCCTGCTGCTCTCCTGTATAGGCCAGTGCGTCAGTATGTTTACGGAGTCCTGTTTAGCTTGGCAGAAAGCAGAAAGAAAACTGAAAGGCTTGCTTTTAGAAAGAACAGACTTCCACCAGAATGTACGTACTGCAGAACCCATGCTTTATCCCTCTTCCCTGTGCTGTGGTTTCAGAGCCCCTTGTACCATGATGTGAATGGGAATTGTTGCTAAGATCCTGTCAGGGGAGCTGATGCCAGAGGAATTTCGGGCCTATTTGATGCCATGGATAAGAGAAAAAGATGCTGTTAATTTGAAATTTTATTTCCTATTGTAGTTTAAGAACCATAAATGCTGCCATTTCAAAGCAAGCTCTGAGGTTTGGTTTTGAATGTCTGCTTAAGCCATTGCCAGACCTGCAGTGAGTGATGTCGTTTCTGTGTATGGCAGACCTGAGGTTTAGGAAACTTTTATTTTTAGGAAACTTTTATTCTCTGCCCACACATAAAAATCTGCCTGCTTTTTTCAAAAACGAGAGCTGCACAGGTTAATTTATCCTGGCTTCCTAAATGTGTCCCTGAAGGTACCTCAGGGAAATTTGCAAGTATCTTGTGTCCTTCAGGTATTGGCATATAAAAACCTAGTTTAAACCCCACAGAAATCAGTGTAATGCAACCAGAGGTAGACCTGGGTGAGAACAGACTAAACTTTTGCAAACAGCCTTGTCAAAAGATCCTTTGACTTGTTCAGAGACGTGGATGTTAATCTTCTCATTAATCTGAAAGTTGTCCTTTTAAGTCTTCAGTTTCCAGGAATTACTGTCATTGCAGCCCTTGTTCTAAGTGTTTTTGTTATAATGAATGCATACAGGGAAATGACTGAACTTTGCAGTAGCAGCTTATAAAGGTTACAGGAATGCTGAGGCATTCAGTGCACGGCAGCAGCAGCACAAGTATTTAAATGTAGGAGTCTGCTGTCACTATGCTAAATTTAAGAATCAGATATTCAAATGTATGAAATCATCATTCACAGGCTTCATGTGTAAAAGGATAAAAATAAGTACCAGTTGTAATCTTTATATTCATTCCCTTTGCTCTTTCCATTTGTGATTATAAAATGTTTTTGTACGTTTGTAGTGAAGATGATAATCTCCCAATGACGTTTGAAAAGCTTTTTATCTTTGCCAGTTACTTTGTGGGAATGGGTATTTACCCTGCTTGAGTAATACCTCAGCATACCTACTCACAGACTTCTTACTTCTTAAAACTCACACAACATGGTGGCATTTGGGGTTTTACAAGGTCATTTCAGTATTAAAACTCTGTGATTTTATTTGCAGTTGTCATTTATCCTTATGAGAATTCTGTTCTGAAAAGCGTACTACAGCCTTTTTTGGTGAAGTGGCTGAGTGCTGGAGTTCTGCTCCAGGTTAATCTTGTAAACCTAGAATGTTCTCTTTAGGCTACTGGGGAAGCCTATATAATCTATTTTCTCTTCATTTATCCTGCTTTCCAGAGTTTATTCTCAATGGAGGGTAAGCACACTGCTGCTGACTTGGTTTAGTTCTGGGAGCTCTGGCAAATCTTGCTGCAGGACGCATTCAGCTACTGACCTACTTCTAGCTTAGGACTGACCAAGCTCTTAAAAAAGCAAAATCCAATTTGAACATATGCCCAGAAGTTCCTTGCTTTGCTGCAAAGCTGACAATGCCAGTAAAGATGGATTTGGGCTGCTGTGCAGGTGTGGGGTGTGAAAGGGCTCTGGTGCAGGAACGCCTTTATTTTGGCTGGCTCTGTTACAGAGCAGCAAGGCTTGGGCAGTCTGTGCAAGATGGAAGGAGAGAACAGTGTCTGAAGCACTGATTAGCCTTCTCTAACTTCTCTGAGCACCCAGGCTATAATGAATGAGTGATGCTCATTCTCCTCCAGTGTCCAAAATATTTTGCTGCTCTCAAAGATGAGTAAGTGATGAAACGCAGTAATGAAGACAATTAAGAGAAAATCTAGGAATTAAGGTATGTTAAGAGAATTAAGAAATTAGTTTCTGAAGAAAAGTAAATGATCCTTAAGATTTATGTAGAGAGGTAATGAATATTAATATCTAAAATTCTGTCATCTTTGTTGTACAAACCAAACATTGGCAACTTAATAATAGTGCCTGAATAATTGGCAAGGGTATTGCCTGTGAGGGTTATGGGAAGCTGGGAAAAATGCGTAATAAATGGACATGTCAGGATTACTACTAAATATATAGATGGCAAGATAATGGATCTTTCATGAAATAGGTGGCTTCTTGTCTTTTAAGTCATTATTTTTTGTATGAAGTTTAAAAGCCAGTGAGAAACAGGAGAAGCAGCAGTCAGTGGGGTTTTTCAGTGCTCAGTGTCTGCTAAGTGATGCCTTTGCTGTACATGGCCTCATCTCTGCTCCCAGAGGACAGGAGCTGCTGGGTCACGCAGTGCCTGGTGGTGTTTGGCTGCCAAGGGCACGGTGCTGACCCTGGCAGGGGTGGAAACCAAGGGTCTCCTTTGCTCTGCTTGTCAAGCTCTGAACCAGGTTATTTCTGTGTCCTGATAAATACATGTGTGTAGTGAAACCATCTGCTCTTTCTGCTCAGTGGCAAAAGGCACACTTGCACAAGCTGTCAGAGCTCCTGGTTGGATCCCAGGGTCTGTTATTTTAAGCCCAGCCACCTTGTGACGTGCTGTTCCCATCACGGATGTGCTCAGCCCGTGCCAGCCCTGCCAAGAGGAAAGCCGTGTCTCTTGGGCAGCAGCCCTCGTGCAAAATCAAGCATGCTGAGCTCAAGCTGTGCTGTCAGGAAGGATTCTAAGGTTAAAAATCACAGTTAATGAATAAGACCAGAACCACTGGAGCTGTGCTTAGCAACCAGAGCTCTGCTGAGGTGCTGTCGCTGGTGCCTTCAAGAGCCCGTGATGGCACTCAGGTGTTCATCAAGCAGGTTACTGTCCTGCAGCTTGAGGCTGACCCTCTTGGCTTGGATTAACCTTAGCGTGTGGTGAGGGCACTGCTGAAAGCACAGGTCCATACATTGTGTGGTGCCTCAGGCCTCTGTGAGTATTCAAACGTGCTCATGAGCAGTAGGATGAGGTTTGGTATGAAAACAGGATAATCACCATGGTAATGTGGCTGAGCATGCTGATCCCAGTTGTAATCGATGAAGTGTTCAGGGTAGGCACTGCTCATTTCTCAGTGGAAGTCATGGGAGGAAGTGCCATACATCCTGTGATTCTGGCAGCTGAGGATGCAGGGAGTTTGGCTGCAGTCTCAGTAGAGATTTTTCAAAGGTTTAAGAAATGCTTTGGAGAAGTAAGTGGATATGGACAAGTCCTGAATTCTTGTGTTAGATTAAATATGAATTTTGGGTAGTGGACAGTGCTAGAGTTTCTTGTTAATGGATTCAGCTGCAATTCCTCATCCCTGTCACTCAGAGAGGAAACTCTATTCCAGTCTGCTTAGATTGGCCTTTGTGTTAAACCTTTCCACAAGAAGCATGGTGACCTGCACCCATCCTGCAGGAGCGAGTCCAGAGAAGGCCATGAAGATGTTCTGAGGGCTGGAACATTTCTGTGAAGACACTCTGGGAGGACTCTTTAGAAGTCAAGGCTCCAGAGAGAATCAGAGCCCTTTCCAGTAGCTAAAGGGAGTCCAAGAGAGCTGCAGATGGACTTTGGACAAGGGTTGAGAGTGGCAGGACCAGGGGAATTGCTTCCAGAGGGCAAATACGGAATATTGGGAAGAAATTCTTCCTTGTGAGAGTGTTAAGGCCCTGGCACAGGTTGTGCTACCACAGCAGGGGATGGAACAAGGTGGACTTTAAGGTCTGTTTCCACTCCAGCTGTTCTGAGGGTCTTGTCTATTATTATTTAGCATGGCATATGAGGCATGTGCATCTCTAGTGTGACCTTGGTAGCATGTGGCTGAAGAACAGGCTGAGGCATTCTGCCTGTGGCCTTCATGTCGCAGGGCCATGCAAGTTCTCCTGCACCAATTAAAAGCTTTGAACTGTATTTGAAGGTTGAAACATAAGATAGAAAACACAGATATAAAACAGTCCCTTCTTCTAAGCCTAAGGTCCTTACATGTTCAGTGCAAGTGAAAGAAACATTAGGGGAACATTGGTGGTGAGTACAGCTTTGCTTCTGATAGCAATAGTACAAGGGTTTGAAAGCACACAAAATACATACTTGATTTGTGTCTGCTGTTCTGGGCCTAAGAGAGCAGAGAAACCCAGAGAGATGAGCTGTGCACCAGGGCAGGGTGCTCTGCTGGCTCTTAGAGCCCATCTTTAGAGTGCACTGCTGTATAAAACCTGGGAGCAACCAAAATAGAACATGATTTTATAGTGAGGCGACCAACTAAATATATCAGAATGTTTATTCGCACTGCTGTGAGTGATCTTTGTAAAACTGCCCTGAGCTCTGTGGAGAGTAACTGTAATGCTAGGCTGGGTTTATTCCCTAGAAGCAGGGGAGCTCTTTGGGGTGTTGTGGAGATTTTCTCTTTAACCCTGACCATCACCTGTGCTGTGGTTTGCCTGCCCCTGCTATAGAATCACACATGAGGCTGCTGCCCCTTTGCTGAAGGAGGCTTTGTAGCCATCAGGCCTGTGCTGGCAGCAGTGGGACACGTTCCCCAGGCTGTGTCCAGTGGATTTCCAGCAGAAAGAGCAGCTCTGGGCTCCCTCAGGGAATCTCCCTGGCTGTAACCTGAACCTGCACTAACAAGTTCCTTGAACCTTTCCACACTGCATAGCTGGCTCAGAGTTAGAAGGGTGCAGGCACGCTGGGAACTGTGTCAGGCTCGGGGTTGCTCCAAGGCCAAAGGTATCGAGTCTCAGCCTTGACTTGAGCTTGTGTTCTGTTCTGGTTGTCTTCAAACAGAAGGAGGGAGATGATTTAGCAGCAATGCAGAGTGAACTGTCTTCATGCTGATGTGGATGAAAGGGAGCTTGGACACAAAACCACTAACTTCTTCATAGAAAGCAGTGCAATAAATGGGAAGGCTTATGTAAAGTAATATTTTGTAAAATTTCTAGGGGGAAGAACTCCACACCTGTCTATATTTGAGATCTCATTCCATTGCAGTAGCTGTACAGCTAGAGACAAGTGTAATAATATCAAGTTTAAACATGATGCAAATAAAATCACTAGGATCATCTTGTACTTCTATGATCCTAGTGGATCTGTGGAAATCTATGAAATACATTTGTGCTTATGTGCTATTTTTATTTATTGCTGTAGGTTTCTGATCACACACAAGTACTTTCAGATATGACAGAATGATCACAGATATGACACAGATATTTAAGGGGAAAATTGCACTTTTAAGTTAAAATCACAGAATGGTTTCGATTGGAAGGGACCTTAAACACCGTCCATTTGTAATCCTCTGCCATGAGCAGGGACACATGCCAGTAGACCAGATTTCTCCAAACTCTGTCCACCTTGGCACTGAACACTTCTAGGGGGAATTGTGCTGTTTGTTTTAGAAAAATACTTGTATTGCCTCTATGTTGTATATTCATTTGAAACTATTAGCATGATGTTCCTAGTGTATGCATGTCTGTATACACATAATTTTTAAGTGATCACAATTAGAAGGTATTTCATACAGGACTTTGAATTACCAGTTTGGCAGTGTAATCCAACGCACTATTGCAGTCTCAAAGTGATGCTTTTTGAGTCAAAATCTTTTGCATGTGAAGTTTGAAATAAGTGCTGGAATATGAAATACTAAGTCAGGCTGACTTCTTTCTGCTGTTGCCATTCTGCAGTTTCACCAGTGATAATTAAGGAATGGGCTGCTTACAAAGGCAAATCTCCTCAGACCCCTGAGCTGGTGGAAGCTCTGGCCTTCAGGGAGTGGACCTGCCCCAACCTGAAGAAGCTGTGGCTGGGCAAAGCCGTGGAAGACAAGAACCGGCGGATGAGGGCATTCCTGGCCTGTATGCGATCAGACACACCAGCAATGCTCAACCCAACTAATGTGCCCACTCATCTTATGGTGCTCTGCTGTGTGCTGAGGTCAGTGGCACCTCCAGGCACGGCAGAACCTAGGAAAGGTTGTACTCTGGGACCTCTAGAAAGTGTTTATTCATATCTGCTGCCTCACTGGGAGAGGGGATTTGGTTGTAGAAAAGCGTGTGTGTAGTTCTTTTTCTGTCTATAAAGGATTGATGGGAGGACAAAAAAGATGTTGTGTTGCAGAGGTTGTATCATTTGATTCGTTTTCCCTTAGTGTACTCAAGGCTCCAGCTCAGTAAAAAACTTTTGGGGCCTCAGAGGCTTCTGTGGGTGAAGTTGCACAACAAAAGCTTCCAGCTTTCCAGGGAAAAAGTCACAAGGTCCAAAATCCTGAACTGTTTAATTTTCAGACTGAAAATTGACAGAGGAATTGGGAGATGCTTACATTTGGGGTAATTATTTAAGACAGCTAGCTTACAATTCTTTTAGAATCCGTGGTTACCATCTTGCACGTGGTAAAACTTAAGCCATTTTTGAGAATGGTAAATGTAAATCTGTCTTTGCTTCATCTTGCCTTTTGAGCACTGAAGCACTGTTTCTCCTTATAGATTAGTTAGTATGTGAACAAAATGATATCTTAAAGCTCCTCTTTTCAGTGGCACAGCATTTTCTGCCCTGTCCCATTGCTGTACCCACGCTGGTGGTTTCTGCCCCAGCCCTGGGGCAGGCACTGACTGAGCCGTGCTTCCCTCACAGGTATATGGTACAGTGGCCAGGGGTGCGCATTCTGCGGCGCCAGGAACTCGATGCTTTCCTTGCCCAAGCGTTGTCTCCAAAGCTCTATGAACCTGACCAGCTTCAGGAACTCAAGGTAATTCTTAACTAGAACTTACATCATTTAAGAGATTTGTTTCCAGCTGATCTGGGAATTAACTGTAGTGGCTGATCTGTGTGTGCCTGTCTCACTAAAAGCCTTGCACAATCACCTAGACTTTCCAAAATATTGGTCTTAGTGGCTTAAAGTGTTGCAGAGATGGCTGCAATGGTCTACAATGTCCATTTTCCAAACACTACACAATAAATCAAAATCACAGACTGGGCTGGGTTGGGAGGGACCTTAAAGCCCATCTCATTCCACTCCCTGCCATGGGCAGGGGACACCTTCCCCTATCCCAAGTTGCTCCAAGCCCTGTCCAAGCTGGCCTGGAACACGTGCAGGAATGGTGAGCCCACAGACTAAATGACATCTAGGGGTAGAGATTTTGGCAAAGATATCACTTATAGATCAGAGTCTCACTTCTCTCTTAAGATCTGATGCGAAGAGAAAGAAACTTCCCTGTGAAAATCACTGTTCTTAGAGACCTAAGAAAGGAATTCCCAGAGAAAATATCCTTTCTATTCCAACACAAAACAAAAAGTCACTGATAGCAGATAACATTTTGGTTTAATAGTAATTGTTTTATTTTTCAATCATACATGAGGTAATGCAGATGACCTCCATAAGATATGGTGGTTAGCTGGAAGATGCAGTAATTCCTTCAGGGTTGTTACTGTCTTCACAGGAAACAGCTTGTGAAGTCAAACAGGAAGAGCAGCTGGATTTGAACCCAGCCATGTATCTGCAAAATGAGCAGGAGAGTCTTTGGGCTCTTAAAGGTTGCTTATGCATAAGGAAGGTGGTAATGAAGTTTAACTTTAAAATTTAATACCAAGGTGTTGCAAGTGTTCCCAAGCAAGGGCTGATATTTTGAGAAGTATTTCAGAAAACAGCAGTAGCGATATTTTCTTACGTCAGAGATAAAAATACTCTTACTGCAAGCAAATCCTTTTTGCTTTGACCACTACTTATAATTCACTGCTTAATTCTGCCTTAGTATCCCTGCATCCTAAATAAAGCTGTTGTATGCATACACACTATTTCTTATTAAGAGATGTGTTGTTAAATCGAAATCTTCAATCAAACTAGTAGAAAATCCATTATAAAGGGGTTCAGAAGAAAATGTGTTACATGGGAAGAAAAATGGAATTTTGCGTTGAACTCATTGCTGGGATGTTCTACCACACATTTCAGAAGCACTTAATTATTTGGAATAAAATTTTTAATTAATTTTTCTAGTGCTAATTTCCTCTAAGTGTCCTTAGAAATAGTTTCCTGCATTTTGTGTTGAAAAAATAGGAGTTTGTGTTTATCTCTGGTCTGCAGAGCGGGTGGATGGGACCACAGCTTTGCTGGAGATGTCAGCTCTGCCTGCACAAGTGAGAGGTTCCAGTGCATTCCTCTGTTCAAATCTCTGAGAGTCTGGATGGCCTTTTAAAATCCCTCTGTTTGCAAGAGTTTTGAAAAGAATGTAACTGTAGGGATAACTTTGAATTACATCTCACTGCGATCTCGCTCCCTTTACCCCGTTTTTGAACAGATTGAGAATCTGGATCCCCGTGGAATCCAGCTGTCTGCTCTCTTCATGAGCGGTGTGGACATGGCTCTTTTTGCCAACGACGCCTGCGGACAGCCCATTCCATGGGAGCACTGCTGTCCCTGGATGTATTTTGATGGGAAGTTATTCCAGACCAAGCTCATCAAAGCAAGCCGGGAGAAAGTTCCGCTCATCGACCTCTGTGATGGTCAGGTGTGTAGCTGTGCAGGGGATGCAGTGTCCCGTGTGCCCACAGGGGTTCCATGGCATGGCTTCTCACCATTCACCTCCTGTGTCACCCCTGCTTTTAACGGCAGATAAGAGGGGAATGGCTAATGGGTGGGGTTTGCTGTTTAGTTCCCTAATTCTTAATGAGTAGGATGGCATTTGGATAGATTTGGAAGAGGCACCAACTTGAATTTGATTTTTTTCTCTCTGAAAATGGAAACACTGATGTGATGAATGGCCGAGTTGGAAACTCTGCTCATTTGTTCAAGTTCCACCTTTTTGGGTCGCACTGTCCAAAGGACTAAGCTGCACTGGGTTTGTAGTGAAAGAAAATTTCTAATTGATTTTACAGACTGTGAAGTCATTTTTGGGGTCCTCAGCTCAAAATCTTTTCACATTTCTTACAACAATCTTAAAATACGAATGAAGGAGTTTTTTGTGTTACCAAATCATGCAAAGTTATTATCTACCTGTAAAACCAGAAAACTGATAAAACAGTTTACTGAGTCACCCAAACTTTTTTGTTTCTAACTTTTTGAAAGGTACGAAATTATATCCCTTCATTTTTTGTGACTTGAGGGAAGCTGATCCAGCTTTGCTACTGATGGTGGCTGTGGTCCCTCTCAGGGTTATAACTCTCCAGGCATGTTTCAGCCTGTATGCCCAGACTCTGGTGTGCAGGCCAGGATTAGATGATGATTGTCTCTACTCCTCTATTATTTTGTGTTTTCCTTTGAATTTGTTGTGTAAATGTAGCTTTATACAATTGAAATGAGTATTTTAATGTCCCTCTGTGACCTTCTCTTTATTCCTAGGCTGAGCAGGCAGCCAAGGTTGAAAAGATGCGTCAGAGCATCCTAGAAGGATTAAATTTCTCCAGGCAGAACCATCCTCTCCCTTTCCCACCTCCACCTGCCATGCCTTTCTATCCAGCTTCTATGTATCCTCGACACTTTGGGCCAGTCCCACCACCTCAGGGCAGGGGGAGAGGCTTTGCTGGTAAGTGATGGGACAGCGGTGCCACACATTGCCTCACCTTGCACATTCCCAAAACTACCAACCCTGGTGGATTTCATAGGGAAAATACAGAAAAGCAAGTGGTCAGCTTGTGTTGGTGTGTGCCAATCACTGTATTTGGGGTTGCTTTTATTAGCCCAGTGATGTGGAATGTGCTCTATTGCTGTGCATTTTCATCAGGATTTTAGTAACTGTGCCAGATCAAAATATTTTACTGTTATTGTAGAACTAGAAAAAAGAGGAACAAATTGACACTGGGTGGTAGGAAAAGGCTCTGATTTGCACAGTAAATTGGTTCGAAACATTTATAAATTAACAGACACAGTTTAATTGTCAGGGCTGAAGACAACCTTTCCCCCTCCCCACTCGTCTGTGTTTTGCTACAGTCGTATAACCATTGGCACTCTCGAGTGTAAATACTGACATAACCATTCCAGGCTGTTCCTAGAGTTGCTCCCTTCCTCAAAATCTCTGCGTGCCAAGGCCCATAGGTGTATGGATACTGGACACGGGCATTCCAGGGGTGCCATGACTGTAGCCACCAGAGCTCACCACCAAAGAATTGTCACAAGCCTTTACAGTGCCACAGAAGTTGGGATCCCATTCCAAGCCCCCAGGCCTGCCCTTTGGACCAGAGGCTCCCTGCTGGCTGAGACAGCAGGACCCCTTTGGCCGGGGCTCCCTCGGTGCTGCTGATGGCCAGCGGGAGCGTGGCCCTCCCGCCTGGCTCTGCAAGGAGGCAGCAGCCTCTCTGCCGGGGCCTTCCCGATTGCCTGGCCCCCTCACAGCTTTTCCCCTGTCTCTCTTTACCCTGGGTCTAACAGGAGTCTATGGCTTCGGAGGCCCTTATGGGGAAACAGTAGCCACAGGCGCTTACCGGGCCTTCCGGGTGGCGGCAGCTGCAGGACACTCCGGAGCCTTCTCTGGCAATGACAGCAACAGGACTAGCAAGTTTCAGGGCGGTAATTATACCCAAACCCCTTTTCTTAGAGCTTCTGGCAACGGCTTCCTCCACTGTACGGGTTGGTCTGAGGCTTTCCTACTGACTCCCTGTCTCCCTAACTGTCTCAGCTTCCCTCTCTAGAGCCTGCCCGGTGCTGTCCGCTCTGCTCCCGTCCCTGCCGCAAGCCCCCAGCGCCCTCCTGGTGCCAGAAACCTCCTCCAAGCGCAGGAGAGCCCACACCCAGCAGGGCACGCTGCCTCCTGTGCTCTCACAGGCAAAGAGGGCATCTGCAACCCGCTGGCCTCTGCCTCTGTATTTACAGGGATTTTCCAAAATCTGGGGACAGTTGAGCTTTTGGCAAAGACCCAGCGTAGAAATGACTGAATTTACTATTACTGCTGAGCCCTCCTTTGATGGCATCAGTGCTGGTGTGGACACAGGAGTGGGATGTACTTCCCTACCTGTGTGCCCACTGCTCACATCCTGTATCATGTGGGATGATGGAAACCTGTTCAGGATAAACTTTCCCCACATGTTTAGCTGTTCCTTCCAGGCTCTGAGCTTTTATTGTAAGAGCAAACATACCTCTAATGCTTCATATGTGAATAACTCTGGCCCTGCAAACCATCTGCATTTGGAGCTGAAGGACTTGCACAGGGCAGTAGGAACCTTCTGGATGTAATCAGTAGTGTAGTTCCCAGCCTATTAACATTTGGAGACTAATTATGGCTGTGTAAACGCTGTGGTTTGTAACCCTTTTGGTGCTGATGGTTATTACCAGTAACATCCTGCTCAGTTCACATACCTGCATTTCTTGAAATACATGTTATGCCCCAGAGCTGATTTAGTATAAAGACATGAACAACTTGAACAGAAGCTGTAGTTGCATCTTAGATAACTGTAATTTTAGCTGCCTTCTTTGAGGGGGAATGATAAACCCACCTTTTAGACCAGATCTATTTGAATGCTACATTTTTATAGTAACTTAGTGTTAGTACAGCTTATCCAGCCTAGTAAGTTCTTTATTGCCGATGTAATCTGTGTGGTCTATGCTGATTCTTGCTGTTGGCTAAAAAGGGCCTTGAACCTGCAAGAATTCCTTCTTCTTTAGGAATACAGGAAAAAGCCAATCTTCAGTCAGCTTGTAATATTCCCCTACTTTCTTGAAGCTTATCTCAAGTATATTTTTAATTACTGAAACTGAAGCACTCGTGTCAGATCACTTTTCTTTTCAGAATTCATCTCTATTTTTAAAAAGGGGTGGGGGAAACAGGCTCTTGGAGTTGTAACACTTCTGGAATACTGCAAAATGAGCAATAATCTTACAGTATCCATAGAGGAGATGGGTTATGTGGTGAAATCTGGGCAAACCAGCTTTCCATTCATTTGGAACTTTACTGTGATGATTGTGAAGATCAAAGTTTGGTTTTGCTTTTATGTGCAGGAGTCCAACCTATTCCTTCTCAGGGAGGGAAACTTGAAATTGCCGGCACTGTAGTCGGCCATTGGGCTGGAAGCAGACGTGGACGAGGGGGGAGAGGGCCATTTCCTCTGCAGGTGGTGTCCGTGGGAGGACCAGCCAGAGGGTAAGTGCAGCCTGGGAATGTGCTCCAAAGCTGGGATTTAATGCTTGGGGAAACAAGGAAAATGTTGGAGGCAGTAGAGATTGCATATGACATTTTAGGACACATTAGGGTCAGTTGTACCCACTGAATATTCAAGAAAAATGATGGCATTCCTTATGAGATGCTTTTCACCAGTTATTTTTATAGCTATAAGCATTTTTATGTTCCAATAAAATTCATACTCAATCTGAAATATATATAGATATATATACACACACACAGAGGTTGGTTTTGCATGAGGAGATGACTTTGGGACTGCCAGTACCTTTATGACAGAGAAATACGATTCTTCACTAGTAGATTTTGATTTGAGATCAAATGCCTGAAGTTCCTTTTTGTTGGAGGTACTGTCTTAAGGCAGTAAGGTTTGGGTGCAGGTTGTCACCCCAAAGAGTTCCTGGAATAGGCCAGAGAGAAAATGACTGCAGGAATCTTACGTGTTTGTTGGGTCAGTTGATCCTGAAGTAGAACCAATAGGAAAACATGCTCGTGTTAAGGGTTCTGCCTAAAGACAGAATCACAGAACCAGAGAATATTTTGAGTTGGAAAGGAGCCACAAGGATCATGGAGTCCAACCCCAGCCATGCCCAGACCCTCCAGCAACTCCACCCTGGGCACCCCTGAGTGTCCAAACACTCCTGGAGCTCTGGCAGCCTTGGGGCTGTGCCCATTCCCTGGGGAGCCTGGGCACTGCCCGGCACCCTCTGGGGGAAGAACCTTTCCCTGATCTGCAGTGCTTTAACAACAGGTTCATGTTGGCAGAGGTTGTTTCCTTCCAAAGGTCACAACTAGGAAACAGCACAGCAAGTTGTCTCAGTTCATGACCCAGTTCTGCACATTTGTATTCCATTTTTATCTTTTCAGCAGAGGGGATTGGGTCAGGCTTCTTCACCCATTGCCTCATGTCTCTGCAACGCTGAGTTCAGATGTTGTTCTTATTGTGTAAAATTATACCAGCTGCTTTGTACTGGCCTCGATCCATCAGCATATTTAGTGTGGTTTTCTGAACAGCTTTTCTCAGCTCCTTGAAGGGCACGCTTTGACCTTGTGAAAAGAGAGCCAGTGGGCTTGGCAGAGAGGGAACACACTGGGAGGAACTCACGTGCAAACCACAGCTCCTCTCTCTTCATTCTCTGCTGTTGCTTCTAAACCCCAGAATTTGATTTCTTACTGCCCAGTGTGGGAACTCACAGCATGTGAGAGGAGGCTGGGGGGCACAGTGCAGCCTCACTCAGGGAGCACTGGCTGCTCCAGCCAGCCCCAGTGGGGTCAGGTGTCACAACAGCACCTCCAGAGCAAACACAGGGCATTCCCAGGCTTCTAGAGCAATCCAGTATTTCTAGTGGAGAAAACAAGGAATTTTGAGAACTGTGTTCTTGACATAATGATTGGGAAGTTCAGTCTTTGCAGCTGATGGAATTAAAGCGCTTATAGCTGAATCCTGGAATTGCTGAGGTTGGAAAAGACCTCTTAAGATCAAGTCCAGCTTGCAATGCAGTACCTACCACCATGCTCACCCCTAAACCACATCCCCAAGTGCCACATCCACATGTTTTGTGAGCAGTTCCAGAATGGTGACTCCAGCACTGCCCTGGGCAGCCTGTGCCAGGGCTTAACCCTTTCTGTGAACAAATTTTTCCAAACATATCTAATCTAAACCACTTCCCCTGGCACAACTTGAGACCAAGGTGAAAAAGTTTGGTCTAATGTGATGTACTCTGTACTGAATCACACCAAAACCCACCACCTAATATGTCTAAGTTGGGAGTCTCCATTGGAAAGCATCCCAGCTTATCAGTTGCCACATGCCAGATACAGGTGAAACTCCTTTATTCCCTCAGTTTCTTAGATAATTTTATTCCTACAAGATTTTTTAATTCTGCCTCACTTTTGTTCCTCAGAGCCTGTCTGTCTTGTTGTTTACATTGGGAACTGTTACTTAATGGGGGAAATGGCTTTCTATGTGGTTCAAATTGCTATTTTTGTAAGGTGAAAGTATTTTGAGCTCTGGTTTTAAAGTGCCATGAGGATAATTTGAGACTTGGAAAATGTTTCTGCAAAGCTTGAAAGTGTCATTTATTGTTTCTTTAGAAGGGAAATCTAAAAGGAGACATTTTATTGCATGAGACCTAAAAGGTTTGTTGGGTTTGATACAATTGCAAGCAGTAGAACCCTGCAATTCAGAATTAGGCATCTTGCCTCTTTAAAGATGTGTCGATGATAGGCACTAGACAGTAAAGCTAGGGAAATGATAATCCAGCAGAACTAAATGTAAAGCAGTTGTAAACAAAACTGACCTGTGTTTTGTTTTCTCCCCTTGCCCACCCCTGCAGGCGTCCTAGAGGAGTTATCTCCACTCCGGTGATAAGAACTTTTGGAAGAGGTGGAAGGTACTATGGGCGAGGTTATAAAAGCCAGGGAGCAATTCAGGTAATGAAGCCATGTGCCTGACTGCAGCACGCTCTGTGCCGGGCTGGGCTGGGCTGGATCCACACCAGCACCTCTTTAACTGCTACAAGTGTTTCTGGCGACCCTGGAAGCTGTGAGCTGCACAGCGCTGACAGGACAGGCTGGTGCCACTGCTCACTTAAAGCAAACTTGGCTCCTAAAGACAGACCTGGAAGAATGTATTTTGACATGAATCCTGTGCCTCCACAGCTCTAACCAGCAATGGGAGTAGAAGAAAATTTAGAAAATGGGAGAAATACAAAGCTGAAACAAATTAGCAGTTCTGTTCCTGCCCCAAATCTTCCCCAATTTCTTTTCTGGGACCTCGGTCCAACCTCATGAATGAAAGTTTATAGCAGTGAAGGATCTTTGCTGCTGCCATGCTCCAGATCCAAGAGGTCACTCTAAACTTCTTGGGAATAGCAGAGCAGCCTTTCCCCCTGAGCATGCAGGTTCCTTTCTGGTGACACCCTGCAAAGCGTCCGTGGATCATGACTTCTGTCTGTTCCATGGATCCTTCAAAAATAGCTGAGGCAAACTGCTGATCTGTATGAGATGCCAGCTGCTTTCAGAGTTCTGCTTTCCTCCCTTTTCCATGGTTCTGGCTGCTATGCAGTTTGGATGAATGACTAGTAAAAACTTCCACAATAACTATGTCATATGGACATGCCATTTGTCAGGGAGACCTGAGAGTAGGGGGTGTTTTCAGGTGTCAGACAGTAAAAAAGAGAATGTTCTCCAGTAGATAATGAAGCAACTAATAACTTCCAGTAAAACTTACTGTTTTACAGGTGTAAAAATTCAAATACTTCTCTTCCTTGTTAAATTGCTGTGTACACAGACTATATGTCTACAAATGTACCTGTGGATCTGAAACTACATCTTTAAATAGAATAATAGAGCTTTGAAATAAAGGAAATCCTGAAAACGAGCTCCCAAATACTCCAGGCTTACTACAGGTGTACATATGGGAGTGTAGTTCAGGTAGTAGCTGCAGGTGTCTTGACAAGTGCCATCAAGGTTGGGTATTTGCATTTTTATTAGCAATATGTAAGTTGGATGGTAAATACTTGTGATCACAAGGACCTGTGTGTAAAATTGTGCCTGGAGAAGGAAGATAAATGACATTTTCTATGGACCTGAGCTCACTGCATTTTGTGGTCATCAAGGCCATATGGGATGTTCCTTGTACAGGAAGAGAAAAAGTGCTTTAAAATGCACGTGGCAGGGAGAACTTGGGAAGGTTCCCATGCAGTGGGTGGATTGTGAGGGCCAGGTGAGGCTGGCAGGTGCCAGTGGCCCCTCTGCCTCACTCAGGCAGTGCCTGTGCAGGATCAGGCTCAGCCCGAGGCACCTCCTCCCCTCAGCTTGGGAATCTGACCAAAACCAGCTCTTTGGGTTTATCCAGCTCACCTGGTCTGTTTTGTCCCAAGATGAGACCTTTCACTCTTGTTCTGGAAAGAAACTAAAGCATGTCTTGAAAACTGAACTTAAGGATGTCTGCAAAGAGGCACAGTGACAGTGATGACAGTGATGACAGTGATGACAGTGATCAGTGTCCCTTGTCCTCATGTGCAGTCCCACACCTCTGCAATGGGACTGAGAATTGTGATTATCTGCATAATGAGAATGCTAGAGAGCAGCAGTTCTGACTCACCTGCAAAGTCCTTCTGTAAAATCCTTCAGCAGCTTACTGCAGGTGTTCTAGTAGGTGACAGTGGAGGTTTTTATGCTGCAGAGCTCTTTGCTACTGTTTGAGGTGTCCCTGTCTTAAGCCATTTCTTAGCACTTGACTTTGTGAACAGTGTGACAAGACCAGTGTGCTGCTTCTTAGCGGCCTAACCCGCTTATTTTGGCTTCTTTAAAGCCTATTATGTTTCTGGAACACTAAGATTAATTATAAATACTTAAAAACTAATTGTATGCTGCATCAGTCTGTTTTTTACGGCTATACTCGGTCTTGTAAGATTTTACTACGTGCTTTTTTATGAAAGCCTTTCCTAATGTTGGAAGCAAATAGCCTGGTGCAGGGAATAGTGCATGGTGCCCCTGCACTCCAAACCTGGCTGGAAACAGTCGGGTTTGTGTTTGGGTAACACAGAATCCTGCCACTGAATCACAGCACACATGAACCAAGGAGCAAAGTGCAGCTGTACATTGGTTCTCAATTGGGGTGTTTCAGACATTTCTGTAGCTCTGATGTTGTGAAAGGAGGGCAACATCGAAGTTAAAATGAAAGCGTTTGCCCCGGGGGGCATCGGAAGGCTCTGGGGAACACCGAAAATCCTCTCCGTGTATTTTGTGGGCCACTTTTTTCAGCAATGCCTGATATTTGGTGTTCACTCACGACCCTGTGCCCTGCATGCTGCCTGTTGTAGTGTCCTTATATCAGACTGTACATTTATATACATTTTTAGCACTGGTTCTTCAGTAATTCTCTTCTTTTTTTAACAACTAGGGCAAACCTCCTTACGCTGCTTCAGCAGAAGAAGTAGCCAAAGAACTTAAGTCAAAATCCGAGGAATCTAAATCCTCACTTGTGTCTTCAGATGGATCCCTGGCTGAAAATGGAGTTGTGACTGAGGAAAAACCAGCTTCCCAGATGAATGGGAATACAGGAGACATCAGGGCTTCCAATCAGTCTGAAAGTGCCTTGAGTAATGACTCTAAAATGTGCAATACGAATCCTCACTTAAATGCACTAAATGCAGACAGTGTTTGCCATAAAGATGATGCTCTTGAGGCCACTGTCTTAAAAAAAGAAGAGTAAACTTATTTTTTATAGAGGGTGAAGGATGTTGGGAAGGGTCAGGATTAGGAATATCTGGAAAGAAAGAGAGCCTACAGTTACGTACATTTTTTCCTTTCCGTAAGAGAAAAATGAGGACTTTGGAAATTCGGATCCCTCTTTGATGTCAGAGATTTAAACAACACATTTTTTTAGTTTTAACCAGTTGTAGTCAAAATGCTACAATAAAACAAAAAAATAAAAAAAAAGAGAATGAAGAGCATTTGACTCCCGCACTTAAAATGAAATATACATAAAGTTTAAACTGGTTATGACAAAAGCTTGTAGTTTTGTTTTTTGAAATATAAAGAAAACAAATTTTGGCAGTCTTTAAGTATATATAGCTTAAAACTATAATTTTTAGTACTTGGCACCATATGTATGCCATTATATTTGATTTTGCATTACTGTGTCACAATAAAGCTTTCTTTAAGGCTTTGATTTCATGATTATGGGGGGAAAAAGGCACAACCACAGTTTTTTCTTTCTGAAATCTCATCACCGTTGCCGTGGTTCTTTTGTGTTAAAAATGTGCAAACTCTCGAAACTACCAATTCTCAGTAACACTGCAGTTCTGCTGAGTTCAATAGACATCATACATACGTTACGAGCGAGTTAAACGGAGATAAACTTGAAATCATAGAAGATGCAAACGACCTTTCAAAACAAACACAATGTGTTGGGAAACTTTTTGTGACTAATACCATGCATCCGTGATCAATGAACTATGTGGTTTTGAATCAGACGTAGACCATTAGTACTACTATTTGAGCTAAACTTCTGCATGGTTCATGATTTTTAAAGTGTGTAGTTAATATTATGCATGTTATTGTCCTCTTTCTTCCATTCTTACAAGTACTGTGCCCATTTGCAAAACAAAAAAAGCTAATAATCAGTAATAGTCCTATAAAAGATGTTAACTATGTTTAGTCATTGACTGATCTTGCTCTAACCTTAAAATTTTGTGATTATTGACCTCTGTTGCATTTATTCTAAAACTTAAAAAAAAAAAATTATCTAGCCGTTTTGAATATCAACGTTACCCTGGTGTACTCATTGCTGTATGCATTATTGTTCTCTGTTGCTGTTTTATGCCTTCATATTAGCAAATATGAAATTCTGTGAAAAACAAAAAAAAAACGCTTTGATCTTCAAAAAAAAAAAAGTACCCCCCTTCTGTAGCAGGAAACAAATGGCTTGTTCTTGAGAACTTTCCCATCAAGAATTTAGTATAAGCAAATATACCTGTATCATTTTGATGTTTTTGTTAGTGTTTCCAAACTTAATGTACTTCAAAATCAGAATCATTTCTTTATATTCGTTTTCATATAATTCTCCTGATGCTCTTCATCACACATTAGTGATCAGAAATGAGGTGTAATTCCCCATTCCCTGCCCGCCAGAGCTAAGTAGGTATCTTAATGTAAGTTGAAGGGAGTTCTGCCCCAACTCATGGATTGTGCAAGAATGAACTACTGTTGGGTTTGGCTGGTTGTAGATGGATTGTGGTGTGGTGTCTTTGAAGGCTATTGAATGCAACTTACAGTGCTTAATAAAAATCTTTATTCTTTTAGTATAAAATACTGTATGCCTTTTTTGTCAAGTATTTTTTTAATTAACATGTAAATAAAAGTTTTTCCTATGCCCAAGTCAAGTGGTCGAGTTGCCAGGATCTGTGGTGTCCTCCTAAAAGGCAGGGGAGGGAAACACAGCCTTTGGTTGTGGCTGCCCCTGGATCCTGGCAGTGCCCAAGGCCAGGTTGGACACTGGGGCTTGGAGCACCCTGGGACAGTGGAAGGTGCCCCTGCCATGGCAGGGATGGCACTGGATGGGCTCTGAGGTCCCTCCAAACCATTCTGGGATTCTGGGATTCACTCACTGCTGGGGGACACCACACCTGGCTGGAGTCATGCCCTGGCTTTGCTGGTGAGTGCAGCTCCTTCAGATGTCACCTTTAAATGTCAGATGGTTGAAGAGATGCAAATAATGCAGAAATAATGGGAACAGTTTAAAGAAAAAGACAAGCGCAGGTGCTGACAGGGGTGGGCAGTGAGAGGGTGGTGGGCCATGCCTCTACAGAGCCGGGAACCAGTGAGAGTTACACAGGATCCAACTGACAGAACACGAGGAGCTGCAGATTTACACCTTGGTGTAAACTGGGGAGCGTTCTCCCCTGCCGTGCGCGTCCCTCGGTGCCCACAGCCGCGTTAGCGCCAGCCCTGCCCGGCTGTGAGGAGTGGGCACGGCTCCCCCTGCCCTGCCCTGCCCTGCCCTGCCGTGGTCTCACATGGGCCCAGCACAGCCGTGTTCCCAGCAGGGCCAGCAATCCGTGCTCTCCTTCCCGGGTCAGATCCCCTCGCAGCAGCCCGGAGGGGTCCCTGCCCTGCCCTGCCCTCCCTGCTCCGTGCAGTGTGGCTCGCCCACGCCAGCCCCTGTCTGTCTGGCAGCATCCCCACGTCCTGCTTCTCTCGGCAGTGCCGCTGTACCCCGGGCGGGGCTGGGCAGCGGCCGCGGGGAAGGGAAGGGCTCGGCTCGGGGGAAGCCCAGCGCAGGCGGCGCGGCCCGGGTTTATCCTGGGCTCCCGCCTCGGGGCGGTGTCCGGGCAGCGGGGCAGCGGGGCCTCGCCATCGCTACCGCCATCCCCATCCCCATCGCCACCGCCATCACCTCCGCCTCTGCCCCGGCCGCTCCGCCTCTTCCTGCCCGGGGCCGGCCGGGGGAGGCGGGGCCGGGATGTGCGGAGTTCGGGTTGTTCCCGGGCCGTGCGGAGCTGGGGCTGTTCCCGGGCCGTGCAGAGCTCGGGTTGTTCCCGGGCCGTGCGGAGCTCGGGNGGAACGGGAACGGGGAATGGGGAACGGGGAATGGGGAACGCGGAATAGGGAATGGGAAATGGGGAACGAGGAACGGGGAACGGGGAATGGGGAATGGGGAACGGAGAACAGGGAACGGCGAATGGGGAACGGGGAACGGGACATGCAGCCATCGCTCCTGCGCTGGGATGAGATGAGGATGAGGCCGTGGCCCGTCCCTCAGCGCTGCCGGTGCCCCGTTATCCAGCCCCGGGGCAGAAGGCAGTGCCGGCGGTGGCGGTGACAGTCTGTGATCCTGTGGATCACCCAGAGCCTGGAGAGTGAATCCAGCCCGGTGGCGCTGACCCACCGAGTACCGGCGGGTCCCACCCACGGGACAGAGATGGGATGGAGTGGGACAGTGCAGGATCCCAGAGGATAAGGGGCTGATAACGTGCGTGTCTCAAGCACTGATAGCTGGATAGTTGTGGAGCCAACCAAGGATTGTTGGGAATAACACCCCCTTGGAAAAGAACAAGATGTGGCTGGAGAAGGGGTCATGCAGAGGGAGGGCAGCACTTTTCTCCCAGTCTCTAGAGATAAGCACAGCACAGTCCAGTGCAAGCACAGGAGTGAGGCTGAAGAGTGAGCATTGGCTGGAGGAGGTGATCAAAACCACCCACGTCCCTCAAAGCCCTCTAACCCATTTCCAGAAAGATCTGAAAGAATGGGCTGCATGGGATGGGATGGGATGGGAGCAGAGGACTCATCTAACAGTGATTCTGCTGTTATCTTACTCCAGTTTCTAGTTCTTAACAGCTCTCAGCACATAAAAAAAGTTCTAAACACTTGGAAAATCTGTTTTTCCTGGGAATTTCCTGGATGCTTTGAATTTAGGAAGAATGAACATTCTGATGCCTGAGGAAGTGTGCTGATCTCTAGTGAGAGATGAAATGAGTGGAGATCAGCCTGAGGCAGTGATGGGCTTGAGTGTCCCCCTTTTCTGTGGAGTTTTGGACTAGAGAAGGCTCATGGCCCTGCACAGCAGCTCTGTGAGGGGCTCTGCCCTCCGTGTGGGCCTGTGCTGCTTTTTCCCGGTTGGGTTAAAAATACATATTAAAACTCACTTCAAGGTTTCAAGCAGTGAACTCTGTGATCTGATGATGTTCTGCAGAGGCACCTGGGCACAGCTCCACTGCTCACCCTCCCCTCCCAAGGGCAACCTTATGGACTGAAGTGCTCGTAGAGAGCTCAGGACAGTGGGACAACCTCACCCATAAATTTCTTAATCCACTAATCCCTGTGAAAACGATGAGTAAGGTGTCTGAGCTGCCAGAACAGAGCCTCTACTCTCCATGCAGTGTCAGCTCCAGCATCCTCCAGCACAACTACACATGGCCCAACTGGCTATGGCACTTGGCAGTGTCCATAAAAACATGGACACTGTAAAAACAGGAGTAAAACCACAGATACATCACTCTGCTGCTGGGTGTGGCATCACCTGAGGGGCAGCAATGGACAGTGGAGAGCTAGACATGATTCCAGCCCCTAGGAACACCTGGCTGCTCCTTTGTAGTGAGCACCAAACCCACAGGGCATTCAGAGGGTTGGCTCACCCCCTGCAGCAGCTGGGACACCGTATCACTGGAACTCAGGTGGTGCCTTGGAAATGAAGCTGTTTGCATGGAGATGCTCATGGGGCTGAGGAAAGGTGATGGGAAAAATCCTTCACACTGGTATGGACTGGGTGAGCAAAGCCCATAAACAGCTGGGGGAGGGAACATGGGCACAGGACGTGGTGTGGAGGAGCTGTTCCAGGGAATTGTCATTTGGTTTGGAAAAGGCCTCCAAGATCATGGATCCACCTGCTGCTTCCATGCTCTGTAACATGACAACTCTGCTCTCAGGAGGGGAGGGGGCCCTTCAGGGTGCAGCTGCAGGTGTGTGGGGTGGGCAGAGGCACAAAGCCCAGTGTCCTCATGACCATCCTGTACCAAAGGACACCTCAGTCTCTGGGGGCTCATTTAAACCCTGAGCTGAGTGGTGCTGGGATGTCTTTGGCATCGAGGAGCAGTGTAAAGGTGTGGTGCAGCTCTGTGGTGGCTCCCAAGCCATTCTGCCCCATCCTGCCTTACTCCCAGGACCTGCTCTTCTACTTTCTGGCTGAAGCTCTGAACCATTAAAGCCATGACCAACAGATTTAAACTGAAAGAAGGCTGGTTTTAGGGGCAGGTTCTTACATGGTGCGTTGTGGTGAAGGAGACGGGTCCCTTGGTACACTTTGAGACACTCAAAAGCACTGAGTGACAGTTCAGGATGCAGGCCTGGGGCCTCTCCCTGTGTCACTGCACTTCCAGCTGTGTCAGAGGCCACCTGTGGCGGGGCTGAGTGTGTCACTCACACAGCCCTGTGTGTGACAGTCCTGCCTGTGACACGTACATGCAGCGGGCAAGGGGAACGATCCTGACAGCCCCTCTTCAGCCATCCTACAACAGCTGCCTCTCTGGAGGAAAACTTGAAACTGAAGGGGTTTGGCTTTGTGAATCACCCTTGTCGTCCATGGGTGATTCTGAGGATTTTTGCAGAGAGATGAAACAGGTCTGAGAAATGGCAGTTTCAGGTTTTGGCTCAAAGGAAAATTCCCTGCCACAGCATCAAATGTAATGGATTCAGAATGCTGAATCCATTGTAACAGAATTAAAATCCCACCTTGGCTGGGAGGCCCTTTGTGAGCACTCTGTAGGAAGCTCTCACTCCTCAGGGAAAGGCACCACTGGCCTTTGAACACTCCGGGAATTTCCAGAGGTCGTTCCCAAAGCGCCCAGCCCGTTTGTTTAACCCCTGTCAGAGCCTTGGCGTGGCAGGGCAGCAAGGTTCTGCATCCTCAGCCCCGGCTCACACCCCATGGGTGCTCTTTGGCCTCTGTGTGGGGAGGCTGTGCCGTGTTGGGGTGCACTCAGTGCCTCAGTGTCCCCCCAGAGCCCACAGGCTGCTGCTATCTGGTTCTTGGGGGCACAAGGTGTTTATTGCCATCCCCTCGGTGTCACAGAAGGGAAAGGGCTGCTGTGAGCAGAGGTGGTGACTTTAAGAGCAGAAATCACACAAGTAGAGAATCACAGGGTGCTTTGAGCTGGAGGCGATCTTAAAGGCCATCTCACTCCAACGCCCAGCAAACCCCCCGGGTGATTAAACCCCCAGTAGGATCAGGTTACTGAGTAGAAAGAGGCTCGTTCTTGTGGGTTCCCCAGATGAGACAGAGCCAGCCGCGGTGTCCTGGCTGCCCCC
>VWYP01016331.1:0-66394 GCA_013400435.1 Pycnonotus jocosus
ATATGAACATGATATCTGATTTATCTTCATAGGGTTTTTTTGGTTAATTATTGATTTGAGGCTTTTTCAAAAAAAATTCTTAATTTCTAAGCAAACCTTTTAGTACCCCAAATTCTAAGTTTCTAGGATTCCAACAGTCAGGGTTATTGTTGTTATTATTGTTATTATTATTGTTGTTGATAATAATAATAATATCATAAATATCATTGCTATTGTTGTTGATGATGATGATAATAGTACTAATATCACCAATATTATTATTATCCTTTCTGACAAACAGCTGATTGGTAAACCTGGATTGAAACACAGCATTGTCACACAGTCACATAGTCACATAGTCAAAGTCATCATGAGGCTGAAAGTGGTTTCACCAGGAAGTAGTTTATGTGAATGGAAATCACACATTATTTTGGCATGGAACAAGGCCAGCAAACTTTGTACCTGATTTCAGAGTACAAATTTAAGGGCTACTTGTGGCCAATGAAAGGAATAGGATGAAACCTAAGACATTTTTTAGACAAACTAGTAACACCATGAAAAATAACACTGAACTTTGCTGCACAGGGTAGATGTTGCCAGTAGGATTTCTATGGGATCCTGTAACAAAAATATTATCTTTATGCTTCCATAATGTAGTTTGGTTTTCAGTGTTATCAAAGGGAAATCCAAACAGATTAAGGATATGGTAAATGCTTGTTGCAGTATTTTGCCTTGTTACCATAATTTGAAGTGACTGATCCCTCACCAACCTCAGACAAAAGAGGACACATGTGAAATAAAACAAAAGGATGAAACAGGGCAATTGATTGCAATAGTAAAGCCAGTATTAATCTGCTAACTCTTTCACTTTGATTAGCAAACTTTCCAGAGACAGAAACAAAGGTGTGGTTTCATTATATTCTATGCTATAGTTCACTCTTAATCTATTCAATTCTTCTCCAGCTTTCTTGCCACATACACAGTTGCTTATCCACTTGTTTCAAATCTAATTATGGTGCAATCAAAGAAGGAAGTGGAACAGTTCAATGGCCTGATAGAAAATTAACTCATTAAAAAAAAAAGGGGGAAAAAAGACTTTCTGTCAGAGCAGTGAGCTCAACTGATTTATGCACAGAGTTGCTAGTTGCAAGAGATGGACATGAATTTCCAGCCAGGCCTAGAAGAGCCTCCTTTTCAGGGGCAATGTACAGCTGTACTGAATCAGGTACTGAGAAAGATAAATACAAGGCTAATGACTAGACGTAATATGATAGGAAAACTCAGTGATTAGAAGTTTTTTGATATTTAACATAAGCAAAATATAGTGATTGCTTTCTACAGAGACTTTGAATATACAGGGTTCAAAGTAGTCCATTTTATCAGGTCTGTAGGTCTGCTATATTCAAATTGGGCTAAGAACCATAATCTTAAGCAGAAGGTTTTCTGTATTTGAAGTATTTATTACATGATTTCAAACAATGCCTTTTCTATAAGGACTGTGTTTCTCATCTTCCCAGGGACCAGCCAGCTATATGCAGAGTACTATATGTTTCATAACATAATCATTACTTAACTAATGTTAACTGAACCCTACTAAGTTAAGTGGTCTTCTTAGCTTTTACCACTCCTTTTTCTTCTTTTTTTTTTATCTGACTTATTGCTTCCCACAGATTTCAAATGGAAAGTTTTGGAGACAAGTAATATCTCACGTCTTATGTGTACAAGAGCTGAAGTAACAGTTGCTGATCATTTTAGATTATTTCTATATTAATCTGTATTGATTTTTTATATTAATAGGAAAAGCAACAGCTGATACCAAGGTTCAAGAAGGTAATTTGTAATTTTAAAGAGGATTCACAAGTCATCCACCATCTATTCAACATGTTCCAAATAAAGTTTAATGATGAAGAGAAGTGTTGGCCTTCAGCCCTTTTTATTTAATGAGCTAACAATGCTTCACTTTCTTGGCCAGCACTGAGAACATTTTGATTTACAGTGAATAAAAGTGGATAAAATGTTTACAGCTTAAGAGGGAAAATCTTTCTTCAGAGACAGACTAAGGATATCCAGCTCCTGGCTAAAGAACTTTGAATCTATTTTCTTATCAGAGGTCAAGCTTGTCAGCTATTTTTGCAATGGCTCAACTTGCATTACACTTTTCACAGCACCTGAAAGAAAGGATTAGTGAATAACCTCTTTCCACTATGGAGATGAAGAATTAAAACATTCTCATAGTTGCCTCTGAAGTTCCCTCAGATTATGATTAATGAGTTCATTCTATTTTCCTGATGGCTCTTCAGTTCCCTCACTGTAGGTTGAGCTAAGAGAAACCCATAGTTTGTTTGCTCTAAAGAAAATGACTTTCCAAATAGTTTGATGGCTACTACAGTTTTTCTGTACAGCACACCCCACTTCAGAGTATTTGTTCAGTCAACATGACGAAGATATCTGGGTAAACACACCAGATGAACACAAGCAGCAAAAAGCAAGAGAACATGGCTGATCAAGCATGAAAATGAAAATTTCTGCCCTTAAAAGTTTTTGTGTTATCTTTACGTTCAAAAAAGGCATTTCTATTGGAAAGAACTTGACATGAAAAAGCAATAAATACAGTTAAGAATATATCACATAACCTTTAGTGAAGTTCATTACTAGTCTTACTACAAGGTATTAATACTGTGAAATAGGAATATGAATAACAATTTCAATGCTTCTTTTGATTTGCTTAGCACAAAATCTTGGTAGTACCTCTGGAAGAGATGCTTTTCAATACATGTAATCAGGTTACTACTCATATGTCTTACTATTTGGGGAGTAGCATATATGTATAGAAGAATTTACTGTCATATCACCTAAAGACAGTGATTTTTGCCTGTTAGTTGAAATATTTCACTTGCACCTTCTTTCAAAAAGGAAACTGTTTTTAAAAGAAACTTTAAATGAGATCTTTTGCTCTCAGTTTACTGAGTTGAACTACTAGTTGTGTGCATATGACATCAACTATATTTTCCTTCTATGCCACAAAACACTGTTCTTTAAAAAACATTTTTTTTCAATTCAGCAGCTGCTTCAGTCTGTAAAAAAATTAGAAACCATTCTACAGTGTGAAACAGGATAAACTGGAATGGCACATGTCTTACATGAATGCCATACATAGACACACCAAAGAAAATACCTGAAGGACATTTGTATTGCCAGTGCCAGTTTAAGTAATCTAATCTTGTTGATCTACCAAGAATAAAAAAAAAAAAGAGGTTTTTTGTTATTTTTCTTTTTGCATTTTTTTTTCTTCAGATGTCTTGTTTTTAAATACTGTGACAATGCTGAAGTCCCCATTCTTTCAGAAGCTGGCAGTTCTGAACATGCTGCATACTATTGTATTGAAGTGACTGAAGCAAAGCCAAACATCATATTTGTCATCATATTCATGCATTTCCATTTTTCCGCTGGCCCATCATTGGGACAATTTGTCTTTGTCTTTTTCAGAAAATGCTCCCTTTCCAAATCACCCCTCAAACAGAACAAGCTGCCAGGAAGACTGAAAGGCACACACAACATGGTCTTGATAGGTTGTAATGAGTGCTGTGGGTGTTAGACATTACAATGAGTGCATTTGGTGTTCCAACTCAATGGCACTTTTCAAGATGATGTTTTTACACATGGTTACTTCCAGTCTGATTTTCTGGGAGGTATATTAGGCATACTGACCAAGGAGGTAAAATATTGTTATATTAGCAGGCCTCTGCTAGCATTCATTTTTGTGTCATTTCACTACTGGATTTTCCTGCATTTTATTCAGATTGCATTTGTAGCTGAGGTGATACACTCCTTTCTATAGATGACATATATACAGATGACTGTATATAGTATGTGGTATGCCAACAAGGCCACTCAGGTTTTTTTATGGCACTTTTAGGTTTTTTAAAGGATTTTATGTGCATATCTAGATTTAGCCTTTTTAATGTAATTGAAGTAGTGGATTTACCCAAGTAAACAAGCATTTTCATCACCCCATAATCTCTAGTTTGAGGGAGACATTTTGGTAAGCTATATGCATACACAGACACATATGCTATAATCATGTTAGGAATTAGAGAAGTGCTGCTTTCCAAATTTCCCATGTCTAATGGAAAAACACCTTTCACCATTCTGATGGTATGACAGACTGTCACCTGTGACTTCCCCCACTCTGCTTGGTCACAATCTGAGTCAGAAGCCCTTGAGGAGTACCTCAAGAACAATCTCGTGCAGAAGTTCTACATCTCCTCTGACTCCCCTGTTGGGGGCTTCCATAGGGCATTTTTTTCCCCAAAGAAACATGGGAGTCTGCCTCTGCATGGATTACAGGAAGCAGAAGGACATCAGAGTGAAGAGTCAGCACTCCTTGCTCTTACTCTGGAGTGCTCTGAATATCTGCAGAGGGCTCTGCTGCCCTCTGTGGTGGATCTATAAGGGATCACTGTGAGCATCCTCTCATGTCATTCAGTCTCTGCGAAATTCCAGTATCCTGTAAATGCTGTTCTTAGGGACTTTCTTTATAGTTATGCTATGGTATACCTGTATGACATCCTGGGGTTCTGCATCTCTGGAGAGGTATTTATTAACAGCATTTTCAATGACTTGCAGCAGCACTGGCTGTGCTGATCAGAAGAAATGTTGCTTTGACCAACAGAAGGTGGAGTTCCTGGGGTAACAGGGCAACACTGAATTGCACATAGATTCCAAGGAGACTGATGACATCACAAGTTGGCAGCACCTTCCAGCACAGATGCAATGGTTTTCAGAATTTACCATGCACTAAAGAAAGTTCAGGAGGGAGATTTTTGGTTTGTAGCTGCCACAATGTCACTCACCCAAAAGAGGGCTTGATTTTTATGGATGCCTGATGGACAACCAGCTTTTGAAAAATGGGTATTCACTGTAGCTTTTATGCTATGCTCACTCTTTTAGTGTAGAACCAGATGCTCTAACCTGTACCTGCTTCTCTGAGTAACTGACCCCACTGAGAAGAATTATGTTAACCAAATCTAACTTTGAGGATTGACAGCATAACTGTGAGGGAGCAGAAGGACTGAAAATGGTGATGACCAGCCCCCTAGTCTGGAAGAGTATTGAGGGATGAAGTGCATCTCTCTCTGCTTTGCCTCCTGGCTCTCCTTTTTGTCCTTCCCTTTCACTTTCTTTTGTCATCTAGGAGACAGAATGTCATGGCAGATGCCTTGTTATGGAAGAAGGACCCAGATTTGGATGCACACCTCATACACAGACTGTGTCTTCTTTGTCTCTGCTTCATTTCAGCTGTGGCAGAGGATGAGCTCATGGCCAAAATTCACCAATTCACAGCAAACAAGATGCTTCTGGCTCAGCATTGTGATAGCACAGCTTCAACCTCTAAGCAAGCAGGGAGGTATCTCACAGGGACTGCTGAAAAGATGGCTTTTCTACTGATGCCACGATGCATCTGAAGCTGGAAATGAGCTTCAGCACTTTTGTATCCAGTCCTGTGGGTAATGAATTGTATGGACATGTGTGGTTGATTATATTTGGGTCTATAACATCTGTAGTTGTACCAAAAGGCTTCTGCAAAGACCACAGGGTGTTGTATAGCCATGGTAACAAAGGGGGGCTGTGGTCCCTCAGTGGTACCTTAAGATCTGCCTCTCTCTAATCAAGCTAAAGATGTAACACCTTTATTGTTCCTACAGTTCCCATTGGAGGAAGTGGGTAGGAAAGACAGATCAACATTTCCATGTCTGTGTCTCTCCCCATCCCAGATCATGGATAAAAAGGAGAAGTAAAGAACTTTCATTTCCATGCTCCAGGTCCTGGGTTAGGAAAAAGGCAGCCCTTCTGTTTCACAGCTGCTTTGAGTAAATGGTGCTAAAACAAGAAAAGACAGCTACCACGGAACCTTCTGATGGACTTCCTCCAGCTGTGCAAGTTGTTAGCCAGAGAACCCCTTCTTACTTTTTCATTGCAATCTTAATTTTTGAAATTTTATTATCTCTCATCACTATTTCAGTGCACATAAGGTAAGCAGAAAGAAGAGTTATCAAAATGTCTGTTGCATAAGCATGCACAATTTGATGGATAGTTTCTTCTTTCCTTTGTATGTGAGATGCTCCATTCAAAACTAAATATTAAACAGTATTATATTTACATAACCAATTCATCTCTACCAAATTATGACTTTTATATTGCCCAGTATTAAACTTGGAATTTCTTTTAAAAAATTAAATAAAGTATTTTCCATTAGACCTTCTTTGCTTTTCTTGATGTCATGATCTAATGTAAGAGAAAAATCTTTGTGCAACAATTCTATCAAAGCATCATAATTAGCAATAAAAGTCTCATAAAAATCTTTATTCTTCAGAATAAGCCTGTACCTTCTAACACTTTTCTTGGCTTGCTTACTCCCTTAATTCTGCATTGCTCTTTCTGACTTGGTCAGACTATTTATCTAATTGAAAAAATGCAAGTTGTCTAGTGCATACTCCATTAATTTCTAGTTTTAGTCCACAATTTGCAAAAAAGTCTTGGCAAATTGTCAATACAGAAAAAAAATCTATTGTAAAAAAAGGAAAAAAAAATTCTGGTGAATTTTCTTTTGATCAGTCTGTGATGTTTTGGAATTTTGCACACTGGAATATATCTTAAGAAAACATTAACCATTTCGATTGGACTATAATTTCTCTGGAAAGGTCATATACACTTAAAAACCAGCAAAATCTTCACAGTTGCACACAGAAGGTGTGGAAACACAATATGAAAATGAAATTGTGGAAGAAATAAACTGGAGATGAATATGCAAAATAATGCAAATTTTAATAGCACCAGCTTTCTGTAATGCAAACTCTGAGGTGCTATTAGCAAAGTGAGCAAAGACAAAAAGAACACTAGTTGTGTAAGAACAGAGAAAAATTAGGAGATGATGTAAACAGAAAAGAACTAAGGAAATAACACAGGGGTTTTTGTTTTGTTTTGGTTTTGGAAGCTCGAGTTGACTTTTCTGGGAATATTGGTACAGAATACTGTGGTTGTGCCTAGCCATGTGGAAATTTGATTACTGCAATGACCATTTATGATTTCTGCCTTGCCAGCCTGACAGTGTCAGCTGTTAAATGTACAGGTCCCTGTATACAGCACTGAGATTTTGACCACACAGCTTTGTTGCTGCTGTTCTTACACCAAACCTCCTGAGCTTTGGCTCTGCAGCATTTTGTACTGTAACATTTCAGGCTGACATTTCTGGTATGGCACCTCATTCACTGCTCCTGCAGACAGTGCACCTGAGCTTCCTCCATGGGTAGAGTTTTCATGGTGCTGTTTCCCTCTATCAGCCTGCCATGGTTTAAACCCAGCTGGAAAATAAGCCCTATGCAGCTGCTCCCTCAACCCCCTTCTCTCCCTTGCTGTTGTACCCATTATGTTGCTCCTCATTATGCCCTTCTGACACAGCAGGGTGCTAGAGATACCAGTCACTGTCAGCTGAACCGCCACCAGACCTTATTCCCAATTCATAGAATATCAGATGAAATTGGAGAAAAGCTTTATATTTCTCTTAATGAACAACTGTAATTTCACTCTGTCCTTAAAATGTCCTCACGGGCTTGAAAAAATCCATTTTCCACATGTATCCAGACAATAGAATATATAATATTTTAGCATATAAGAATAATTTTCAATTTTTAGACAAGTGGATTTATTAGATATGCATAGGAAGAAAGATACGTGGCGTGCACTGTCTGTGGCAATGTCTCATATAGGGCTCTCCTGGATTCTAACATACATACATTCCATCCTGCAAGTTACACAGCCCTATTACACTGAACAGAAAATACTTAGGTCTTGGAGTCAGGTTCAATCTAGGCTTTTGAGCTCTAGGTCAGAGAGCTTGCTTTTAGTACCATCTGTACCTCAGCTATCTCCAGACACAGCATAGGACATTTTCCCTTGTTTCTCCAAGGATTGAATGACCTTCTGCATGACAGTCACTCAACTGATTCTTTCAACGTTTTAGTTAAATGCAAAACATTTCTCAGAGTTATTTCCCACTTGATACTATCCACAAGGCTACATCTGTTATTCTTTCCTAGTATTGCCCCCTGGTACATGAAGGACAGATGATAAATCTGGGCTAGATTGCATCTGGCTTTGCATGGGCTTGCAGTGAATCAGACAAAAGGGTACAAGGAACTCCTCCTGCTTCCTTGAGCATTCAGTCAAGGGGCAGACACAAGGCACAGTCTCATCCCTGATTTAGTAGAGCTCTGGATGTACACAACTTCTGTATTTAATATTTATAGAAACACTGAGTGCCAAAAAAGGATCTAAGGCCATGGTCAACAGCAGCATTAGGTGACTTTTTAAATGAATTTCACTCAGAAATACAATCCAAAAATACTAGGATAAATAATTTGGATTTCTTGAGTAGATTTACTCCACACTTCAAAACAAAACAGTAATTAAAACATTTTCCTTCCCTATTCAAATAAGAGTAATACAATGGCAATAAAATCAATTATTCTGCTTCAGTTTTCCCTGTGTCTTGATTTTTTTTCCAATTTGGCTAGTGAATTAAAAAAGAAAACAAAACAAACCCATACGACTTTTTTACACAGTACATGCAATGAGAAAGGCCAGTGTTTAAGGAACACAAATTGTACTCTTTAAAAAGAACAAAGGAAAACAGCACAGTAAAGGTCTATCACACCCCTGAATATACCAATTTCATCCCTGTCATACAGCAATACCACCAGTCACACTATATATTAAAATTCATTATACGGTCTTAGCTTCATTCTCTTATTAAGAGGTTAATCTAAAGCCTGCTTCCATTATTAATCAGAAACATTTTAATTTTAACATTACAGTTGTCCATGGCTACTACTATTATCTGATTGATCTTGTACCAGTGTTGTCTTTAAAACAATTCATTCCCTTTGGTGTTTACTTTCTAGTCTATGTCTATCGTGTAATCATCAACCTTCACAGGCTTGTTCTCTAGACAGGGCCACAAAGCACAAAGCTTCTTGCACTTTTTTTTGGGGGGGGTTGTTTGTTTTTGTTTAGGGGTTTTGGGTTGTTTTGTTTCTTTTTTAAAACAAGTCAGCTTATTTTACAAAAGTGCTTTGATCTGATTATGATAGTAACCCTTCTCTTTACATGTTCCACTTTGAAATAACCTTGAGAGGTTTAGTATAACTAAACTTAAGATTCTAGATGAAGTTTATTTGTGTTTTGTGTAATGACATTATTGCTTCTTTTACTCCAGGGTGTGGTTCTTCTGGTGCTTCCAAGGAGCAGTAACATTTAACTTATCACAACAACTAATTTTTGTTGGAAGGTCTGATGCAGCAGTGATGGAGTTAATAACAAAAAAACCCCTTAAGAAGAGAGTGTACTCCTGAGGAGTTAAAGGAAACTATTATAATAAGACTATTAACTTGAGTTAAAAGAAAAAAAAAACAAATGCTGTTGATAAGGCTTTGAGTCAGATAAGCTAGATTAAAATAGTATTTATTTTAGCCTTGGGAAAAGACAACTAGCAAACTGGGAAACAAGAGTTATTACAGTTAGAAATGGATAAATATAAAGAAGATTAGCTAAGTAGTTTAAATCAAATAATCAAGGATGGAGACATTTCTGCATTGTGTTTATAAGGACATAATTGAAAGCAGGAGTTAGACACTTAAGTTCTTTCCTTAGTCCTTCCAATATACTCTTGGATGGATCAGCCACCAGTGATTCTAATAACAATGTAGTGCCCACTAGAGTTTAACTTCATCTCTCAGAATAATTTGAGCACATAAAGCTTTCTGTCTGGACACTGAAACTTTGAGACATATTACCATTGCTGTTCATCATTACTCGTACTGAAATCAAGACCAAAGTAATTTAATTTGAGGGCAAAAGTTCTAGTACTTTTAATGTCCTTATAAATGGGTGATTTTCACTTTCTTTATTTAATTTTGTAATTCCATGGTCAATAAGCACACTGTCAAACTTAATGCCCCATAAAAGTTTCATTTCAATTTGATTTCTGGAAATCTTTATTTTATTCTACAAGAAGTGAGACTTTACATCCTTTGCAGTTTCCCTGTTTAATGTCTCATTTGTATTGGTTATTTAGCAAGTTTTGAGCTTTTCTGCAAAATCTTCTAGCTCTCATACATGTTCAAGAACATTTCTGGATATGCAAGAGAAAGGACTTCCAGGCCTCTTCCACAGCCAAGTCAAATATTAATCTGAGTTCTGTTGCCTGTATGAGTAACTAATAAATTTTCTTTATCTTACCTTGACTCTTCAAAACTGATAATCTTCATTACATGCCTCTACTTACTCTTCTACTTAAATGAAACTCAACTGCCTTAGGATCATGCAATCCAAGTCTATTTTCTACAACTGACATTTTGCATAATGTCCTCACTACTTTAAAAAATCCAATTTTATAGGCAAATCAGCTTTGTTGTTTCACTGGTGGAAGTAACACAATCTCCATATTCAGAGGGAACACTTTCTTTATGACTAGCTTGTGGTCAGAAGCTTTAGCCGAGAAAACAAAATCTGCTGCACAGGATTTTCCCAAGGTACATACTGACAAGATTTTGCATATTTACTCTCAAGAGTGTGGTGACATAAAACTGTTTCAGGACAGGTAAGTTCCTTTGAGGCATCTGCCTCACAGACAAGGTTCCAGAATACTCCAGAGCTGTGGAGCATCCTGGGATGCTCAGAGCAGTATTGGAGGGGCTCTAATTACACTATTCTCTCACAACCAGGTGCAGTTTCACTTCTATTACACTTTGCTTCTTTATTTTTTTCACACTGCAAAGCAGTAACATGTTCCTAAAACAGGTATGTTCTCCCTGCTGCTAATACTTTTTTTTTTCCCAGTTTTCTTTTTCTCTTTCAAACAAGAGTTTTCAAACTGATATGCTTGGATAAACTATAATATATAAGTTTGAGTTTTAATTAATAAAGACTATGGAAATAATCATCTAACATATATGAATTATCAGCTTTTTACTAGCCATCCTGTAACAAAGTAATTTCAAAGCTGTCTCCAATTCCCTCACATGCAGATGAAGCTGGGTACTGAATAAAAGACGGATGCCTGTGAGATGCAGAAGGAGTGGCAGTATTATATTTGTCTTATTTATTTTCATACTAGGCTTACACAAAGGAGGTCCTCTAGAACTAATTTAAGAAATGTTCTGCTCTTTTGCATTGCTTTGTAATCTAAAAGGAAAATTTCTATCATGCTTTTTCTCTGAGGGTCTTTGTGGTTTCAGCTAAATAATTTTTCTTTGGAAACCATGAGATTCGGGGAAGGTCCAACTGTTGTTCCATGGACTGTGTGGCTTCACATATTGGTACTGAATGAAAGACTCAATGCATTTCATCAACATGAGCACATGTGAGTGCTTTTTAGGACAACATTGGGAGGTCATACCTTTGTAGGGGATACTAGCAGAACACTAGTAATGTTAAGAAGTATTCAAAATTATTAAAACCTCATATCCAAGGACTATGTTTTGCTCAGTGAATACTCCCCCTTTTATTTTCATGGATCCCTTCATCCTGACTGAGAAAAGAGCATTTAAGAACATATTCAGTTTTCTGTCAATATGCATGTACCAGTCTGAAAACAGGATAGTGACTCGCACTTCCCAGAATTAGTTAGAGGTGATGGCTATTTGGAGGCATTGCTTCACTGTAACTCCATTTCTTTTCACTTCTCATGTGGGGTCCTGATTTAGATTTCTGCAATTCTAGTGTAGCACTCAGTCTTTCTAATGAGACTTCAGCCTAAGTAAAACCACTCACAAGCAGATTTTTATCTTCCTCTAAATTAACAATACTGCAAGAAAGTCAAATGGTTCTGCTAAACACACAAAACTGGCCAGGCCTGAAAATTAACTTTCTAGTCATTGCTCCAACCCACATGGCACTTGACAAGTGCTAGAACACTCAGGAAAAAACCATGTTAATTATCACATGACTATTATTTATATCTCTATTTCTTGAAACACTATTCAGTTATTAGAGATAGTGAAAAATGGCACTATTCAGAATGAATATGAAATGAATATTCATAACACAGCTAATTGTCACTGACATCTCAAATTTCATTATAATTTCTGTTTTGCTTAGCACTTTCTCACACTTGCAATAAGTCCATCACTGTGCTATTCAATTACTGACTATAACACAAGTCCAGACAAAATTACATATACACAGTAGGACTCTACATTTCTTAATCAGCAATACAGTTAGGATGGTTAGAGAAATGCTTCTTATATGAGTATAGATGCATTTATGTAGCACACCAGATCTTAATTTGCTTAACAGAATCTCACACTTTTTTTTTTTACTAGGCATCATTGTTTTAATTCGAAGCAAATCTAATAATTCAAGAGTTTTTAAACTTGTTAGTGTAACTAAAATCAACTTTTCCCTTCTATTGGGACATTATAATAGGCTTTATTTATTTACTCAGTGCATTTCATCAGCCCTTTGAATGAGCAAGTAGGAAAGTGCAACTAAACAAAAAGGCTTACAAGTGAGCCTTTCTAATGTTTATCGAGGCCATTATTTTCCTTGCAGGCTTGTTAAGCTCTTAAATATGCATTTGTATCAAGCTAATGTAGCCCATGCTTTTTGTGTAATATCACCTACTTCACATACACACAGACAATAGGGGAGCTTAATTTAAAAATGACTATGGTTATAATGCTGGCTAGACAAAACCAAAGGGAGATTATTTTAGCTTTAAAAATTGACTTGGGGAAAATTAACACAGTGAACAAGCATATTAAATACTATTTGCTTCAAACCACACTTATTTTTGCTGCTGCTATTGAAAGGGCTATCTAATCTATGATATCCCTCAGACTTTAACGAGCACTTGTCTTAGAAACACTTACCTTTACAATCACTATTATTTGAACTGCATTTAAAAAGGAGCTGTTTATTGTCAGCTGTTTAGAGATGAAAGTTGAGACCTGGGCACTCTGATGAGGAAGTCTGTCACAGAAAGTAGGGAAAGTAGTTATTTGGGGAGGAGAATGTTTGATGGTTTGATCATGACATATTTGCCAGCATTCCTGGGACTGTGGGTCAATACATCCCCTTTTCTGTAAAGGGGAAGAAGTCAGCTCCTAACTAGAGGGCGGTCAAGGCACACGGAGCTGCAGACCCAGCTGCAGAATGCCCACTGCCTTCTGCTTGTGATAAATGCCAGCCTCTGAAGCAGTTATTTACAAGCTCTGTCTGTGGTAGCCCTGAGATTCCCAAAGCACGGTTGGCTGCAGCATCACGCATAAGTTCTTTCAATCAGAGCAACCAAGGCAACAGAGACTGAAGCTGACAGGTCACAACCCCATTACACTTTATGGTGATTGACATTCTTTTTCGTTAATGGATACTTTTAAAAAATTTAAACCATTTTAAGAAACATTTTCCTAAGAAAATGTTTGCGTATCCATAAAAAAAGAGCTTCTCTCAGCTTCTCCTGGGTGTGCTATCATAATTTTTTTTAACTTTTCTGCTGGAGAAGATTCACAGAGGTATGTAAGCAGGAAGGACAAAAAGAGCTGTGTGTATGAGAAAGTTTTAGACTAACTACATTTTCATTCTCTATGAAGGGTAATATGGCAAAATTTTAAAAATTCTTTAATGGGAAAAATCAGTGCAGACAGTTTAAAACTGATTTTGTCTCTATGGTATTTACAGAAGGCATACATGATTATCCTAACTTAGATAAATATTGAATAGAAAAAATCCCTCAAACACCATATAATGAATCTTTCCTGAAAAAAGAATTGTCTGGTGACACTCACAGGCCTAGTTAGCTGCCTGTCTCTGAAGAGGAACTAACAGCTAATGACAGTTTGCCAAAGTAGTTCTGCTGGAGGTCATATCTGATACTTGTGACATTTAAAACAAAAATGTAGAAAAAAAAGGTGTTAATGCTGGGAAAATAATCAGAGAACACAAACTGAAGCACGACCAAGTTGTTATTCTTTATATCTATCTACAAATGCCAGTATTTTCTTTATCTCATGATGCAGCTAGCTGTCTGATATATCCTTATGCTGTCTGAATATGCTAAGTATATTCAGTATATAAGCTATTTTAAGTGAATTGAAGAATACAATGGGAAGCATGTGTTTGAATGACATTTTACACAAGATTTTAAATATGTGTTTCCTTGAACTCCATCTTTCATCAGCAGTTAATCAGCTGGGACAGACTCCCAGACACTTCTGGGAGTGCAGAAGTGTATGAAACAGGGCATAAGATTTAATGCATGGCTAAAGTACTCCCAAAGATCCTGGAATCTGTTAATGGCTGGATTCATAGACAAAAAAGACAGACAAGATACCTTGAAAATTCAACTGAACCACGGAAATTAGAAAAGGTTCTCCTGAGAGAACAATTAGCTTCTGTAGCACCACAGTTCACTGAATTTTTTCCTAATCTTTGGGGAAAAGATGTTTTCCTAATGGTTTGGGGATAACTTTTCACAGGTGATCTAATAGCAAGATGATGTTTACTTCTTCAGTTTGAAGTCAGTCCAGGAGGAACGCGGAGATGTGTTATAGAGCTTTTAAAGAAAAACAAGAATTTTAATGGGAATCCCTAAATTTCCCTTTGGTGTGGTGGATACTGCATTTCTGACTATAGCAAACATATATTGAGTGAAGCTACTATGAAGTTCTTTGTGGCTCCAAACTCACAGTACTAAACCCATTAGGGGAAAAAAAACGGTTGCCAGAAAAGAAATGGACAAATAAATAAATATACTGGTAGAAATCAGAGAAAAATAATTTGTAATACTACTAATCGAGTTGCTGTAAAAAGCATGGCTTTAATCTACCAGGGAAACTCATTCAATGTGAAGACATTATTTTGACAAGAACAAAGGGGGAACAATGGGAGAGTAATTACACCCCAGTTTATGACAGATTATACTATTAAACTGGCACAGTAGTCACGTTTGACCTCGCCTACAGGGTAGTTTTTTACAAAATAGGCAAGCAAGAGAACAAAACATAGTACCTGTAATAATGACACAATGTACAAAAACACTATTTAATTGCAAATTTTGGTCATGGAAAACAAGGCAACAAAAAGTAATTGAGATGATGAATGCTTCTCTTCCAAACATCCCTTGTTCTACTTAATATCTAGTGTACATTTGAGTTCAGAAAGCAAAATATCACTTCATCTGGAGATGAGATTCTTCTCATTGAGATTTAGACATTGAAGGCAATGAGATTTGCTTCACATGTTTGAGACACCAAATTTATGTATCTACACGTGACTTACACATCCAAGACCTCAGTCTAGTCAGTAAAAACCTGTCGTTTCAGTCAGCTGTCTAAACACAGTATTGCCTTCCCATTTAAAATGCCTTCCAATTTAAAACGCCTTTTTAGAGTATCTGAGAAAACCCCATGGGACTGGTAGATATCACAGAGGACTTCAAGGACACTCTTCTGAAGAAGAGGCTGGAGAGTGGGCAGGAATACCTGAGACATCACTCATAAATTCAACATCTGTGCATGGACAACTGAAGCAAAGCTATTTGACCAATGGATCCAAAGAGCTACTGAAGCCTCTCCAAAATGGACATTTATTCAGCAGATGAACTGAGCTGACCCCTACATGCTCCTGCAGAGGACCAGGATAAAATCAGAACTATGAATTGAATAATGTGCATCTACTTTCTCTTATGCATACATATTAAGTGGTTGGTTAAACATTATTCTGCAGTGCACATGTTCTACAAATGAGCCAAGCCTTGGATTCATTATTAACCAAGTGAACTCCCACAGCATGAACTTTTAGAATCTAGCAGGTAAATCACTGGAAAGAAAGAGGATTATTTTCTTGTCATTTGAAGCCACTTTATTTGGAATACTTCATTCAAATGAAGGAACTAATTCTTAGAAACAGATTGACAAATGGGAAGGAGTTCTTCAGAGAACAAAAGAATTAGGAATAAATACTTCAATTTTACTTATTAAATCACTTAAATATTCCAAAGAACTCAGTGCTTGAACAACCACGGACAAGTGATGAAAAGGAAGAATAATATCAACTTGCAATAGTACAACTCCTTAGAAAAGAAGGGGATTACAGTATGCAGCACTCTGGGGTGTAATTAGAAAACAAGAAATAAAAAGAGAAACTTCCCAGTCAGTGATATATTTTAGTTATTCAGTAACCCCTGGAATGTAGAAATCCCACTTCACAGGATACTGAAAACCAAACTCAATTTTTTATTGAAAATGTGCTTTAGAAGAGTGTCTTATATCAACAGGGAGAAAGATGGGATAATCTGAAAAGCTCATCTATTAGCAACACCTATGATTTTTTCCACACACTATTAGTTGTCAGATATTTTGTCAGAAAAGCAACTATCCTGATAAAGAAACCAGATTTGTCAAGAGAATACCAAATAAGTTACTCAGAATTCACACTGGTAGGCCCTTAGCAGTGCTTCCTTAAATCCTGTCTATCCACCAATATTTCTGTTTAGCACATGCTCCTTGGCTAGTACTTATTTTGGACTGGCTTTAAAGTAAAAGATTAAGGGCATTGAGTATTGATAACTAAATTAAAAAGGCTGGCTGCCAATAGCTATAACAGTAAGTAAAGAATAAAGAGCATTGCCTGCTCTGTGTCCTCTTGACCACATAGAACAATCATTAAGAATTAAGTGCTGTGATTCAGTCCCCCTCCTCCCTTTTCCCCAGGAGGCAATGCCTCACACATCACCAAGTATGCAGTACTCCGGGAACAAAGCCAAAAGGAGCAACTCGTTCTCTGAATGAGAACAGCTCAAAAATAGGTCTTACCCAAGACAGAGGGGCAGGGGGAGGGGAATGACAGTGTTTCCTGCTATTGCTTGTAATGCAAGTTTTGTAAATGGAACGAAATTTGTATTAACCCATCTTTTACTGGCTTTCTTGAATGAGGTTCAGGATTTTAGCTATGAGGCTACTACAAAAATCTGAAATAAAATGATACTGTTTATTATCTTTTTTTTTACTTTTGCAATCATACATATATATATATTATATATATAAAAGCTAGACTTTTGTCTAGTCAGATCATATAAGTTACAGCAATCGATAATGTGTGAAGTTTTGAAGGAAATGCCTTCCACCATTCCATATCCCTCCTGTTTTCCCACTAATATCTGCTCCTGGTAGACATAAACAAAAAAACCCCCACTAAACAGCTGCACGATACATGTTACAAATATATGTACTTTATGCACATACACTGGCCTATATGTGTATATTTATGCATAGATTTGCATTAACCCTTGTAGTTAAACTGAAAAGCTAGTAATAATCACAGTAATGTTTTGAAAAAAAAAATTTTACAAAAAACTAAACTGCAAGTAAAAATAATAGCTGAGAAACAGAGCCCTTTCTGTTGTCTTGAGCTTGTTGCCCGAGCTTGTTGCCCTTATACTAAAATAAGGGCACTGACTTAATTGTAACTGAAAGCAGGAACAAACTGCAATAAAACTTAGGTAATACTTGCATCTCTAAGTTATTTAATTTATTCTTGGTAGAATGAAACACAACTGTTGATTGTTTCAGTTACGTTTTCAAAGGTTTCTTGCTCTTTTGCTTACAATCCACAGCTGAATCATCTCAAATACATGTTATTTTCCATTTGGAAAACACATAGTGATTTGGATTTTTTGTTTTTCTCTAAGCTTTCATTTCTAATGATTTTCAACATTATCACCACTTTACTATTAACTCTGCTTGTAGATCAACCTTGATTATCAGGACATCACTGTTGCTGGATGTGGTTTTTAAAATTAGTTCTCTTTGGAGGACTAATTCCTCTAGAGAGCAAAAAATGGGGATGATATCAGAACCATTCAAAAATCCTCCTGTGGCTCTTGTTTGGGTGTTTTTAGATGTCTACATTGATGACTACAAGGTAGAATAGGCTAAACACAAACAGTACTGAATTCAGTGGTATTATACTGATGATTCATTTAATCAGGCATGTTTAGCATTAAAAAAAATTTAAATAGTCTCCAGGCTGTGGCTGACATACAAGTGGCTAGATGACAGGAAAATCTACTCTTGCAGGTGAGAGCCACAGGAATACTGGGGAGGGCAGTCGAGGTTAGCAGAATTGAGCTGAGCAGCGACAAACAAGCTCTGAATCATTTCAAACTGTGGCTGAACTCCTCCTCCAGTATCCCCTCTCCAGAGGTCTGGCACCCTCTGAAAAGGCTTCAGTATGTGACAGATGAGTCAGAGAGTATTCCTTGAGGGATTTCCACTGTTGCACGGCTCCTCTTTGTCTCTTGTTCCCTCTAGCGTAACACAGTACATGCAGTTGTCACGTTCAAATATTCAGACCCTGGATTTACACACAAATACAGATGTTTGCATCTGCATAATGAATACACCTCCAGTTTTAAGGGTATGCCCAGAATGATTCTAACATTTAATGTCTGATTAAATTAGGAGGATGTGCATTGTGACTTCATATAAACTTCATGGAACAGTTCTCAGATCAACAGTCTGTGAATTTTAACAATTAGATACCAATGTCTTTCAGCTGTTCCAATATTTTATTTTTATTCTTTTTCATACTCTACATATTGGAATAGAGCATGTCTTAGATATCTTTTAGGATGAAAAAAGTATTACAGCAGATGCAAAATGGAATATTTGAACAACAACAAAAAATTATTCTTATGAATCAGTGAAATCTCCAGTATTTAAATTTGCATCTGTTGTCTCTTGTCTTTTCACTGGGAACCACTGAGACGAATCAGGCTCTCTCTTCTTTATACCCCTCCCATCCCAGAAATGGATAAAATCCATCTGAGCTTTCTTATCTCCAGGCTAAATAAGACAAATGCTGCAAGCCCTCAACAGTCTTTGTGGTCCTTTGCTGGACTTGCCTAAGTACATCCACATCTCCCTCATACTGGGGAGGCCAGCACTGCACGCAGCATTCCTGATGCAACTTTCCAGTGCTCACCAGAGATGAAGGCAACTCTTTCTGACCTGCTGGCAATCCCCTGTCTAATGCAATCCAGAAGGCTCTTGGTCTTCACTGCAAGAGAGCTCAGCTGGCTCAGGCACAATTTGCTGTCTATCAAGATTTCCTTATTCTGCACGACAGTTTTCCAGCCAGCCAGTCCCCAGCCTGTACAGATGCGTGGTGCTATTTTTCTTTGGCTGCAAAAATCTGTGTTTTCCTTTGTTAAACTTCACAAGATTAATACTTTAATTCATTATAGCCATCAATAAGTCAACAAATCCATTTTTTTAAAGTCATCCCAAAGAATTGGAATGGCAAAGTTGCTTCAAAATGTGATTCATCCATCAATTGCACCAAGTAATGTCTGGGAGAAAGGGACACGTCTCTCTCCACATCTGTGGCCAGTCACAGACTAGAGAGTATTTGATATTTTCTTTATGCTGAGTATGTTTGCTTGCTTCACAAAAATTCATTCTTAATGCCTTCTGCATTCTCATTTCAAGAAAATATGGGCACTAAATTTCTACTAAATATGGTTGTGGTGGTGCTCAACTCTTCTTTGATCCCTGGTATTCAAAATGCAAATGCTCATCCAATAGCAGCCTTCCCCCAATCTGAGGCATGTCTTTTATTTGCTGTCTTATTTTCATATTTGGTTACCTTATCCACTGTATCAAAAAGTTTTATTTTTAATTGCAAAAATTTAAAGCTATTTCTGTAATATTTTATAAATTTCCATGTGATAAATGTTCACTATTCCTATATCCAGTCAAATTCAGTACCTTTAATACGTCTTGATTTCTTCACACACCACAAATATTAGGCCTGATCTTAAAGTTTCCTTAATACAAACTACTTTTTCCATGATATTTAAATCAGTCTTAAGAGTTCATGTCATGGTAGACTTCAGAAAAGAGAGAAAAGAACTGAAGTAAGTAAATTTAGATTTTTTTTTTCTAAAGTAAATACAGAAAAAGGGTTGTTTTTATAATTTGCACTAGTCATTAAATAATGTTTGTATTGCCATTGGCAGTTTAAAGTCCACTGACTGTTCATACATTAAAATCATAACATGAAACTCACTTATAATTATAGATTATTTTACAAAACTGTCTGGGGTCTTTAAAAAAAAGAATTGAAGAATATAGGTATGCTATAAAGATATAGGTATGCTAGTTAAAGGAACAACACAGTCAAGTGGAAATTTATATATAAATGAAAAAAGAAGAAATAGCTATTTGTGTAGTCCATACATTTTGTAAACACTTATGGCTAAAATTATAAATCCCGTTAATCATGAAAAGAAGCTCCATTCCAAAGTACAATATCATGATGGAATCATAACATACTAGATTCCTTCTGGAGTTTTTTTCCCCAAAATATTGTCTTAAGAGTAATTGTCACACAAATCACTCCATTTAGCCATGTTCTGAAATTCCCATTCATTTTTCCATCTACTGAAGTGGCCTTCAATAACCCTTTCAAAAAATGACAGAGCTCCCCCTCTGGCATGCCCTCTCCAGAGCTGTGACTGCTTTTGAAGAGAGGTCAGCTGGTGCAATATAGACCACAGAATGCCAAAAGCAGACTGTGGAGAGGGGCCCATCATTTGAAGTCATGCATGCTTTTCTCCACCTTTTCGTCACCTTCTCTTCTTAATTTTTCAAGGCTGCTGGGAAGCAAACTGGCCCCTGGCATAAGCAAGGCATTCTTAGCAGCCACTTTGCTGGGCTTAATTATTGCAGTGATGCAGAAGGGCTGTGCATTTCGTTTTGTATTTTTACTGTCCTTGGTAGAATATTATTGAAGGACAAAGCAGATGATGTAATATATGTCACAACATATTACAGGACTTCTATGAGGCCACATACATACTTTTTGAAGTAACTTCAAAAAGAACTTTGCACTTAAAAATGTAAATCTCTAAGAAAAAGATAAACCGAGCAAACTAGAAAAGGACAGTGTTTGAGGATCTTACTGTGTCTTCAACTTTATTCCTGATAAAGCATATTCTGCATTCTCATATCAAAAAAATCCCAAAATAACAACAATAAAAAAAATCCCCCCCAAAAAAAAAAACCACCCAAAACATTCACCTCAAAACTAAAATAAAAACCAAACCAATACCCAAAACAAAAGCAAACACAAAAACTGCTTCCAAAAATATTCCAAGTTTAAAAGCTTAGACCCATAAGACCTGGTATATACAGGTGTTTCCAATAACTCCTCAAATTTTTCCTTGATTTGAAGACACTGCAAGGGGTTTTTTTAAAAACAACCAATAACATTTTCACTAAATTACTTTCCCCTGGATCTTGCTTTCTTCATTGGTGTTAACTCTACAGTGTTTTCCTTCCAAGTCTGTCATCAAGCAATCCACATAAAGACTTGCTTGTCATTGTTTCCATCTGAGCAGGACTGATTACTTTAGTGCATTTTCTTAGCCTTTTATTTTTTTATGTCATAGGAGCATAAGTTGTTATCACAGAGAAGGGCTGCTGACACATACAATTGCTATGCTCCTTTGTTGACAGTGTCCAAGACAGCATACTGTTTTACTTGGACTAAAATGGCTTGGTCAGACCAATCTAGAGTCAGATTAAAGATTGTATTTTACTGCTGATCACAGTAAAAAGGTGGTGCTCCATGGCACGATGAGCAGTTGCATGGCTGCATCCTGAGGCTGCTGCTCTCCCTGCAGCCACACACACAGCAGGTCACAGCGCCGTGGGCAGGGGATGATTCTATTACTTCGGAATAACAATTCTTTTCTTGACACCCCTTTTTCTTTGAACTAGATATTGCAGCATCAATAACAAAACACCTTTGAATTGTATCTGGAAACCCACAGCTTTCTATAAAGGCTGTCTTTTCCCTTGATTAATGAAGCTTCTCTTCAGCACTCTATCTCTGAACCATTTGTCTGCTGTGTGTTTTCCTTCTCTACACCAAAGTTGTCGCTGCAAAATGCAAAAATTTTAAGCATGTGAGCAGGAGGACTTGACTAACTTTGATTTCTAACCTCCTAATTTCTGTCTGCCATGATCATGTATCAAGTTTAATGTTATCAACATGATTATAATGTATATTTCCATTAGATTTCCTCTTAACAAGTCATCATTTAAAGGGATTACTCCAATGTAAAATCCATGCTTCTATATGAACTGCTATTATTCTTGAAAAGAACATTTGAAATTATAATCTCAGAGAGAGAAAAAAAATGTTCTGAATCTTCAGTGTTTATTTTCTGCACAGAACAACCTTTTGCATTTTCGTTCTGTTCCCTCACTGCCTTAAGTTTAAATAAAAGCATGATTTGGTTAAGTCCATAAGAAATGACAATTCATAGGAAAATCCACGTTAAATAATATTTTCTTCTTGACATTACTACTGTTAAGTTTAAACCAAATTCCTGTCTGTTACTCTAGCAGAAAAGCAGAAAATCTGCTTTACCATCAGAACAGTTAATCATTAGTGAGGGCCAAAGAATCATGTCCTGTTTTAATCATGATGTCAAGAAAAATGTTTCCATTTATTTGAAAACATGTCATAAGTGAGAAATTGCAGAATGCTTTGTTTTTCATTAAAGTTATTGACATTTTATCTCTGATTCTTCACAAAGTAGCACCAGTTATTTCATCCTTGTGCTCATCAGCATTAGAATCATTAAAGACAGTGAAAAGCAGTTAAACTTTCTAAGACCTGGATATTGATCTAATTAAAAAAAAAAATCTTCCCAGGTTTATTTTTATTAATTTCTTACTAAGAAATAAAAGTGCAGGACCTGCACAGCAGCCATGTTGATCTCTATTAAGCCTGTCACTTCTGTGTGCTGCAGTGCACCCCCACACCTGTGCAAGTGTTTCCATGTTAGGAAATCAATTTAAGCCTAACCCCCTGAACTTTTAAGAAAGAATCAGAAAATTCTATGCTTTTCTCACCATAATTGGCCCAGTGCCAGGACAAAGGCACCTGTTGAACCCTTGAGCTGTTCCTCAAGGAATGTAGCTGTTTTCTATTGGGCAGCATAGAAAAAGCCCCTCCCAGATCACTGAATACTTAAGAGAGAGCACGGAGTTTCCCAGGGCTTTTCGGGGTGTCTTAGCAGGTGCAAGGGACCTCCCTGCACTATGCATGGCTTTTATTCTTTTGTTCTGTATAGTTTGTTATTTTGGCTTTAATTAAAATCTTTTTGCTTTTTCAGACCACCTCCAATCAGTTGGCTCACTAATTATTCTTAAGCCATTTCTGGGAGGTTGTTGGTCAGCCCTCAGCCCTCAGCCTCCACCTTTGTGGGGCTAAAAACATGCTGGCCTCATGTAGAACGGTGTCATCTCTGGACATGTCATTCAGGGATGTCAGATTCAATCCTTGCATTATTTTGCCTATACAGACTCTGAATTGTAGACTAAATATACCTGTGCTGCACCTTTTTCCATCTAAGATATTTTGGAACAACTATGAGTGTCTTCTACATGATGTATTTTATTATATTTTGCCTAAAGTTAGACTTCACATTATCTATTATCTGTACTGTATTTCTATTCTCAGATAGTCACACTGAGGCTCCCTCTGCAGCCAAAAACTTCCAGGAAACTATTAACTTACCCACATCCCCCAGATACTTAAAGGATGAGAGAAATCATTCACTGCTGGGGTGGGTTTTGCTCCATAGAATTTAAATGTGATTCTTGATATCTACACTTCAGTGAGTCCAATTCCTTGTCTGTCTTTTTCATCAACAACTTGCCTAATGTGCAATTAAGCCATGCCTCTATCACTCTACAGGAGTCTAGTCAACAACTGAAAACTAAACCCGCTTATCATATTTAATTAGGCAATTTAACCATGCTGATTTCAGGATTGTACTTCTTTCTGATTCACATTTGAAAACAAAACCCAGACTGTTTAGAAAGAAACTGTCACATTGAAAGGCAGCTGAAGGAGCTCTCCAAATCATAGTATCACTTTTTCCTGATACATCAGCTCTTGAGGAGATTTCTCCATCACTCTAGGAAGATTGGAACTGAGCACATAAATTGTGATGTTGAAGTCCAGGAAAATGTGGAATTTGAATTATACAGCAAGCCAACAGTACTAAAAATTTAAAATAGAATCTACTTCTGTTGCCTTTCTCACGTAAAGGTCTTTGGGCTTAGCATAGGTTCAATGTAAAATAATATTTTTAAGAGTCATTAGTGAGACAGTATAATTTTGGTATATCCATCTTACATATGAGGTTTTTTTAGTTTGCCATTTACAGAACTGAAAAAAGATCAAAGGTGGTTGTAACCCTGCACTGCATAACTACATGGCTCACCCACCTCACCAGAAAAAGCCTGAAATTCTATGATTGAACACTAGGTAATAATGTTCTTAAAAATATTTTCAGAATTTAAAGTACTGAAAATTTATGGCACCTTCTAACCTCTCAAGTCTGGTCTTCCAGAAGAAGGTTTCATTGGTTCTTTCAGGAAGAACCAATGAAAAACCAAAAATTAAATTACTTCCACGGATAGATTCCTTGGAAGTAATTTACATAAGACTGTATCTCAAAGAAGATATTCCTGGGTAAATACTGATAAAGCAAACAGATATAATTTTAGGCAACTTCAAACAAAAAATGTAGTGGATTATCTAACATCAAACCTTCTTCTCATGAGTCAATCTGTGAAGTTACAAAGTATTATTAATGGTGTATTGTTAGATACAAAAAAATTAATACATGTTAGAAGAAAAGCAGGAAGTTAATTTTTTTGTTCACCTTGGTTATAAAAACTATAATTTGTACTTTTGGAGAGTCATCTCAGTAAATTCAGTCACCAAATGATTTTATTTTGTTTAGGAGCTGTATGATTGACTGATTCTTAATAAGTGCAAAAAATAGCTGTAGGCAAACAACAGTACTAAGCTTGCAGTGCACAGAAGTGAGCTGAAAAACAGATGCCAGCCCTCAGCTCTTCCTGTATAATTTGTACATGGCAACGATAGTAAAGTGATTCCTTAAGCACATTTTCTAGCTTATTATTCACTACTATCTTATTTCATGTGGCACTTCAAAATGCTCTTTTATACCTTGGTTGCTAGAACAGGATATCAGCAGCTTTTTCCTAGTGCATAAAATTGAAAGGCAGCTACTTAGAGGAGGCACCATTAAATATCTGAATTTGCCAGCAGTTAAAACTCAATTCTACACCTAGAACAGAAAAGCAATTACGATATGCTGCTGTATTTAGAAGTGTTGGCAAGTCTTGATCTCTTAAGGGTGACTTCTGTTCATAATAAGAAACACAGAAACAGCACAAGTAGATAAGGTAGAACGAAAAAAATTATCAGCATTTAAGCTTCAAACAATAAATTCCATTACATTTCAAAGATAATTTCATTTTCTAAAAAAAAAAAAGTTGATTCTCCTAATTTTCGAAATTAGTTTAGAATCACAACTTTTTCCTTCTGTTTTGTGGAAGCAATCCCAGTGTTTGACATGAAGTACTTAATCTCACTGTTCAGCTTTAAAATGAACACCGCTAACAATTCCTGACTATGCAGTGCTCAAGGGGGATGAAAATCAAATGACTTAACATTCTAATTTTTTCCCAGAATACAATCCTGCTGCCTCAGGTGAAATCAAAATAAATTCCCAGTACTGCAAAGAGTATGTGTGTTCTACCATACAGATGTGTCTTAATGGCACTGCATACAATGCAGCATGTTGAGCATTTACTGCCCATCTTGTGCATTTGTTAAAATAAAAATATACCTGGCATTTCTGAGGTAGACTCAAAAGATTAGGAGGATAAAGTTGTTAAATGCTGTGCCTTTTGTCACTGAAAAAGGTCTTATATTTGAAGGGACCAGCAAGCTGACTAGATTCCTGTATTGTTGCACATAAGCTGGATTTGCACTGACAATACAGTACAGATTATACCTTAAAACAAGATTTATTTTCCTGTAAAAGATCATCCCTCTTTATTTACTGAGCTAAGCACTTCACAGGCATTGCCTTGTCTAGAAAAAGAGCTTGGATTGAAAAAGGCTGCTGATGAATGAAGAGATATGTATCCTGTAATATATTCAAATTGTTTACCATTTATGCATTTAAAATGGTTGTAAGAAACACACTTTTGTGAAGAATTTATAATAATGTTGTCAGTTACCATATATAGCCTTTGGGAATGTAGTGACAAAGTTCTCTACTCCTGTGTTGTCCCAAATTGGAGCATGGTTGGATGTCAGCTTGATCAATCACATTCAGGTGATATTTTCATCCTAAAAGTTGAAATATCTGTTTTTTCCTTAATACTCAAAATACTCAAAACTTGTATTTTTATATATGTAAAGAATGTAATTAATAGAATCATAAAATCAATGTTAATCCAAGGAATACAAAAAATCCTTTAAAGCCACAGCAATTGCAAATGACAGGTAAAAATATTAACTTTATTTTGTTTGCTAAAAGTGAGAAAACTTACTTGATGCTGTAACAGTGTGGGGTCACTGGAGATTGATATCCTCATAAAATTCAAATTATAAATTCAAAATTAAATTTAAAATGTATTGTTTTTCTTTTACTGCTACAGCAGCCTTTCTGGTATTAAAATACCAGAAATTACTCAAAATTACTCAAATGATGTATTATTCAAATAATGGTATTTCTTTTACTTTGTCAATACAAGGTTTGTATTTGAAATGCAGCTACAGAGAAATAGTTAAGACAGGAAATTTTCAAGAATTCAGGAAAGGTGTCTCCACATTAGCCTGAAAAGAGCTCATTCTATCCCTTTTTAAATGTAACTTCTGTTTCTAAGAATTTAAGATACAAAACTGGCACGCAGAAATCCCACTAGCAGCACAACTCTGGAGCTTGTGTACCTGAAAAATGGCACAAATCGTAAGAAAGAAAATCCAGTCTCATTCATTTGATTTAGCAGATTAAACAAGGAGCAGATTCCTAAGAGAAAACTCCAACTATATGAAGACCTCTTTCAGGCCAGTTCTCATGAACACTGGCATGAATTAAATCAAGACAAGATCTAAAAATCTGGCTTAGTAGGATTTGTAATTATATGTGCCAAGGTCTGGCTTTTCTCCCTCTTTGAAGAATATCAGTCTTTCTACATGCTTTTGCATGTCTGTCTTTCTCTTCAGTACCAAATGTTTACAAATCTGTAGAAACATTCAAAATGTTACTCATTCTGCAAGTGTATTTTGGACTTAATTGATGGCAAGAGTGGTTGTTATTTTGGGTATTTTGGGTCATGGAATAGAATGATGAATTTGAGTTTCATGAGTGACCTTATGTAGAAATTCCATAAAGTAGTTCTATGCACATAAATAGATAGGAATAACAGTAACAATGTTTGTGACTCTGACCTTCATTGGTGTTAATGTGAAAGTCTGCACAGACAGGCATTTCAAATGTCATCATTTGAAGGCAAATGCTTTTTGCAAGGTAAGAGAAATATTTCCTCCTGTTATTCCTCTTCATGAAAGTGAGACTGATCCCCATGAAATGTTGAGCCCCATTGAGGAGATCTTTCAATTTGTTCTATCTTAACTGCAAGTTGAATATTTCACACAGTTTTACTTTTGATCTGGTAGATTAACTTCTATCTTTTATTGACTTTCTCTTAGCCATGGGTAGCCACCTAAAGATAGAGATTTTCCTATAATAAAATCAGGATGGACAGGGTAGATGCCAATATTCCCTAAGCAGTCCTCAAGAACTCTGTACAGCTTTTTCCCTACTGCTACTGCAACACTCAGCATGTAGAAAATATCTCTCATGGACTAATGCTCCGAATTTTTCTATTACTTCCCACCAAAAAACCCAAGTGTGTGATAAGCTGTGAAATTATGCTGAAGTCATGAGGTAACTCCCACTGCAAAACTAAAAGCTTAACTACTTTATCAATTTTAATGTAGAGGTCTAAAAGCCTGTTCTTTATATTAAAAATAGGAAAATCTAAAGTTAGAATCTTAGAAAGGAATATCACTTGTAGAACTAGACTCCTCTTACTTGTAATATGAAGCTTTTATACACATCAATGATACCTAAAATCCTCATGGAGAAAATACTATCAGCTTGCACCCAATCATAACTATTCTCTCACACTCTTAATTACTAAAAGTCATAATAAAATTTTTAATTTTACAAAGGAAGAAGTTTGTACTACCAGCTTCTTAAAAGTAGAAGACATGATATTTTTAATGCACCTGTGTTCCTACTCAGCTGACTGTTGTATCATAAAAAAATATACACTGTACATGAACTTTTGTTTCATAGCATTTACATTTCTTCCATGCATGCAAAGGAATTCCCAATCCAATCAAAATGCTGATAATCTTCAACTTGGAGATTGGGTTTATTTGAAGGACATCCAATTTTTAAAAAGTAATAAAGGTTAAAAAACAACAACAACAAAAAAACTTATTAAAACTAGCTAGCTGGCTGCCCCCAAATTTGCAAATATAAACTGAGAAGTTTCATCAACTGTACTTCTAGAAACCTCTAATGTTTTTCTCTTGAAAATAGGTCACTTCTTGGCCACATGATTTTTAACCATAACTTGCAATACAAGCACATCCAACATCACATCTGGTAAAACATATGGTAACACAAAGAGTAAAGCCAGGTAAATGAGCAAGTTTGATCCCTGCTACAGAACAATTGTGATTGGTAGATTAACTGTGAACAGGAAAAATTTTGGGGGGAAAAAAATAAGGAAAATTAGTATGGCCAAAATAAGATTATATCTATATGAATAAAGAATGAATGGCATTGGTACAAGATCTTATACTAGATTCTGGGATGCAAAACTCTGCAAAGTGCTATGAGACTGGGCTGAATATCACTTTCCTGTAAGAAATTTATCTAAAGTGTATATAAAGGGAGGATCTTCACTACTGAGCCACTAGAGCACTGCAGTCCAAGACACAGCTAACTTTGGAAGAGTCTGTTCAGTTCTACTAAAACCGTCATCTAGAAGATCACCAGTACAATGGAGACATTTCTGAAGGTATCAGACAAGATAATTAAAGGAATGAAAAGGGACCTTCTGTGCAATTCATAGAGTCCAACTTGCTTCATCAAAGGCAAAGATTAATGGGAAAGAAGGGACTTAGTCATAGCCTGTAACTATCTATACAGGTTTTTATCTTGCATTTTCCTATTCAGGAAACAAAGATATAATAGGATCCCATGAGTGGCAGTGATGGCACTGATGACAGAAAAGTTTGCCTTAGGAGTGTAGTTAAATTTTCTAACCAACATCTTTTAGAAGGATTTATGTAGTATTACTTTTGAGTCTCCCAATCTGATGATTTAAAATAATGCTTTTTAGAGCATTGTTTAATAACATGATGGTCTTTTCCAAACTAATAACCTACAGAACAACTTAACTGATAATTAGTTCTTCTAATATTAGAGGGTAAATTAATTTAGTGAATGATTCAAAGAAAATACAAGGCTAATTCACCAACAACCTAAGTAAAAAAAAAATGAGCATCATAAACCCCTATTTCATGAACAGATCTGTGATTTAAACACATTTTTGCAAAAACTCCTAAATGAAGATTAAATTCTCTTTGGTCAAGAAGTAGGTTTCTTTATTCATGAGTTCTCAGTTCTTTAAAAACATAGCATCCATTCTAATTTTGTCATTTGGGAAGGTAATACGTGGAGTTAAAATTTTGTCTATTCAGGTCTTTTTTCTGTAGGATGTGGACTACAGATAATTTGAACAGCAAAATCTCCTGTCTCTTGGGAAGTACTCGTTTGCTTTTAAACTCCAGTACACTCACTGAAATCATGCACTAAAGCACCATATCTAAAACATAGAATGCTGGGTATATTTAACAGTTTCAATTCTGTTTGCTGGTTAAAGATTAAGAGAGCAAAAGATGTCATCCATTAACAATACTGTATGAAAAGAAACAATACTGTATGAAACACAGTACTACTGAAAAGAATCACTGCAGACCGAAGTAAGTCCCACTGGGGGCCTAACAAGCACCTGCCATTTTCACGTGGTGAGAGATCAATCAGTCTCTGTATGCAGCAAGATGACCTGCCAAAAGCTGAACCACAAGGGGAAGAGAAGAAAAATGATCAATTCCCCAAACTGTGTGCTCTGCAGTAATAAAACGCTGCTCTCTAAACACTTACACGCTCTTTGCAATTGTGATATCTTGGTCAGGATCAAAATTTGCAGCAAAACCCCGTGCTGATATATAGAAGAAGAAAAGAAAAAAGGTATCCAAAATGTATTATAAAATGAATTCTCTCTATTAATGTGTAAATTCTTCACATTATGAGAAAAATAAGGTTTAGAGTTTTCAAACTGACGGTGTGGAGTACAAACAACCAGGTTTTTTTCCCTCATGTACAAGACTGCATTTCAAATTTTCCAGACTTCAATTCATTGGTTATTTGATTTCTGGTTGCCATGGAGGATTGAACTGGCCAAAGGAAGACTAAAACTTTCTAAATATGTATCAAAAACACAAGTGACAAGTGGAAATGAAAACAAGAGAATTCGATCCTGGTATTTGTCTATTTGCTTGAAAGTGTACCAACATCCCTAAAAATTCATTTATCAAGCAGAATAGCCAAAAAAAATCACAGAATTTTGCAGATGATTCAAGGTCCTACCAAAGGTCCAGGCTGTTACCAGTTTGGGTTGGTTTCAGGGCATGTATAAACATTTATGTGTTAAGGTAAGGAAAGCCAACATCAATTTGCAAAGATGAGAAACCATGAATGAAATCTCTAGACATTACTATTCTTTCCTAGGAAATCAAGTACTCAAACTCATCTTAACAGCTGACATGATCAAACAAAATTATCTGGAATTCTAGGGGAAGCACGTAGATCATAAACTTCTTATACGATTAGCCTGGATTTTAAAATATTTTCATGTTCTCTCTCAAGTGTTCTTAAAGCCACTCTGCCACAATATGAAGTGTGATTTTTCATCTCCTGTTATACAGAAGACAGCTGGGAAGCAGTACTACAGTAGTAAATAATACAGGATGAGAATCTTTTTGGTATACAGAAAAAAACCAAAGAGGCTTATTAGAGGTATTTATTTCAATTTTCTCTTCACTACTGTTAAAAGCAATGATGGTTATACTAAAAATCCTCAATTAGAAACATCCAAAGCTGTCTTTCAATGTAATAAAAGAAGTCCAAACTAGCAAAAATGAAAAATAAAGAAGACAACCAAAATTTCAAAATAGGGTATTATTCTTCATTAGTTGATTGGAAAACTACTTCTGTTTGAAACAAAACAATGCAAATGATCTGAGAAAAGAGTGTGCTTCTCATTCACTGGAGAAATTTTTCAAGAAGTGTTCATCCTTACACAAATATCTTTAAACTATTATTAAGGTCATGGTCTGCAGAGGTTATCTGCTGAGCAAGTAACTGTAGTGTTAGCTGAAGAGAGATCCAAAGATGGCTAAAAATGTTACATCAAACTTGAAGAAGAAAAAACATTACTTTCTCATAAACAGACAGGCTTTTAAATAGTTCAGTTCTGCCAGTTCCTGCTTTAGTCTATTCTCTGTGGCTGCAATTAGGTTTCAGCAAATCCACCTCCCCATTAGTTTTGCTCCTCAAACATCATTGTCGATATATTTAATTTTAATATCACACCTTCAGTTGTCTCATGGAGACAAAAACAACGTAACAGTGGGTGGACTGTACTGCTCTTGAATCTGAGGTAAAGTTCTGACTTTAATGGAGGGAACAGGTAGACTTCCTCTGATTACTGTGGTATCATGGTTTAACTCACAGACTCTATAAATGAACACATCTCTAGGGTTTGCACCATAAATCCTGTTATCACTCAGTGCCTTGACAAAGTTCTACACATGAAATCTCAGTAAATTCACTTGTACAGTTAAAAAAAAAAACAAACAAAAAACCAAAAAAACCCCAAAACTCAATGAATGACAGTTGCATAGATAATCTTTAAGAAAACATTTATAATAATGATACAAAGATAGAAAATAAATGAAACCCAAAATCAACATAAAAATCTCATCCTACCCTCCAACAGAGCCACATATATGAAGAGGTAAACTGAAAATAATTTCTTTCACACAAAACAGAAGAGATTTCAAACTGGAATATGTAGCATCCTTGCCTATTAAATGAGAAGAAATTTATTCTTTCTTTTTGGCCACAAATATATACCCTGCACTTTTGTTTGAGAGCTAAGTATAAAAATGCTGAACAATACTGAAGTCTGTACTGGTTGCTTCTTTTTCAAAAAATACGGAGGCTGTTAAGACAGATAGTGTTAATATGAACACATTCTGGAAAGAGAGCAGTCAGGCCAGACAATAATATAGACATGCTCCCCTGGAGAGAGAGCAGTTAAGCCAGACAGCATATGAACCAACTCTCTAAAGGAGAAACCCTGGCAGACAGCTCCCTCCTATGGTGTTACCCCCAAGAGGCTTTGCAACAGCTATGTAAATCTTTTGTATGCCATTGGCCCTTTCCCTTTGCTTCCCCCCTAATCCCTCTGTTGATTGGTCCTTCCCTGGATCCCTCAGTTGATTGGTTCTCCCCTGAATCCCTCAGCCAATTGGCTCAGATGTTTTACCCTGCCCCCGCCTTCCCTATATAACCCTCTGCTTTCCCTGGCCCTTTGGCACTTCCTCACTGGACTCCTCCTCTGAAGAAGAAGCTGGATAAAGCCTCCTGTGGAATTCCATACAAAGGCTGCATTTCTTCCTTCAGTGCTGCCCCAACAGCTGATCTCACTGAAGAGCTTGAAATCACTCAGCAGGAAGAAGAAGTGTCTGTGCCTCTGGGATGGCCTTCTAAGGATGCTTCTCCAGGAAGGTCATGGCACCCTGACCACTGCCTGCCGTGACAAAAATCCACTTCTAGGATGACATATCTTAATAGCAAGTTCTGTGTATGAATTGTGTATCACTTAGGCTTACTGTGATGCAATGCCTGTGGAAGAGATTCAAAGGTATAGCTGTGCAATAATACTCAAATTTAAATACTTTTTCTAGGAATAGCAGACTGAACTAAATGATGCCTAAAATGATATTTAGAGGTCTTACATCAAGACATCATCTAATATCCAGCTTTGCCTAATCATGAAAGCATTTCACTCTCTACCCAGTTCTCAGTTTGATCTCAGCTTTCCCTGTGTTTTTATATTGAATATCAATGTGTGTGCATTGACACGGATACACTGGGAAGCATGTGCTCTAGGGAGAGCACTGTCTTTCTTGTGCCTAAGCTTCTCTATGATCTACTGTGCCTAACCTAAATTCCACTTAACTCCCCAGAAAACTGCAAACATTTTTATCGTCAGTCTCAATCTAAAAAGCAATGGAAAACACACTGCCTAACTCCTAGGAAGCAACCTAATGGGTGTCATCCATATTCTTTGCAATATAAGCTATAAAAGTGTGTATTCACAGCCTGAACCATATTGAAAAGTTTCCAAGAGCTCAGCTTCTAAGTCTGAATAAAAATTTGTAAATATTGTATCTCAGGTATTTTAAAGAATGTCAGAGTATTTTTCCTGGATCATTAGCAAGCACACTGGCCAGTTTATGCTGAAAGGGACTTCTCTTATCATTGCAGAAGAAATATTTTAAAAGTACTATTGTGTTTAACAAATTAGAAGGCCTCCTCTGAGTATCCATAATATATATTTACAAACAACTTTAATTAAAACACATATCTCTGTACTTAACTTAAAGCCTGTATTTCAATCTGACTGCCTTATGATTTTTAAAGGTTCCTGTACACATGCACATACATTTTGAAAAACAAATATAAACAAAATATGACAGAATAAACACTGATTAGAACATTTTGTAACATCATTACCATACCCAATTTACATGGCACAAATCTACTAACATCTGCAGTGATACAGAAATCCTCAACATCTTTCACATCATGAAGAATAAAACAGCCTTTTTTTTTTTTTCTTCATTTGGTACAATAAATAAAACAGTGTATTTCACTTATTTTGCATTTAACAAGAAGCCAATGAGTGTCATTACAGCATATTACCATCAAACATGAAAAGGGAGGAGGTGGAAATATGATGCTGAGCCATTCAAGTAATCTGTTAGCCCAGGGCCTAGAACAAGAAATTACCTCCATCAGGCATGAATTAATTGTTCTGGGAGGCTCCAAGATGAATAACCTAGACTACAGTATCACCTCCCTTGGCATTTTTCACATTTCTTCATTTAATTCATCCATACATAACAGTTTAATTTTAAACAAGGAACAATCTATTAAAGCTGATGAAAAACATACTCTTATGTACACTAAAATGCAGAAAGTTCTGAAACCATTGCTGTTAACTATTTGCAAAAAATATAAAGTCCCTGTTTATTTAGATGGACATTGTTGTTTGGCTTTTAACTGGGAAAATGTTTCCTTGACTCTTAATAGGAAAATAAAAATCTGCCAAAAATTAAAATATATTCTGAAGGCTGCCAACTCTTGATGTAAAATGAAATTATATTGCAATTATATCCATAGTGTGCTTGCACAAAGATGCAACGACCATCATCCATTCAGACCTTACAAAAGAAAGCTCAGCTTAACACTCAGCTGCCAGATCTTTGCTTCAGTTGAACCGTTTAACCCAATATCCATTTGTATTAATAAATTAAATACTAAAGTCTTTATTCAGCTTGAAATAGCAACTAGTCGTCCCCTAATGAGAGTGGAGTGTACTTACCTAATAGTAACACATCTGTGATTTGATATTATAGTCTGTCCATCTGAACATTTTTAAAAGACAGTTCAGCTCCATTTCAGATCTGCAGAAGTTCATTCAACAAAATATTAACTCCCTGTGAAGTCCTACAGACAAATAACTGTTGACAACCTCTTTAATTTGCAGTTACTTCCACAGAGCCATGTGGTAGCAATCTATCATCCACAAGGTTTCTCATCTCTTTGCTCTTTTCCTTTGTCCACATCCTTTGCCCTAGGCATTCTTCTGCTTCACAAAAATGAACTGCTTGTATTTCAGAAAACTTGAATGCAAAATATTATGCATTTGCAAGCTTCCAAATCCAACAAAGCCACTGTGCCGAAAGTGAGCACTTAGATTCAGGAATATGAAATGAAATCACTGAGACTTTCAGCTCTTAACCTTGGCAAACCAGTTTTGAAACAAAAATAAGGCCAGAGACACCTTTTACCAAACCACTTTCCCAAGGGCCACTGCAGTTGTCAGTATTGCAGTGGCAGCTAGCGCACTGGGTATTGAACAGGTTGTTGAACAGATATTGATTTTTCTACTCGTGCTGTTTGCCCACATTTCTCTTCCACTCAACTGAAACCATCTCAGAATGGTCTCTTCCTAGCCATCTCCATGTGTATATTCCACACTCTTTCAGGTGTGGGATACCACACCTCCTCCCACACACTTCCCAGGTGAAGAACTATTATCATACTTTAATATAACCTAAAAAGTTATTATCTAATCATGAGATCATTCTGAAAAACAGTTTATTACCATTAAAGATTTTTGACTACTTATTCTCTGTTACTCAGGACTTTTTATTTTTTAAAATTATGTTCCAGAAACATCACATACTTTTCCAAGGACAAAAAATGAAATAATCATTTTAATGTGTATGTGTCATTTCTCATGTAAATTAATGGATGACCTAGTCCTTGGCTCATAAAATTCTTGCTTATTTGCCTTTATTACCATGCATTACCAATGACATATAAGATACATCCCTATCTGCTATTTTAACAAGCACTTCTACTAAATTATTGTAATTAAGGTAATTAATAATTACAATTTATTTTGAAATTTTACTTCCAAAAATATTATCAGCAGCAAAATCTCCATCACTAACAACAGACCACTCTGCACCACTAGGCAAGGGAAAGGTAGCTCCAATAGAGCAAATAAAGCAGCAAAATGAACTTTTTTAAAATTAATAGCTGCTGGACTTCTCATACTGGTTATATATTTCTTGTCCTTTCTACATTTTTCATGTTCACCCTAATTTTTAGAGGAAATGGTTCCATAGGATTATAAAAGACAAATCATTCCTCCTAGAAAGATCAAATTGCTCCTGTGATCAAGTCAAGTAATTCAGCTTGCTCTGGCTCTATGGAGGCAGAGAACTCAAGGAGCAGCAGCCCCTTAGATCACTGGGTCACTGTCCTCTCTGTATGAAGATCTAATTCAAATGACCCAAGTGACTAGGCACTCACTGTAGATGAAAACTCTCTGATTAACCCTTGCCATGTCTATGTTGTCTTCAGAGAACTTTTGTTCATGTGATTTCTAACATTTAAGATGCAGTTCATGATTAAGCAGCAATGGGGATCTACAGCAAGGCTTTAACTGAAGCACCACTCTGCAGCAATAACCACCTCACCTGAAACCTGCCTGAGCTGGCAGATGACACTGCAGGGATAACAGTGTAGGTGAGGAAATCTAAGATTTTCCAGAAACTTTCACAGAGATTTTTCCAGAAAAGTTTTAGGAGGGCATTGGCATGTGTAGTTGTATTAATAACTTTTGTATTAATATATTAATTAATAATTAAGGGGCAAATAATTCCCCTTTCCAAACCCTCAGTCCACTTCTGACTCTTGTCATCTACACTATGGAGTTCCCTCTAGAGGTGCAGGAAAGTATCATTTTATGGCAGCAATTGTAAGAGCTATGGGAAGATTTCTGATTTTAAAAGGCACGGTTGGACCAAAATATTCTACTGGAACATGTACTATCAACACTACAAAACCAGAAATGCATCCTATTTTACAGGGCTAATAATCTTTAGTGCAGTTATCTTATTCTTTCATCGTTTTATTGTCTCGTAATGGAATACCATTTTTTAAGGATATTGTTCCAGATAGTATCAGAGATTTAAGAAATACAACCTATTAGTTTCTTTCTGCACTTATATTAAGCCCCTTAAGAATAACTCACTTGGAAATAACTTGTGAGAAATAGTATCTCTATCTTATGGGCTTTTACAGAACTCAGCTTTATTTTTATGGATGTTGTTCATTTACTGAAAAGGTTAAAGATCTCTTAAAGTGTTTCATTATTCACAGCAACAGAACTTTAAACACATTCTATGAACAAAAATTCCAAACACCACCCCCCCCCAACCTGCAATTTAATTGTTTCTGCCATTATATACTGGCAGTGAAAACCCTAGATTTTTCTTACATTGTATAGTACGTTATAATAGGGTGGAGTATGATGAAATATACATATGTGGTGCTGGTCAACAGAATATTACCAAATCCAGCTCAATAAATTCTGATTTTCTATGTTGACCAGATTCAGAAAAAAACCGACCACCATCAGCAAATAAGGTAAACAAATGGGGTTTCAATCCTGCTACCACGGAAAATAAAAAAGAGCAGAATTTTCATCTGCTGAGGAAAAGTCACTTCTGTAAATCACTTCTGCTTCAATTGCTGGCTTCTCTGAAAGTACAGGCTACATAGAAGGGTCAATGCTTCTAGGGCTGGATCACACTTTAGGCCAGAGCCAGCTGTGAGGAGTGGAAGCTGGCTAATCCTGAGCCTTGCAGGTGCCCTCATGCAGAGAAATATATGGTTAGAGACAAAGGTCTATACTAGCCTGGAGAAAAGGAGGCTGAAAAGACCTTATCACTCCCTGCAACTATCTGAAAGGAGATTGTATCCAGGTGGTGGTTGGTGTCTTTTGACAAGTCACAGGATAAGAGGAAATGGCCTCAAGTTCCACTGAAGGCGCAGGGTGGTAGGGGAATGTGTCTGTGTGTGTGTTAGATTGAATGTGAGGTCAAACTTCTTCACCAAAAGGGTTGTCAAACATTGGAAGAGGCTACTCAGGGAAGTGGTGGAGTCACCAGCCCCAAAGGCAATTAAAATATGTGTAAATGTGACACTTAGGGACGTGGTTTAGTGGTGAACTTGGTTGTATTATGATAATGGGCTCAATGATCTCAAAGGTCTGTTCTAGTGAAAGTGAGTCTATGATTCTATGATTTTTTTCATTCCTGTCATAATGATTGTTTACCCCTGCATTTGTAAGTAGGAACAAAACTACCACTGAAAAAGAAATGAGAAAGTTTATTTAGGAACATTCTTCTCTCTGAATATGAATTAGTCGACTATTCTTGAACTAATGGTCAAAGAATTCAATGCAATTTTATTAATACAGCATGCTCACAAAATGTGACTTAAAACACGTATCAAGAATTCATACTTTATGCTGTAGTCAATAAAGTACAGTATGTCTTCATTCTTGTTGATACTAGCAAAATTTTCACGACATATACATGATTTGGGAGTAGGACTGTGCCTGAATCAAGGCCTCATTAAAAACAAAACAAAAGAAGGAAAAAAAAAGGAAAAAGGAAACCCCCAAAATAGAAGGAATTTCTGAATTATTTATAGAACTCTTGAGAGCTCTGTCATATCTTTCCAGTGTATCATTTTGCCAGCAAAGCTGTAACAACCTCAGACTTTAAAAACATGTGATATATACAAAATCAATCAATAAAAATCTGAAAACATCAGCAATAACACGCTAACTTTATTACTTAGCACTCCTAACTTGGTTTTTGATCATGAAGTTTACAAGTCTCTTCTCAAACTATTATCTTTTCAGTCTGTGAGTGATAGAATTACAGAATGTTAAAGGGTGGAAATGGACATTATGGATCATCTAATCCCAACCACCCTTGCCATGTGGAGAGACCATGCTGACCAAGGCCTTATCATTCTGGCCTTGAACACTGCTAAGGTTGGGGCATCCACAACCTCCCTGAGCAATCTGTGTCTAACAAACCTCACAGTAAAACATTTCTTCCTAATATCTAACCTAAATCTCCCCTCTTTCAATTTATACCCATTACTCCTTGTCCCATCACTGCAGTTCCTGATGTAGTGTCCCTTTCTGGTTTCCTGGCAGGCCCTTTCTAATACTGGACAGAGAACATATGAGGTCTCCACACAACCTTCTGCAGGTTGAACAGCTTCAGCTTTCTCAGCCTGTCTTTGTAAGGGAGGTGCTCCAGAGTCCTCTTATCAGGTTTGTGCCTCTCCTCTGGACTTGCTCCAACAGTTCTTATGTTGGGCACACCAGAGCTGCCTGCAGAAATTCAGGTGGGGCGTCACAGGAGCAGAGCACAGGGGGGAATCACCTCCTTTGACCTGCTGGCCATGCTCCTTTTGATGCAGACCAGGTTGGATTTCCAGGCTGTGAGTGCACATTGCTGGCTCATGTTGAGTTTCTCATCAACCAACACCCCCAATTCTTTCTCTGCAGGGCTGCTCCCATCACTCCTTCACCCAGGCTGTATTTGTACCTTGCATTGTCACGACCCAGGTGTGGGACCTTGCACTTTGCTTTGTTGACCTTCATCAGGTTTACACAGGCCCACTCCTCAAGCCTGTCCAGGTCCCTCCAGATGGCATTATCCCCTCCCTCTGGTGTGCTGATGGCCTCACAGAGCTTGGTGTCAGCAGCAAATTTGCTGAGGGTGCCCTTGATCCCACCACCCACATTGCTACCAAAGATGCTGAACAGCATGGGCTGCAGTAGTGACCCCTGAGGGGCACCATGCCACACGTGGACAATGAGCCCCTGACCACAACTGTGCCTGCAGCCCTCCAGCCAGCTCTTTATCCACTGCAGGGTCCAGCCATCAAATCCATGTCTCTCCAGTTTGGAGACCAGGGTGTCACATGGGGCAGTGTCAAACCCTTTGCATGTCCAGGTAGATGATGTCAGTTGTTCTGCCCCTGTCCCCCCAGTGCTGTAGCCCTGTCCTAGAAGGTCACCAGGTTTGGCAGGCATGATTTCCCCTTTGTAAAGCTATCTTGGCTCTCACCAGTCATCTCTTTATTTTCCACGTGCCTTGGCACAGTTTCCAGGAGAATCTGCTCCATGATCTTGCCTGGCACAGAGGTGAGACTGACCGGTCTGTAACTCCCCAGATCTTCTGCTCTTCTCATTATAAAAATGGGGGTTATATTTCAGTTTTTTGGTCATCATGGACTTCACCTGATTGCCACAATTTTTCAATAATAATGGATAGTGGCTTAACAGCTTTGTCTGCCAGCTCCCTCAGGACACATGGACAAATCTCATCAGGTCCCAAGGACTTGTTCACATTCAGGTTCCTTAGATGTTATTGGACCTAGCCCTCTCCTACAGAGGGCTGAGGGTCTTCCTTCTCCCAGTCTCTGCATTTTGCCTTTCTCAAATTGGGTGGCATGGCTGGAGCACTTGCTGTTGAAGATTGAGATATAGAAGTCATTGAGAACCTCAGCACTCTCTTTTTTCCAGGGCAGTAAGGTCTCTCTTTTTCTTCTGGAGAGGGCCCACATTTATCCCTAGTCTTTCTCTTGCTTGTAGTGTATCTGTAGAAGCCCTTCTGTTATCCTTAATATCCCTGGCATGCAAATAATTGTGGCTCTGATTTTCATTTGTTTGTTTTTGGTTTTGTTTTAGGGTTTTTTGTTTTGTTTTTTGTTTGTTTGTTTGTGGTTTTTCATTTTTGTTTTTGTTTTTTGTTGTTGTTGGGTTTGGGGGGTTTCTTTGTGTTTGTTTTTTTGTTGTTGTTGTTGTTGTTGGTTGGGGTTTGGTTTTTTTTTTTTCTATTTTGTTCAGATTTTGGTTAAGCAGAATTATACTGTAATGAAAATTTCCTTGAAAAGCCATATAAAACCTGATGTGCAGATACTTCACTCTTTACAACCTAGCTACAATACTTTTCTAAGATATGGTGCCGATTTTTTATGTAATGCTCAGTTTCATGGCAGAAGCCTTTGCATGCCTACAGACATTTATATGGCAGATGCTTGGTATGTCATATTTTTTGTTTTCCTTTCAAAATTTGTGTTATTTCAATGCATATTCTCTGTACTTTTTTAATTTAGTGAAGAGCTGACAAATACGCTCAGTACTGTACCTTCCAATAGGACTAATACTCAAATACAGCCTGCTTTGTCATCAACATCTGTAACACTTTGGGAGGTGCTTCAAAATTTGTTTCATTTTAAAGTTCATAAATTTGAGGCATTTAAAATAAAAATACATTATAAAATCATGCACTTCTGGCTTTCATTAAAATGTTTATATTGCGGAGAATGTGATTTTGTCAGTATCCTTTATTTCCTTCAAGTTAAACCATTAAAAAGACAATTATTTTTCCTTAGTGTTAGAGTTTTATTTCATATGTTGAATCAAAAACAAATAAAAACTTGGCAGAAAACACACCATAAGAGGATGTTTTGACCCAGTTCAATTTTGACATTCCTAAATGAAAAATAAATTACTTCTAGAGGATAGAATGGGAGTGGATTTCTACATTACTAAGTATATACATTGTTCTCATAAAAGCCAGATGACAACCCAATGAGAACAGTGAGGCTATTTCAGCAATGCAGGTAGAGACATTTTCACCCTTTCTTGAGCAGAACAGTTGCATAGTATGCTACCAAAGAATTCTTGATTTGATTTTAAACATCTGCCAGTGGTCTTACACTTTTTATCATTTGTTAAGAAGGTCTAAGAGATTACTGATGAAACACAGACGTTTGAGAAAGCATTCATACTGTAATTAGAGGACCTTCGACCTAGCATTACTATTATTATTATTATATAACACACATTTATTCTTCAAGTCATACCATTGATTTCAGTAGAGCTAGTTACATCAAGAAAAAGACAAAAGAGAAAACAGCAGTTCACAAAGGAAAAAGAAAGATGAAAGGCATGATGTTTAACATAACAAAGCCTACTGAAAATCAGATGATTAAGTACAAGTATGCACTTAATGAAATGGAGGTGAAAGCAGTGCTGCTCTCCATGTCAAACTGTCTTCTGGAATGAGAGTAACAGGAGATGATTTGATTTAAAAACAAAGACATAAAATGTGACTGCAAAAATAAAGCTAGACATCAAACTTAAATGTTTGGAAGTTTCCTCCCTCAAATGCATTTTGCATCACACCCCCAGCCTCCACTGAACATGTTTACTGCAGCACTATATGGGTAAATCTGATCCTCTGGACTGCCTGCAATAGCCAAGATATCCACAGCCTCTGTTCAGATTCCCTAATGGCTCCAAGTTCTTATTTTTCCACAAATAGCAACTTACTATGAAAAAATTTCAAAAATCAGCAGAAAATTCTGCAATGATCACCATGATCATTTAGCCAAGTAACACAAAAGGAAAAGGCAAGCCACCTAAAAGGTTAGGTGAAAAACATCTAAATCTTCCAAATTCAATCTTTTAATTTGCATATCGTTTAGAATTTATGTTTATTAGATCTCTCTGAAGTTAATATTAAATAAAAAATGTTCATTCTTGTTCTAAACTGAGACCTCTCTACTATTTCACATAAGTGATGAATTTCATGCACTTTGTCTTTTCTTCAGGGGCAACTTTGGAATTCTTTGGTAAGCGCAAATGGGGAAGAATAGCAGTGTTGGCTGAAAAAAGCTAACTAAGTATCCATCAGCAATTGTTGATGGCCCAAAGGCATTGGAACTATGAAATAAAGACAGACAGATTCCTTAGGTTTTGTCTTAGAATAATTTAATCTGCAGTATTGCAATCAGAAGCTGACATGGCTGAAAACTAATCTGGCAAAAAGTGGTGCTATTTTGCATCCCAGACATTTCCACAAGCACTTAGTGCCTGACCAAAACAGAGGTCAGACATTCAGACAGTGAGGTGGGAGAATAGGAATGGGACAGTCTGGGTTTAGATTGGTTTAGAGTACCATAAAACTGCACTGTCAGTTGAAAGAAAGGATCTTATTGTACATGTTGCTGATTGATTTTACTGTCCTATCCTTGCCTGGTTTAATTTAGATCAAGGATCAGCCAATTTTATTCATTTCCAACCTCTTGTCTCATCCTTCTAATGAGATTGCTAAAAATCTAACAAAGAACAGGAATAGCCTGAGCTTTGGGCTATCACTTTCCTATCACAATGTAAACTGAACTGTCTTTCTGCATACCCCTGCATGCTCATGTACAACTGACCAGGAGGAGTAGCTGAAAGCCAAACCTCATGGGCAGGAGTTAACTAGAACAAAAAACTGGCAACTTCATCCTTAAGATCTGCCCTCAAGGTAAAGAATCTTATGTGCAGACTGAGTATTACTGAGTATTTCTATTCCAAATGGTTAATGAAAATACAGCAGGGCAATACTGGAAAACAGAAATGTCTGGTATGTGTCTACCTTTCACAGTTTTTCAATAACACTTAACAGCTTAATATATTTTATGCTTTTGAAACCATTCTTAATAAAATACTGTTAGACTTTTCACAAGTCTGTCACTTCCTGGGCCACCTCGACCTAGATCAATACACTCCTGTTAAGTGTTATTATGCACTGTTCACAAGTCCTCCATCAGTATCTTGTTGAAATGACAGGCCTTTCTGAATTAATTTTCGAGTATGGTTTTAAGAAATGTGTCAAATGTTATTATAAAAATCTCTGAACTAAAACACCTTTTTCTTTTCCTCTTCCTTTATTCACTGCTTGGGTTTTTTTCAGTCCAAGAATTCTAGCTTGCTTTGCATGACTTAACAGAAATCTTTGGGGATATTCTTAAAAATAGAAATGTTCCAAAATGGATATACATGTGCAACAACTTCAGCTTCTAACAATTGTGTCATGAACATTTTCATTGTGCAAAATGTGTGTGTAAGAATATTAGCATTTTAAATTCTTGGTGTTGACATGACATACCAGTTTCCAGCCTTCATAAGTTTATGTTACATGCCTGCAAAAAAAGTTTTAAACTAGTTCTGCACTAGTCTTTCCAGCTTTCTTCCTTGTTTGCATTATCAATTTTTTTTTTGACACCTACAATGTATTCTGTAGTCCCCTTCAGTTCAACCATAAGGCAATCAGCATCTGTTGAACCCCTTCTTACAGTGTCTTGTGCTACTTAGCTTAAGGAATTGCACAAGTAATCTCCAGATTTGTTTCCTTAGATAGTCTCTCTTTGTATTCACTTATTAAATGAAAATTGATTTTCCCATATTCTGCAAGAAATCAGAACCTTCAGACAATATCAATCTATCATGCAGCATACATGGTCAGAGCAGACAGAACTGTCTCAAATTGTCTGATTTAGCAGATGAGGAATGAGATTTAGTTGCTTAACACCGACAATAAGTGAACCAGCACCTTCTGCCTGACTTCCAGCTGTCACCCCACAAGGGCACTGGTCTATAGGTTCTGTGTTACAGATGATCACTCTGTGCAAGGTGCCATCAATAATCTTACGTACCTGAATGCACTAAAATGATAAGAAAAGTAAATTAAATCACATTTGGAATGTCTTTCTGTTATGCTAAGAATTATCAAAACACAAAAAAGCCCTAATATTACCATTACTCATAGGAAATTGGCTTATCTGTTGCTTCTAGTCCATCTCAGTACTAATTCTTAACATGCTAATTTTTCAGACCAGTTACCATATTATTTCAGTATTTGGAAAGGCTTATCTAAATGCAGATGGTGACCAAGGTGTTAAACAATAATCAAAAAATCTAGTATGAGGCTCTTCACATACACTCTTTGATGGGCCTGAAAATATTCCAGGCAGATACCTGAACCATCCAATATAGGTGTGAATTTTCTATGTCCTGAGCCTTGCATTTTTAAATTTAGGCTATTTTTTTGTTTTTTGGAAGATGAAAGAGAATCCTAGCCCCATATAAAAACATAATTTTTTACTGGTGTCCTGGAAAATTATGCAATTTAGAAAGAATTTCAAATGGAAGTATTTTCTGTTTATCAGGGCCAACTTAACTTTTTAGGCATTTCTTAAAATGCAGCTTTTAAAATCTTTGAACACTTAAATATTCTTAGACATCAACAATTTATTGTGTGGGTTCACACTATGATATAGTAGCCAATGAACTTGCCAAGTAACAGATATGGTTCTATTTACCTCAGAATTCTGGCTTCAAAGTATAGGAAAAAAAAGAAAAAAAAAGTTTTCCCTGGTATTTTTTACTGAAAACATAATTAATTCCACAAACCCATGAAGTAGATGATTGAAAATTGTTAATATTGCCTTGTTTACTTACTGAAAGTGACAGTTCAGACCTCAAACTCATTAAAATGTAGCTCATTTTACAGTGCAGTAACTACTTTTAAATATAGATTAATCTATATAACAAAGAAAAGCCATCTTACATAAGCATTCATCAGAATGCTTAATCTAAAGCTGGCCTGTCTCTTAAGTAAGCATAGTAAAAATGAACTGAATGCTAGAACAGCCAATATGAATATGAGTTAAGTAATAGGAATCCTGAAAGAAAAAATATCTCTAGAATCTTATCTATCTAAAAATTCTGCTTATTTATTTGCACAGTAATTGCAATACCTATGCCCATGCAGAAGTGGGCATTCTTATTTTCTGTAACTTTAAAAAGAAAAAAGAAATTAGTACATTATAATTCATTATAATCTGAAAAGACATGTTCTAAAAGTGAAGAACAAAATTGAAGTTTACCTAATTTCTTCCAAGGATTTACTTAGATGTGAAAAAATTATGATTTCATTTAGCATGCCATTTTATTACAAGGGTTTTTTGGTGTAAATTTTGGTCTCTTTTCAGGCAGTGTGGATCACTGAATATCAACAGAACCAGTATTCAGCATTCATGACACAGGAAAGTGGCTAATCTCTTTAAGGTGGTTCTTTAAATATCTGACAGCTCCTTTCAACCTAAAGTCTACAAAAATCACAAAATCTTTGCTAGCATTTTGGCTCAGGACTTGAAGATCAGTTATTTGACGTGAAGAAGTGTATTTTGATAAGGATAAGGGAAATTAGAATGTACAAGTTTCAACACATTGGTGTGACAAAGAAGTGCACAGCTTTGAAAAGACTGTACTAGCTGAAGCATTACTAATATGCAAGAAAACCTGTGTATTTTGGAGGAATAGTATGGCCCCTTCATGAGATGCTTCAGCTTCATGAGGATTTTATTTCTATTTAGATTTCTCTGTGCATGTAGTCCTTAAGACATGGTCCCACAAAAGTCATCCTACCACTCTGCTTGTAAATTGTCTAAAGGGACTATTCTTCTCTAACACAAGAATTAGAAATATGATATTTAACTTCTGAGAATTACAACATCCAACTCCCATGCTACCTTGCCTGGAAATTAACAGAAAACAATCTACTTCCAACATTATCAAAGATGACACATTTGTACATTAGGATATCTTTTGTAAACCATGAGAGTAATGGAAACTGCTAAAGCATTAAAATATCTTGTAAGCCATGGAAATAAATAGGTTGAATGTAGTCCTTGCAGTACACATCTATAGAGTGGCTACTGAAGCACATGGCTATAACATGTAAAAAACTGGTATTTGCTCTCATGGTTTATGTTAGTAGTACTGAGAAGAACACCAAAATAATACAAAACTATCAAATTGTTCAGTTAAAGCATTGTACAATGACTAGGACTGATTATATAGATATGCTGTTACACTAGAATGAGATGCTAATTAAAAGTAATCTAGTTCTGGAAGTTCATATGTACAGGCACAGATGCAGATATTATCAGTTTTTGATCTCAACAATATCTGCCAAAGATGTTCTGCAGACAGTGTTCATGTTCTACCCTTTCTCAATTTGGTGTGTATGTATGAAAGGTAGAACACATCAATGTTTTAACTGAAAGTTATTCCAGGCTATCTTCCAGTTATGTGGTGTGGTCTTGGAAAATCTTAACCAAATATCAATTTCAGAAGCACCCTACTGAGACCTGAGTTAGTTTTAAAGTACTTTGTGATGTATAATGCTTAGTGAAGCAATGGTCTCAGAGCCCACAAAACTGGCTGTCAGAAGGACTTAAGAATGCAAATGATTCTTAGTGGCAAGAAAGAGAGAGGTTTTCTTAAATCAGACTTCTAGATAACTAACTAGATATTAAGAGTGAGTATATTTGAGCATGACCCAAAAGAGTTAATGATCTATTTCACCACAAAAGTGTATTTGTGAGAGCCCTTTCTGCTGCTGTTAAGATCTTCCACAAGACAGTGGCAGGTGTGCCATCATGAGGAGGGACACACAGAAAAAGAAAAGACAGAGAAGACATGGGGACTCAAATGGTGTAAGCTCATGGACTTTGAAGCAAAGGTAGTGCCATAGGTTAAATATTGCCAAAGATCCCGATTCTCCAACAGTTGACTATAAACAATGAAAAATTCAGGATCCTAATTTCCTGCTGAAAATTGTCCTCTGTAATCTTGGTCCACATGTAGTGTTCCTGTTACAATTCAGACAGTGAAGGAACTTAGTAGATGAACTGCTGACAGATCTATAATGTGGACACTGAAGCTATGGCTATGACATGTAAAGAATTGGCATTATTGTATCTCTTTTATAAGGTGACTGCTGCTGACAAAAGGGAAGGGTGAAAATTAATTTGGCATGGCATGCATGCAACATTTCACTGCTCTAATCTGATGCTGCCTGAAAGCCTGTTTTGGTACGTATTGTATCCTAGAATGACACAGAACTAGAACTGGCAGGATGTCAAAATACTTCCAAATTAACCAAAGCTTAACCAAATGAAATCAACTGAGCTGTGGAGATGTGAAATGTACATTTATAAACACTCAGAGTTGGAATGTAGGTGAGGCTAAATACAGGAATATCAGTGTTATGTGAATACCTAACAACAGGAATATTACCAATAAGGACATTTATACGTAACAGTATTTTTATTTCTAAGTCGATCTGAACTGCTAAACCTCTTAAAATCTTAAGTCAGGACTCCCAAATTCACTGACTTAGTATAGAGCTAAGAATTGTTAATCTTACTTTTACTGCTGGGGAAACTGAGGCAGAGAGGTTCAGTGACTTACCCAAGGCCACAGAGGGAGTCACTGTCAGAGCCAGGATTAGAGCTCAGGAGTTTCTGGCTCCCAGTTCCCAAGCTCAGACCACTAGACCATGGCCTCAGGATATTTCCAGCTGATCTTCAGTCTAAAAAAAAGTAAATTCTCAAGTACGTTACAAATATGTAACATATATATATATGTATATTTATATGTGTATACACATATATATATATATATATTTCTTTTTACCTGAATGTAATGGTATGAGTGAAAACACATTGCTCATAAGTCAATGCTGAAAATCAAACCAGTATATTTTATCTGAGTTACCTTAATCATACATATATGTATGATAAAGCTCTGCTGAAAAAATTATGATTTAAATTACAGCCAATACAAATAAGTATTGTATTTTTCAGGGTAAGGAACAAACTGCCTTTCCAACCCAGCCAGCGTGTCATTTATATTAATGGTGAGGAATGATAAGTTGCTCTGTGTGTAAGTAAACTCTATTAAGAAAGTCAGGTCCCTTGGTGAAGCTAGATCCTTAGTAAATTTTACTAGCTAAGCACTGAGCTCCATGTCAGAGTAATTACACCTTTTATCCACTGTGAGCTCTCTCTTAGCTTCTCCCTATTCCTTAATTTCCCACTTCAGCTAATTTAGCAGTAAAATCGCCAAGGTTTAAAAGGTTAGGTACCGAGGAACTGGCGCACGAATGTTCTGCTAAGCTCCGTGCATTGAAATCGCATTATGTAGAGAGAAGGAATTAATTAAGTAACAATTAGGCACTGATGGATCATTGACAACATATATACACTTGGGTGCTAAAAATTAATCTCCCCTGTAAAAACAACACATTGTGCATCTTCTCATCTATACAAGCAAGTTTTACACTTGAAATATAAAATGGAAAGGCCCTTCAGCAACGTCTTTTTTAAAAAGAGGCATATCTTCTGGCACTATTAAAACTACAAAATATTTTTTAAAATCACGTAGCTTAATTTTTAATAAATAATTGAAAAAGCATTGGGAATAGCAAAAGGAGAAGAAATTTTTAAAGGCAGGAGATTTAAAACTGTAAGGACATTTGTTATATGAAAGTACTTAGTATGTTAAAATTGCTAACAACTGTGTAGTATTCTCTTGCTATCTTCTTTTACAAGTTGCCATATTGTTTCCTTGTATTGACAGTCAGCCTCTTAATACACAGATTGGCAGTTAGCCCAGTCGGTCCTCAATTCTAAAAGCCTCTTAGCAGATGAAAAATCTTTGGTTCATTCACACCTTGTAGAAAGAATAACAGGGCAGAAGTGACATCCAGATCCATTTAGAGTATGCTTTGAGCCTGATTTTCCTTTGCCTTGCACCTTGTGTAGTCATTTATAGCTTTGCAAAGTGTGCACAAAATGGATATAAAACACCGCTACTCATCTGAGGAGAGAATTCTGATTTGGTTGCATTATTTCCAGAGGTGATCACAAAAAGTGCCAGCCAGTTGAAAAATCTGGCTCTGCATAGAATGTGTAAACAATTTTGACACAAAATAAAAAGCAAAAAGCAGCAGCCCTTTCCAAACATTTTACAGAAATTGCACTTTTGTTTTACAGCAACGGACATGTTCACTTGCTGTTTGCTTGGAATTTTTGTAGGAAAAATACTAAATGCTTAGCTCATCTACAGAAAAGAAATTCTATTTCTTCCTTTCTTTTTAAGAACCATATTTAACTATGAGTCCTAGAGTATGTTCTCACTTAAAATGGAGCTCATGTCATCTATAAAATCTCTACAAGCCCTGAATTTCCACATGCTGCTTCTAAACCCAATATTTAAAAAGTTGCATTTCCACAAAACCTCCTGGAATCAATGTGAAAAGCTGGTATTATCACAACAGCTGGTCCCAGTCCATCAGAGTTCAACACTGTTCTGACTTTAGTATGGGTGACAAATTATTGTCAGCATTTACCAAACAGTGATATCTCTGCCATACGATCTATTATCAGTATGATAACTCAAGATACCGCCAAAAACATTTTTATCAAGCTATACCAGCAGGAAGCGGCTGCTGATATTAGATTAATGAATGTGTTTTAATAAAATTGACAGTTAATAGATGAAGAACCTAATCTGGTGGCTGATGGAGATGGGGTCAAAAATTATTTCTACTTAAGAACAGGATACAGTAACTAATTCAGTACGGACATTTTTTTCCCCATACTACCTGGAGATCATTTTTCTGTTCCTTCCCAGCCAGAAGTCCTTCCTAGTACATTTAAACTCCTTCCTAGTATACTTAAATACCATGATGCCATCATAGTGCGTGGCAACTCACGTGTGTTGATTAGGAGCAGAAATAGCAGTTAATGCATTAGCAGCTGATGAACAGAGAGTATTGCTACAATAAATAATGCCTCTTAGTGTTTCTGTTGGATTTTTTTTTTCTTTTAATTCATGCATTCCATGACAGTTTCCAAATCTACTAGCATGGTCCAAAGCTTACTCTTCAACCAAGTACCTAAAGAAAATTTTTTTAAAAATTCTTAATTTGTTACTAATACTGAATTATAGGCTAGAGCTTATTGCAGGGTTTTTTAATCTGTTTTTCTTCTTGTCTTTTTTCCCCTCTCCCCCTTCTGCATTCAGAGCTTCTGTAAGCATTCTGAGTTGCTAGTCTGGCTTGACTGGAAAGTACTGCGTGTTTGTTGTGTGTCTGCATGTGTGATACCAACTGTTGAAGGCTGCTTGATGTTAGATGAGGGCTTATGCTCAGAGTTGTTCCACAGTTTTCTCTCTGGCAAAATCTTTCCTTACCAATGACAATGATGAATCTGTTTGGAGAAGAGTCTGTTTTACAATATTACGCTTGCCGTGGTCTTAATTTTACTGATGGGGCATGATTATGATTTCATTTACATTAATCAAATCCATGAGTCATTCCATTCATGTCAATAGCATTAAAGAGCTATAGAGAGAAGTAAGAGTTCAGAATCAGGCTTCTGGTGTTTAATCTGAAAGCATATCTGAATCACTTCATTAAAGACAGAAACTGAAGGATAGATCCTCTGCTTACTCTGCATTACTCAGTCATGCCATTAGCATTAAACATCAAATAAAGAGCTGAAATGACAGCTGGCAATGTGTCACAGTACATGGGTTTTCCGTTTACCTCAGATACAGAAAATACCCCTGAATTAACAAGATTTAAGACTATATTTCAAGTATGACAAAGTTATGGTATTAGATCTTGCCCTTGAATGTTGGCATTAATGTTAAAAAACTTTTTTCCTTCCCTTGTTTTGTTTTTTAAAGTCACTCTTACATAACTTGAATGCAAAAGATTTACATAACTTGAATGCAAAAGATCTAAAGGCAAACTATATTTAAGTAAGACCTCAGAGACAAGTTAAGTTTTATAGCCCTGTCCATAAGGAATATTATAGCTGGTAAATACAGAAGGATAAAAACAGTGATCACAATTCATAAAATTTGTTTTGAAGGTATCTTTCTTAAAGCATTACTGAATCTTCTTTTTTTAAAAAAGTGAAAATCATGTTAATTTTCTAAATACAGGCATTCTACAACAATAAAAGGTTTTATACTGCTGTCTGTCTCCTGCTCAGACAGAAAAATTGTGCAGGGGATGATGGGCATTAATTTAGTCCTCACTGATAAGTACTTTTAAGACTAAATATTCTTGAAATTGCACTTATTTAAATTACACTCAAGCTCCCTGTAAATCTAAAAAAAGATTATAAGGAGGGGAAATAATTTCAAGAGGCCTAGCAAGCTATCAGAAAATTGCTCTATTATATCTCTTCAGATTTTTTCCATTTTTTAAGTCAAAGAATTGCTGGCATTTGAGAACATTTTCTAGAAATCTGTTTGATACATTATAGGCCCTAGAAACTATTACTGTCATATATACTTTCAGCTTCACTACAAGCATAGGCCCCAAGACACCTAATCAGAGAATTGAGGGGGTTTATCAACAAACCAGGGCCAAAGGAAGCTGGGAAAAGGGATCTTTTGTTATAATTTCTGTAGATCTTGCTGAAAACTAACGATCTATCTGTGTAACTTGTTTTTCCAGTATAGTCGAAATTGCAAAAATATTTTCTTTGGACCTCCCAGTGAAAGCTTTCTTTTCACCCTGTTAGACCACACATTGAGTTTTACACCCTATGCTACCACAGCATAAGAGAGTTTGTGTATGTTGAAACAATAAGATACTGTCCTCAGGCTGGATACAAATGTTAGCTAAGCCACTGGTGTCTTATAAGAATACCTTGATATAATGTCTACTCTTACTAACCATGGGAATCACACATTTTCCTTTGTTATCTTTTCCAGTGTTGTGTTTTGTGATAATATTGCTGCATATTTCAGCGTGCACACTTGGGCACACAGGTTAATTATGAGGCAATAAACTTCACATAAAAGCGCTGAAAAACAATTAAAAATCTCACTTGTTGTTTTTCAACAAACTAAAGTGAATAAGAAATTGACGTATAGAACAGAGGAGTGACCTACCGTGGTTGTCTTTATCCGTCCTCCTGGTTGTGTACAGGTCCAGCCTGATTTATTGATTAGCAAATCACAGCCTTCCCCTTCTAAACACGGAAGCATTTCACACCACTGTTTTGTTTTGATAATTCGTGCTATGAAACAGAAAAGGAAGAAGAAAAAACAAAACCAAAAACAATTGGCAGGAGAATTCACATTTCACTTATCTCTAAACACATTCTCATTTGAGTTGTCTATTTTCATTATTTGATAATTTAGCAATAGCTTATGATGTAGACAGCCCTAGGCAATTTACAAAATTATTTATAACACCTTCTGTGCCAACAAATTTAATTTCAAACTTAAAAACCAACGAAAAACCTCAAAAGCCAGCTTTATTATAAATCAAAAAACCAGAGAAACTAGATATTTTTCTAATTTCATGCTCCCTCCAATCAGGGAAACATTTTTGGGGGGAGCTAATAATTAAAGACTTACTGTCCTAACTAATCATTTTATTGTCCCACAACTGGGATCCATTGTGTTAGACTCTCTACAAACCTAACCAGACAGCCCTTATCCTGAAGCGCTTCCAATGCAAATAGACATGAGACAAGCAGGAGAAAGAGAAAAGCTATAATAAACAGATAGAGGGGTCAATATAATGACAGCTATTGTGAAACTGTGATGGTGGCAATGGTAGGGGTTTAGTTAAGGGCAGAAACTAGGAACATAAGACGGACAGGTGTTGAACGAAGCAAAGGCTGAGAAATCATGTAGGAGGAGACAATAGGCTGAAGGGAAAGGCAGGAACAAACAACCTACTACTACAAGGAAAAAAGAATCTAGTTAGGAAGGTTTCTAACAGAAAGCTGGTGTTATATGTGTTTTGTGTCTACTCTTAATGCTCGTGTCTCTGGCAAGCCAGCTCTGCAAAATTTCCACAAGGTCACACATAGCATGTAGTCTTGGAACAACAGAGCCCTGACTGCAATAAAGTAAAAGCAAAGGAGAATTTTTTTCTCAAGGTAGAGAGACAAGGGGCTTTATTACCTGTAGACTTCTTTCTGGACTATAATACTACTTCTTTTGAGTTCACCTTTGTGGTATCTGGGTTCCTTCTCATAGAATAGCAAACAATATTACGAATATCTGGTATTCATTATTCTTTGACTTGTCACTGAAGACAATATTGTAGAGTGGAGTGTTTAGGATACTTTTCATAAAATACATATACTGAGAGACATTCACTTGCACAGTGCCACATACTCATGCTAAATAAGGTAAGTTCTCCCAAACTAACTTTTGCTCAAGCTGTAAGGCTTGCAGTCTGCAGAAATGGCCCTCAGTTCCTCCCCAGATCATTTCACCAATTCTTGGCTGGACTATAAGAAAGCTTCACCACTTCAATTTATGCATAAGTGTCCCAGCACTCAAGACTAGAACTTGTTCCGCATAGAGGGACACAGATCATGCCTTCCTCTATGTTGATGTGTGACACCAATACACATACCACACCTTCAATAATGATAAGCCCTGCAAAAAGAGAACTGCAGGAGAAATGCTTAGTGAAATAAGGGTACAAGAAGTTTATGCTGTGCCAAATTAATTTGGAGTCCACAGAGACTAAAAAATAGGCATTCATCCCAGTGGCAGCTGCAGCTTTATGCTCACCTGAATGTGTGATTCAGCCTAACTTCTTCTGTCTGGAACTACTTAAGAATATAATTCCCAATACCACTGGATCATGGCAAGAAATAGAAGTGCAATTTAAAGTCTTTTAATAAAACTCTTTCCAATATTTTGACACAAAATAACTCGTGTCCTCAACTCTGGTATAATTGTTGGCAAGCTCTAGCAATATAACAAAATCTGATTTCTTTCAGTGGAAGTTCAATCTGAAATTCATATTAATATTTTAATTATAAAACCTCTTTAGTGCCTAATTGTCTACATAGGAATTTGCACTGTTCATTAGGCAATATACAAATCAATGGTGAAATGATTCATAGCTACAATTTTTGAAGCAATTCTGCTAGGTTTTTATAGCACATAATACACAGAAATGTGGATTCCACTTGGGCACCAGAGGTACTGCTCTACAGATAACTGGATTGTATCAGTTTTTAAGACTAACCCCTCCTCTGTAACAGATAATAGCCTCATCTTTTTCAGTGAAGGCATGTATCCAGTAACAGGCTTAACAGAAAAAGCTCAGCAAAATGTTAACAACAAATCTGATTCTTGCATGTATATCTTTTTAAATTTACAATATCAACTACAAATGTTTCAACAAAATGAAGGATCATTGAAAGACTGAATAGGAAGTTAAACTCAGAAATATCCACAAGATTGCCTTTACTATCTCAGCTAGGAGGTTTTCCTTGAAATATGACTTGAAGCAATCTTATTTTTTAAAAAAGTATCTCTGAATTACTCTCAGTGTTTGCTTGGTTGCTTTTGGTATTATCACAAATCCAGGGGTCCTTGCTCTGGGTATTGGCTATATCTACACAAGTTTGAAACACACCAAGGGTATTTTACAAAACATAAAGTCTAAAATATTTCTGTGCTGTGTATAGACCAGCTCATGCATTTAGGCCTTGAGGATCAGAGCTTCTTTTGCAGGGAAAAGCTAGCCAGCTCACATTGTTTAAATCTAATCAGTATCAAAACTCTGCCTCCTCAACCCCTATGCCCTCTTCCAACCCTGCTTCCTGTTGGGATCTCTTCCCTATTACTGTTTTTGCCTCCCTTTAATTCTGTTTCTCCACCCACTCATGGCTTTGCTTCAGGAGCCTCACCAACACACAGGCCCTCACACAGTGGCAGGGGGGAGGCCCTGTTCTTGTCTGCAGGACTACATCTATTTTTGCATTTTCACTTTTCGGTTTGCACATTATATCACAGTATGAGAGTGAAGCTCAATGTGTAATATAGGAAGGAAGCAAAATGTACAACAATTTTTATCAGCATAATATCAAAGAACGCTCATCAGTAATTGAAACCGAGTTACACTAGTCAAAGCAAAGGAATATAGTGTATTTCCTGAGGCAGTGTAGTTGCCTTTTTACTGTGTATATTCACCAGGGGTGTAATTCAGCCCTCTGCAGACAAGAGAACAAAAAGCCTATCAGCTTCTTCAAATCCACTCTGAGCTCCATTATAAAGAATTAAGTGGCACTTAAATGATACACAGAGCTTCTGCAAAGAACTGAATTTCAGCTTTAGAATCTGTGCTGACACTACCTTGCATCTCCTAAGAAAGGCTGTGCCTCTTCACTTAAACTGGAGCTAATAGGAACTGACATTGCTCAGCACATGGTAGAATTGCTTTCCCGGGTAGTGCCATTTGACCTGGAGAACAAATGGACTCTGTCCAAGGGATTTTCATGCAAACAGTTTCCAGGCATTGGGTGCAAGCAGATGTTGTATCAACATAATGACAAACTACCCACTTATGTGATCTTAACTGTTCCGTAAGACAGAGAAACTTGCAGTCAATGTCCAGTTATTAGTAGAAAAAGTCTCCATTCACGATCAGCATGGTCTAATTCAAGTCTGCTCAACTGAGTAGAGTTTCAAACACCACAGATTGTTTTCTGCTAAATACTGCAACTAGATAAGCTTTGTCAATATGATCTGGTTTAATATTATATATATTTCCTATGGAAAATCACGGGTTTTTTTTCTAGATATTCTTTTCCCAAATTCACTCTGCACTAAGGATTGAATTATCAATCTCTGTATCTCTAGTCAATCTTTTAACTAAAAATGATCAACAGCTTGTGATAGCAAAAAAGTGAGATAGGTCTTGTTCAGCAGAAGTAAATGTGAAAACTTACAGCCATCTAAAATATAAATTAAAACACTTAGATTGGTGACTCTTTTTTATTTTTAATGTTGGGGAATGAATTAGGAAATAAAAGTAAAAACATACTTTATTTTCACTGAATATGAATATTGATTGAAATGGCATTTGGATACTGACACATGATTTCAGAATACATTATGCTTCTTGTATAAAAGGTGAATATTTATAATTTTTTATGTATTTATAAAGTATAAACTAAACCATGATGCATGAGCCTAAATAAAGTAATAATAATAATAAAAAGTAGCAGAGAAGATACATTGAAGTAGGGACTAGGAAATTTTTCTCAAGCAGAAAACAATGTTTTGAAACATACTTCTTAAATGAGAACTTAGCTCACCTAAACTTTTTGCAGAATGATATTTTTCTCCACATTATATTATTTCAATGGTAATTTTTAGTATTTAATGCAAGCTGTAACATACTCATTGGAGAAAATATTTCCTCTTTGACTTTCATATATTATTTCACTAGTTTTCCTTGAATTTTTAAGAAAACTGATCAGCATAGCAGATTCCCAAGGTTAAAAAATGCCTTTGGCTTCATCACTTTAGAAGTACAAGACAGTCATCTTAGTGTATTTCACTTGTCCAATTAACACTGAATAAGACCCCATATTTTATAATTATTCATCTCCAAATGATCTCAACTGGTTTCATCATCTCACTCATCTCCCAGCCTTTTTTTAAATTTTATCTGATATTTTTCCTTTTTCCATTTTTCAACTCTAGCTTTTTGCTCTCAGCATTTCCCCCTCTTGCCTGATTCAGTACATACACACCACCTACCTATCAAAGATCCCCAAACATCTTGCAGAACTTGCTATGTTTAGCTAGTTTTACCTATGACTGGTAAATGCTGTTCATTGTCCCCAATGTGCACTGAGGTTAATCATCTTGACCAAAGTCACACAAGGATTTGTTGCACAGCTGGAAACAAAACCTCCAAATTCTTAGTAATCACTAGACTGGAGACCTTTCTCTGTCCCTTCTTCCTTCAGAGAGAGAATGTACTTTAATATGCATACATAAAAAAATTAAACAACAATAAAAATATGCAAAGTAATATGCTTTCAAAAACATATATCAGTTAAATTGCAGCAGCAGGAAAGAGGCCATCAGAAAGACAAACTGAATCACACCACTCTAAGAAACTGCAATCATGAACTGTCTTTAGAGCAGCAATTGGACTGTAATAGTGTAAAAGCCCCAAATGTCAATCTATTTTACAACAAGGAAATATCACAAACCTTGGATACCTTTTACAGCAGTCATTCTGCTTCCCTAAAAAGAATTGAAGCACTGCTAATTCACAAAGGGTTAGATTGTCTCAATTATTTATAGGGCATCTAGACCAAAGACTATTTAGTTCTAAGAACAGCAATATAGCAATGTCTAGACACCTATTTTATCATTTAGGTCTTGCTGTCAAGATTGGGAGGGATGCCTGAGCTGAGGTTGAGAAATATATGGGAAACAGTGATCTCCTGTGGGCTACAGAGAAGCTACAAATTGAGACCAGGTAACTAGATCATGAGTAAAAGATTGAATGACAGGGCAGTGGCTTTTCCTGCAGCTCAGCCAATCATAGTTCCACTGAGGGATAAATCTTATTGCAACCCCTGGGTTGAGAAAATACCGTCAATGTTCACCTGTACCCCAAAAAAGAATGAAAATCTGGCTTTATCAGAAATTATGCAGATTGCACCTCTTACAACATGTATTTAGGAGGAGCAGGCTAATACCTAGGAGACAGTCTCCAAGTTATGCAGTCATCCATATTACCCCAAACAAAGATTCCCTAAGGGACACACTGCCAATTACATGAGTGGTCCCTAGGAATTTAGCTGAATTAGCTGGCATAAGAAGTTGTTGGATTAAACTGAGTGAATGCAGAAAGCTTGGTAAACTACTGATGCAAAAACCACTTGCAAATACTTTGAGAAAGTAAAACCAAATTTAAACAACTGCATTTAGAAAGGCATCCATGTATTTGTTCAATTTTATGACATAATGTTTTGCTGTATCTTCATAAGACTCTGAAATAAATATATACTGACAGCTTAAAAATAATTACACAAAGAAAAACTGAAGTATGTTTGAGATTCTAGGAGTACTCTCATGAAATTCAACAGCTCTTATCTTTTTTCCTGTTAGTGTCTCCAAAGAGAAGAATTTCCTCATTATGATACCTCAAACAATAAATAAATAAACAATGAAAAGCATATGAGACTAAATGCAAAGGAACATGATACCTGACTTTTTGTAGTGTTGAAACTAGAAAGTATTTTTCTGGCCTCTCTTCTTTTAGTTCTTTGAAAACTTTAGTACTATATGACTCACTGATATAGAGATAGGTACCTTACATTACTCTGCATCCAAATGTTCAAGTATCTGTATGACAGAAGCATTATCCTACCATGGAAAGTGTCCTACAAATCAGCTTCACCATCAACTCATGTTTGTTTCCATTTTACCACTGAAGGGCCAGTATTCTTCTATTTCTAATTGCTCTCATTTGAGATTGTAATGTATCTCTGCATTTGTCCTCTACTCCTCAGCCCCTCACTGGCAAATAGTACTCTCACTGACAAAATTGCTTACTTGGAAAAGTAATGCAGCAAATATAAAATATATTTTCCAACTGCCTACAAAGCAGTTGAACAGAAACAGAAAAAAATATATTTACTAAATTTCACAGGGTCTCAACAAGTATCCTGACAGTAATACTAAATATTGAATACTGATAAAATTTACATGTTGAATTTTGTTTAGGGACAACACATGTGCTTCTAGTCTCTTCAAAACTAGCATTTTCTAACTAAATATTAAAGTGTCAGTGCTTTGATTAGGCAACCTGGCCTACAACTTTGCCCAGGATTTCAGCACTTGTCTGAATATCCACAGATGTACATAGTCAATGGTTTTCAATCTATGAATTATCTTACTGCTTTGTTGTCTGTGGGTAGTTAGCATTTGCTCTCTAATAAGAGATGCTAATGTAACACATACCCCTAGAGAAAGCCTTTGTCAGGACTCAGTGTTTTCTGTTGCTGTCCCCTGCTGTTCTGCTCTGCTGTATTCAATTAGTGTGCTGTAAGCAAAGTAAAAATTACTAAAAATCTGATCAGTAGTATGCCAGCAAAGAACCCTTCAGAGATCAGGTTTTCATCACATTTCATTTGCTGCCAGCATGTTGAGAACAGCAGATTTCACTGGAGAGGGACAGCAATTTCAGACACAAAGAAGAGAATTTGGAGATCATGGTGAAGAATAAACAAGAAGGGTTAAAATAGGAAACAGTGGGAAAAGAGATACTAGGGAAAAAAAAAAGGCAAGAAAGGAAGGAAAAAGAGGACAAATCCCAGCTATATGTAGCAGCTACTGAAGCTAATCGGCAAGGTCAAAAACTTGAGCAACTTGTTCAGTGGAGTCAGTACAGCAATGTAGGTAAGTGAAGGCAAAAGACCAGAATATATTGGGTTTCCTTCTCTTAAGTGCACCAGTTTCAGTCCTCCTGATGACATGAGCAGAGAAGTGAAAGACCAGGTTCCCTATGGTTAAAAGTCAAATGAGAACTGACCAGATACTCACTGCCATCCCTATGTTATGCAGAGAAGGCTGGGCAGCTGTGGAAGAGGGAGAAGGATCCTGAGAACTATCCTAGCTCTGAAACATGTGAACATACAAAAGTAACCACTGAATACACAGTGAAGCAAGAATTTTAAGGAAGACACCGTAGTAATAATTAAACTTTCTCTAGGTGATATGGTCAGATTTTTCAGTGCCATGGAAAGCAGCTAGGAATAAAAGATTATGAAGCTGGAGTGAAGGAAGGGTGGCAGGAAGGTTATAAATCAACTTCACAAAAAACATTTAAACCCAGACTGAACCTCAGAGCATAAATACTCATGGATATGGGTAACAAAGAATAACTGGACACTTCATCTGTCTGCAGCTTCACATTTGACTGCACAGTGTTGGATTCTATGCTCACAAAACACACATTAAAATTATAGGCAAGGATCAAAGTTCTTCTTGGGACTCTAGCTGTATAGAGTTTATGTATGCAGTCTTACTGGGCACCTTTAATGAACTCTGCATATGCCTAGTAAGGAAAATATAAAAAGAAAGAAAATGAAAAAAAAGAAAAAGAAAACAAGAAGCACTTTCCATTTGACAATTGCTTTTGCATGGGCAAAGCAATGAGAATCAGAATGTGAGGTTTCATGTGCCTGAGGACAGAAGTCCGTTGGTCTTTAATCTTTTGACAGCTATTTCTGGGAATTTTAATTAATGTTCTTCATGTGTATTCAAAGGACAGGCATTTAGCTGAGTGGTTCTGCTGTGGCCCTCATTGCTTTTAGTACTTTCTAAGTCTGGTGTCAGCATGTGTATTGCTGCTGTGACATGGTGGTGACATTTTATTGTGTGCTGAAAGAGATAATAATTCAGCTGTTCTCAAGTACAATGCACTTCCTTTGTCAACAGCCAGAGCAATGGGAAATTGCCCTGCTTTTGTCACATATGTATGAACAGAACATGGAAGCAAATTGAGTTGAAATGAGCTCGATGACTAGCATGGAAACAGACTAAGCTGTTGCTGTAAGAACAATTAAAAGTATTAGAAAAGGGATCTCAGCAATGAAATACTTATCTCCTACCCCAAGTGCTTTCTGCCTATTCCACATGAATAGATGCTATATTACAATGAATAGTATGCCTACGACTTTTTGCTTTCATCAAATATTAAAAACAAGCTACAACTATACTGAGGATTTTGATATAAATCAATGCTTCAAGAATGAACATTAAGAAAAAAAACCTCAATAAATCTAGTGAAACAGGTGAAAACAAAGAAAGAGGGAGCCATTTTTATGGTATCACTTTTCATAGTGAGAATACAATTAATATAAGCACTTACAATTGTTTTGAAACTTGTCTCAGTGACCAGGAAACATAGGGAACTGTGATGCTGAGCATTAGAGCTTGGAAATTGGCCTTTCTTTATGACTTCTGCTTTCACTAGCCAGTGTTTGACCAACAGAGGAACAAAAGTGTTAAAACACAGCAAAGATGTTAGTTTGTATAACACGCATTGTATTGGTACGCTGTCCATGGGGAAGCCCTGTTACAGGTGGATGTGTAATATCTCAACTGCACAGTCAATCACACATCTTGTCAGACAGAGTTTGATATTATGGCTGTGGAGAGTATGATTTTTGACTGACAGCTTAGGTCATGGGAATTTTTTAAGGTAGCTTTTCATCTATACAGGTGTTACTGTTATATTACTGTTCCTTACCCCAAAATTTTATGATCTTACACAATTTTCCTAGTTTTGTACTTAACTTGGGCAATTGTTTGTCTCATTACTTAGTCAAGCTTTGTCTGTAGGTACATTGGTATTTTTTAAGAATAAATAAGAAATACAAATGAATGCCTATTTTTAATTTGTTTTTCTAATGCACATAAAATTGGGAGACAGATACCTTGAAAAGAAAATGCATCGCTAAAACTCAGCTAATACACAAACATTTTTACTTTGTGTACCTAATGCAACAAAAAACTGATTTTCAAAGATCCTCTAGATTCTACTACTCTGAGAAAAATTATTAACACTACAGTTCAGAAGGAGGCCTATAACAGAAATAGTCACTGATTAGAAGGAACAGTCTTTCTTGACCTAAGAGGCAATATTTGATGTATTGGAACACATCCAGCAAATCTATGAACAGTCACAAATCTTCTTGATATCACTTTTTCACCATCAGAAAACCTAACTTTAAATTTTCAAAATTATTTCTGTGAAATCAGACTGGAAGGATTGGCCGCAAGGTGAAAGAGGGGGAAATGCTGCCTCTCTCTCTTCCAGGGCATGCGATGCATGTGCTCCCATGCTACAGCCACTCTGTTTGCAAGCAGGAGGCCTGGCCCCTGTCAAAACCTGCCCAACCTGGAGGCTGGTTGGGCCAAAGGACACAGTAATAGCATAGACAATATATTCTGACTTACTTTTCTAAACCATGAATTCTTAAAATTAGGTGCATTGGTGGTTCTGCAGCAACCAAGCCAATTGTTAAAAATCAGACCATCAGGCAGAAAGCAGTTGATCAGGTCAGTACATTGAGAGTTAAAACTACTTTTCTGCATTGTACTCATTTAAAGGAAATATGATAGAGTCATATATTTTAGGGAGAGAAACAACAAGTTTGTTGAAGGCTATAAAATTTAATCCAGCAATTTCTACAACAATTTCTTGTTGTCATAAAACATAGCTTTTAGAAAGACATTCAGTACTAATTTTCAGAGAATGCTCACATTTGTAAAAACTCTTATGGCAGCTTATGCAATTCAACGGCCAGGGCAAAACTTCTGAGTTCTATAGATTTTAGTATTATTCCTATAGGACTCATTTAACTCTCATTGGTGTACACCCTTCTTCCTTTACTAAACTTCAAAAGACTGCATGGTCTACTGTCAGCTATAATAAAGTCATGTTTCTAACAACACATTCTGTGTTCCTAAAGTTTAATTATCTAAATTTTAAATCTCCTGCTCGCCCTTTCTTTTTTTTTTTTAAAAAAAAAACCAACATTTTAAAGTATCTTAAGGAAAATAAACTAAACATCAACACTGGACACAAACAGGAGCTAATAACCCACCAAATTAACTGGAATAGAAGCAAGTTAGTATACTCCATCTGAGGGAATGTAATTGTTTTCTTTTAACAGTAACTGTCTGAAAAAGAGCTTTCTCGAGTGACTCTTACTTTGTAAGAGCATTGGAGAAACCTCATTGGAAATATCTATAATTTGTAACAATGCAAACAGTACAAGTTCACAGTCCTGACTCAGGCAAAACCTGCAATGGGTTTCTTGAGGGTTCTTCTGAATAAAGCACTGCTTGACTGAGTCTGCAGCTTGGAAATAGCCCCTTGTAGATTAAGAACTAACAACTGCTGGTTCTCTATGCTTCTCTTAAGTACAATGCTGAACTATTTAAGTGTTCATTTAGACTTAACATTTTAAACATACAAAAAAAAAAAAACCCAAAACCTTAAAGAAATCCCCCCAGGGAAACTCCACAAGTTTTTTATATTTTTACAAAGCAAAATGGCCCTTCAAATTATCCTGGTATGCCTAATTATGCTATTAAGCATGTATGTATGTATTTATGCATTTATGGAATTAGGAATAGAAGTTGCTGTTACTACATCACTGCAGTGTTTTACTCTGGTCAGCAGGATACCCTGTTTCACCACTTTAATTGTATTGAAACAACAGAATAATTTTTATTAAATTGTAGAATAATGTGCACACTTTCTGCTGTAGAACTGACAAAACACTTCCATAATTCCGTAAGTGTAGAGCCTATTTACATTTTTCTTTAATTCCTTTATGTTCAAGAATGGAAATATGTATATATTAGTATATATTATATTTCTTCCTAATAATATTAGGAAACATAAAATTATTCAGATATCTTATGCCATTATCAGCATATTGTGTATTCTAAAGCAATCTTCAAACTCCAAATTCTGGCTAGTGAAAGGGCAGATATTTTTAGCTGCTTGTTACAAAGATTTCTCAGCTTATCAACTTAGAAATACACACCAGATACTCAAAATTTGGGAGAATTAATTCATGAAAACATATACATAGTCTGATAGTATGGAGACGTGCAATTTCTACCATGTGCACAACCAGGCACTTCAAGTTTTCTGAAAATCAACACCTCAGAGCGTATGTGACAGAGGTATGTGTAACTCACACAGATAGCAAATTCTTCAGCATCTTTGCTGTAATATAAATGCCGGGGGGGAGGTTGTTTGTTTGGTTGTTTTTTGTTACAGGGAAGATTAATTTCTTTTGATATTTCTGTTGGAAGATAGCTTTTAAAACCGTCACATTCACCACATTCATCCCTCCAGAGATTTCACTGAAATCAGGAATGGATTTGATCACAGTGATGTGAATTTTAAGACAAAATATAGAGAATAACCTGTCCTTCGTCCCTTGCAATTTTCTCATTTAAATAAGAGAAATATCCCTTTCTTCCCTCTAGTGAAGAAACACTTTTGTATTGAATTTAGAAATTGTGTTCAATAATAAAGGGTAGTTTTTCTAGTAGTATTTTCAAGACATTTGAGATATCTTTGTCAATCTGTAGGATGACAGAAGATAACAAAATAGCTCTTTTTGTCTATATCAAGGTCTGCTTTGTTCATCCTGAGTATCATCAAAGATTAGGAGACAATTATTCTTTATGCTTTTCTGCTCAACCTGGGATCTTAAAAATAATGTGAGACAAGTTAACTGAAAGGATAATAAAATGAATGGAAGTTTTCTCATACTGCTAATAGTGCTAATATTAAGACCCACATTTATCATAGTTATTATTTTAGAGGAGTATGTTATCATATAATCACGAAACAGCCACAGATATGAACTATTAATACAAAGCATATAAATGTTTTTCCACCTGTTTTCCAAGTTAGATTTTTTTCTGTAAGGTGCTTTGCGTGGTATTAACTTAACTATACAATTAAACAAAGCAGAGAAAATAACTCTTGCTGTCTGTATGTAGAGTGGTAATTTGACTGACAGTAAGAATGACATTAGGATGTTTGAGATTTTTCCAGGTCCAAACACACTGTCCTCCAATGTGACCAATGCATTACACATTGTCATTTGTAAGCTTTTCAAACTGTACTTCTTTACTGTTTCTTTTACTCTTGAACAAGAGACAATACACCTGTGAATAAATGTCCCACCAAACCACCAATCTACACTATTTTCTAGACTGTAGCAGTTTTTTGTATTATTTTGTGTCTGATTTCTAGAGGAATAATCTGTTACTGTAGCTGCGTGTTTTCCTTTCTGCTTCAAGTGAATTTGATGGTATTTTTCTGAGAACACATACAAATCTAGAGAGATTTTTTTTTTCCCAGATGAGAATCCTGTCTTTAAGAATTTATACCAAAGGTGAATTTTGATTAGTGTGCTCTTTCTGGAGGCCCATGAGTTTGGAAAGCAGTTGGAGCTTGGGAAGTGGTTATGAAAAATCTTGTATTTTGGGCTTGATGTAGCTTCTCCCTCTGGAGCAATTGGCATCTGCAAGATCAAATGTTTTCCTTGCTGACTGTATTACTGTAAGTGGCCAGCTTCCCCAGCAACATCTATCCCAGTGCTGCCTTCTATGACCCCAATGGCTGCCAGATATATGTAAGGGGACAGATCAGGATCACTCAGATCTCTGGAGAGACCTGCTCCAAGCAGCTGTTGACTTTGTTGGCAGAGCCTGCTTTCTCATCCATAATGTGTGTATGAATACTTTCCATGCATTCCTGTTCTAAGTAAGACCTTAAGAAAAGCAGTCAGCACTTACCTATCAAAAGGAAAAAACCATGAGATCAACCTTAATTCTTAATATCCCTGTTAGTAAGAAAATTGGAGTGATTTCTAATTATTGTTTTAACTTTAATCATTAGGAAATACACATCTAAATTTTTTTCCCGTTGTGAATTTCCTTAGGCACAATGTTGTAGAATACTTCCCTTCATCTGGGAATACCATTGGTTCTCATGGTTTGGTCTCACATCACCCTTGTGGAAGACTTTCAGCCTGATATCCTGGAACTGAGTTTTGTCAACAGAATAAGTCATGTTGAAAAGGACCACGGTTGGTCATCTGGTCCAATCTCCAGGCTCAGGCAGAGTCATCCTGGAGTACATGGCACAGGGCTGTGTCCGGATAGTTCCTGAATATCTTCAGTAAGGGGGACTCCACACCCTCTCTGGGCACTCTTTTCTGGTACTTGGTAACATGCACAGTAACACTCTTCCTTGTTTTCAGGTGGAATTTCCTGTGCACAAGTTTGTGCACATTGCCTCTTGTCCTATTGCTCAGCACCACTGAGCAGAGTCTGGCTTCATCCTCCTGACACCCTCCCTTCAGATACTCACAGACATTGATCAAGTCCCCTCTCATTTGTCTTTTTTCAAAGCTGAACAGACCAAGCTCTCTCAGTCTTTCCTCATAAGAGAGATGGTCCCTAGTCTAATAGTTTATCCTTGTAGCCCTGCACTGGACCCTCTCCAGAAGCTCCATGTCTCT